>PVNU02000141.1:0-16354 GCA_003013855.2 Liriodendron chinense
AATAGGCATTGGATAAAATTTTAAGTCAAACGGATTAAGAAAACCACGTGATCTAGAAATCAAGGGTCTAAGTTAATGTGAGTCATTCACATTTTGGTACTCAAGATTCCATATCTATACATATCAGAGAATCACTCAAATCCTAGGTTAAAAATTTATCACTAAGGTGATCAATTTAGTTTTGTTACTTTCCCAACTACATTCCTTGATCAACGGCTATGGATATTCCTAGGTTAAGATCTTCATGATCGCGGAGCCTACTTGAAAATCTATATACACAGCATTGTTATACACCTAAAATTACGCTTACTTTTCAAAAAGATTTGAAAATTACCTATCTGATTGATCAGAAATCATGAATTAGGGGGTCCAAGGGCATTATCATAATTATTTAAAAACATGCGAGTTTTATAAAATCCAACCATTCAACGTCATTCGTGGCATCATTCTAAGAAATTTTTGTAAAGGGTCGGTGTGGACTCTCGCCTTTCCGCGCTCCCGACCCTCCCTTTTGAAAAGGGGTTGCGCGAATTGCCGTTGTACCACTAACTCGACTCTTTCTCGAGGGCTTTTTCAGTTGTCGTGTCATCAAGTATATTTAGATGCGTTCGAATAAGACCAGAGTCGCCACTAGCCAGTTACTTTGAATTTACAGTTGGCTAGACCTCGTAGAAATGTTAGAGAAGGGAATCCGAAGATTCATTCCTCTAAAATGACTCTTTTTTATCTGCGGTCAGAGATTCGAAGTAAGGGATCACGGTTACAGGGTGGGAAAGTGTTAGGCACCCACTCTGCCTGTACCGAAGTATGGTCTTTACTTCACAGAATCTAACTAATACTTGAAAGTCTGAATTAATCCTCATACATCTCATGAATTATATGATACATGAATGTAGGTCTGAACAGTAAGAATTTTTTGTGGGCAGGTTTCCATTAACAAGCAAGCCCAGAGCATACGCTCGAATGACAGGTGCTTTATGCGAGATGCATGATGTGTGTTTGATCGATCAGAGTTTCTGATGAGTAAATCCTGGATGAGGCGGCAAGCCTCAGAACAAATACTAAGATCTAATCAAGTGTTTTGAGTAGAATGACAAGCAGGGGGTTGGAAGAATAATAAATGTTACACTATGCTTAAATGCGAATGAGATGATGCTGATATAAGAGTAACTGGATGGACAGAGGTTTCGCAAGGATTTACTTTGAGCGGCTAAGATCAAAACTTAGATAGCTTGAGAGGCTTAGACCAAAGTCAGGCTGGGCTAGACTAGGGTTAGACTTTTCACTCACTCGGGCTCTCCTTGGTGGAGGAATGGGTTAAGGGAGGTGGAGATGGACTCGAAATCAATGGATTTTCTGGGATGTTGAGAATGCTGAATACGAAGGGGAGAAGGGGTATTTATAGCTGCGAGAAGTGGCAACTCTTGTAAATAGGGGCTGGCGGCCGTCTGAGGGCCGCCCGAATGACCACCTTGCTCCAGCTTCGGAGCGTACGGCCTCCGAACCTGAAGCAAGAAAGCCTCATGCTGGAGGTTCGGAGCTACTCTAAAGCTGAGGATCGGAACCGGGTGAGTCGAATGGGTTTAAAAATGGGTTTGACAAGGTGAGTTGACTGGGTATGAGGACTGGGCTGACTAGGTGACTTGACTTAGCGAGTTGACTCGGTGATTTGACTTAGCGAGTTGACTTACAAAGTTGACCTTTTTAGAATTTTTGGATTGATTTTTTCTACGGATGGTTTTTCAGGCTGATGTTTAGGGGTGAGTTGATTAGGTTCAGGCTTGAGTTGGGCTATGGATTTAGGCTTGCACGGGTGAGTTTGGCTGGGTTTTGGATATAGGGTTTGGGGTATGGACCTCCATTCATTCAACTATCTCAACCAATTTTTTAGCTGAAGGTGGGGTGTCTACAGATGCCCCTCTTGGCAGAGGTTGAGTGCAATCGAATGTTAAAGTAAGTGGACACCCCACTTTTGACCTGGTCATTCATAGATCGTGGTCTGAAATCTTTGCTTGCCTTTGTACTAAGTCAGTTGATTGTTGGAAATAGATAACTCGCACATACCGCGGGAGTTTGGAGAAGTCATTGTGATTGTCTCTACATGAGCTGCAACTTGGGTACCCAATTGCAAACCTTCCGTTCCCGATCGGTACTAACATCGAAAAGGTACAGTAAAGCCTCTGCATCCATGTAGTCTTACGAGGTTACCGATCTTGTAATTGATTGCTCGTTTCTTTCCCAGATCACTCCAGGAGTACTTGTTTCGCTTGAATGTCAAAGTGGTTAGCTGCCTTGCGTCTATGCAGCCTTACAGTGATCCACTACGCCGACTTGGACTCAGTCAAGGTACTTTAGGCATCCACACCTGGGTATGTGCAGGTGAACTTTTTCCACCCAATTCACTGGTTTTGATACTTGAGTTACAATTCATCGTTTCGATCGTTCAGATGGTTTCTTTAGCCGAGCCTTTTGGCTTTCATCTTTTTCATATCTGGCATTTGGTATGACCGTCTTGACACTAGAGTTCAGGCCGACCGTACTTTGAGTGCATTGGATCTGATGGTCTCCGAGGAAACCGCGAGACATTGGATCTTATTTGATTTTGCGTCAGCTCCTACTGAGAGATATGGAAGATCTCTTAGTATTTTAGAGGCCGAACACTCTACTGAGAAAATATTTTTAGATTTTGAAAAGATACCCACTCTGGGGAGTGATACTCGTGGGGTTTTTATTTGCAAATAGACGCACACACGCACACACACACACACACACACACACACACACTATATATTGTGAATGAAATCTGGCTTGCACGTGCCTCCACTAGGGATGCCTATGAGGTCTTTGGCTAACCGACTTTTATTTTGAAAGCAGGTAAACATGATGATTGATGTGATGGATATTGATGCATGTGGATGTATATTTGATGATGGATGTATGGTTTGGCTCATTCTCTTCCCATCCAATGATTTGGCTTTTGCCGGGGATGTGGAGATCTTTGAGCTTATTGATTGTAGGGTTTTGCTCCCCTGGAGATTTTCTTTTTAATACGGATGTTTGGTCAGCGGGTTGGTCAAGATCCTAACCCGTGGTCGATTAGATCCATCGCTCAACATTTTGTTACATTTGTTGTTAGGAATGGATGAAAGAGGTTCTAGGTTACAACCTCAAGATACTCTTCTAGGGAATGGATGTGATGGTGATAGTGTTTGATCGCCAATTTTGGTCAAGATTCCAATTTGTGGGCGATCGGATCTGTCACCCTTAACTGTGAAATGAGTGAGTGTAGTTTAAGACTCCTGAAGTGCTTCGCTGGGATAGCGATGATATTTTTGTGATTTTTGCAAGTATTGATCCGAATCTTTACCTGAGTGGTCAGGATGAAGATCGATTTTATTAAAAGCAAGAAAAATATTATGTGATTTGAAGGCTGATTTTGTAATGTTTTGGTATTTTGTTGAATTTTCTGAAATACAAGGAAATGTATGAAATTTTCATCCACTTCTAGCTTCTATTGTTAGTAAGGCACCCGATCCATTTTATGTCAGCGAGCAAGACAAATCTCACACAGTTAAGTGCCGTGGTTTTATATCTTCGGATGGGGGGATTTTGAGGGTTTTCAGTCAACACACCCACAAAGTTGCATGTTCCTCATGTGCAATGCACATAGACCACATATCGTACGACGGACTCCTTCGCCACAAAATGAACCACATCCTCACATTTTCCTTTATCAATCCAGTTTGGGATCTTATGCTGCTCACAATTCCATGAGGGTGCGCTTCACCTCCCAACTGCCTTAATCCCCTTCATGAGTTTTAGGAACAGGGAACATCCGTCAGATTCAACAGCGACTTCCAAGTCAAGGTCGTCTATCACGGTGCATTCAACACGAATAGGATCGCGGAACTCTGCCCACCTCAGTTTTTACCTATTTATAGAATTCCGGACACCCATAGATCAAATGCCAGCCATGTTTGAGATAGGTTGGGAAAGAAAGTGAAAGTACGTCGGTAGTCTAACACGACACCCACGTATGTGAGGAAGCTTAAAGAGCAACTAGAATTATGGCTAAACCTATAGGAGGGGGTGATTAGGACCTTTTTTGAAATTCTTTTCGCCTACTTATATAAATCAACAAATCAAACTAAGTAAGCAAGAACACTTCGGCTTCCAAGCCTAAGTGGGTCCAATCACAAGACTAGCATATGATTAAGCAATAAACAACCTAGTCTAAAGCATGCATAGGTAATAAAAAGATTTAAATAATCAAGCTCCTAACCTATGCAACCTATGTAGACTTATGAGAATGGATCAATGAGCTCAAGTCTACACAACTAGTGAAAGTACATCTTGTGTGTGGTGTGCCTAATTAGTGCCTAGCATACATTCCTATCAAGCATTCATAATTAGACAATTAAACTAACAATGCTAAAATATTAATGTGCTCAATTCAATCACAAACACAAGCATGTATAGTGGTTCAACTTTGGGTCTACTCCACTCCCGGTTCAACTACTCAACTCCTTTGAGCACACCGGCATTCACTATCGGAAGGTTTTAAATGAGGTTCACCTCTCAACCTTTACGCGAAGGTTTTACCAGTTCACTTTTCAACCATAACGGAGTTTTGGACAAAGGGCTAACTCTCAACTCAAACGGAGTTTTGGACATAGGCTAACTCTCAACCCGACTCATGTTTACTCCCGTGACGGAGGCTCCCCCTTGAGACTTAGTTTAGGCCCGGCTAACGGGCCAAGGAACGGCTAACGTCCCTAGATCGAGTTTGACAAACAAACTCTAAATGGACTCTCAATTAAGACAACCTTACTTGTCGGATGAGCCCCTTGTTTAGCACCGGTTTGGGTTGCTTGATCTCCACTCTCCCGTGCTTCAATCAGCTTCCCTTGCTCCCACGATTGTGTTACCGTTGCGTCGCCAATACCTCAGCCACACTTGATCAAACACCTTGCATGTGATGCCTTTGAGATGCCCAAGGTGATAGGAGGATGGTTGAATCTCCTACATGGGATATATAGTTTGTTCTAACTCGGAGATTCACCTAGAGGGTCTTCTAGAGGTCTTGAACAAGAGATATGCCTATATGGTATAGTGTCTTACCTCTAGAATTGAGAGAGGAATCAAGTCATCTCTTAGTTTGCATTTGAATGCCCTCACTTGTGTTTAAACACAAGGGATATGACTTGAAACTCCTCCTCTTTGAGGCCCCAAATGATGTACACAAGGTGTGGGTAATGGGCTCTCAAAACCCTCTCTCACCGCCCTCAAAACGTGTAAGACCCGTACCCTAAATTGCCCTCCGTACGTTTAGTTTCAGGTACTGGTACGTCCTGAATGGACCAGATTAGAGAGCCTTGATCGCGACCCTGATTTAATACCGCAACGACCTAAGACTTGTACCCTTGCGACTGCGCGGGCGCCACGATTCCAACGCCGCCGGCACGCCCCATTGCGATACCTGGTGTGAGATGCGTACTTTTGAGCAATCCGAGGTGGGCCGCGCAACGCGCATGTGGCATGGCCCCACTTGCACAAATCCTAACAACATGTCAAATCACCATCACATCACCCATACCCCTACATCACCACCATCACCTCCCCATACCCCTATCATTACCCTAACCTACACACACCATACCTATCCCATTCCTCTCTCACCAAAGTCAACTCCAACCCATTCCTCCCATGTCCTCTCCCATCATCATCATCATTACATCATGCACCCCCCTCTTCCCATACAAGAGCCATACGTAGGGAGGGTGGCCTTCTCATTTTCCATTTTTGCTAGGAGAGAAAGAGATTTGAGAGAGAGAGAAGAGAAAGAAGAGAGAGAAGTAGAGAGATTTAGAGGGAGATCAAGAGAGAGAAAGAGAGAGTTAGAGAGATTAAAGGAGGAGATCAAGCTTGGAGGACCCCGATCATCATCCGGACCGTCCGATCGGCAATCCAACCGTCCAACCATCATTGTGAGTGCAACTTCCCCCCCTTCTTCTCGTTTATCTTTTATTTTCTTTTCTTGGGCCACCTTGTGATGGGCAATGAGATGGATGGGCTGGATCATCAGGAACGGGCCCCACGTACTTGTAATAATAGTAATAATAATAATAATAATAATAATAATAATAATATATAATTAGTATTAAAAAAAAGGAATGAAGAGATGGCCGCTGGACAGCCAGCGTCCAGAGGATGCTGCTGCCCAGCAGCGCTGTGTCGAAGCCCCTTGTGGGCGTTGACGTTGGGGCCCACTCGTGGGACCCCCTTTGATGCATGTAGTTGATCCACGCCGTCCGTCTGTTTCTCCAGCCCATTTTATGTCTGGACACAAAATGAAGCAGATCCAGATCGCAGGTGGACCACACCATAGGAAAACAATGGATATAATGATGTGGACTGCTGAACTTCTTTGGGCCACCTTGATGTTTGTAGGCCCCGTAGCACACCCAATATAGGGTTCTTTGGGTTCCCCAGGAGCTGAATAACCTGATGGACGGATTGGATCTTCACTAAGTGGGCCCCACTTGATATGAACAAAGAAAAAATAAGAGAAAAAAAGAAAAGAAAAAGAAAAAGACATGGACGCTGGACGTCCTAGCGTCTCTGACGCTGGAAACGTCCAGCGTAAGTGGAGGGGTTAGTGGGGTCCCCACTCGTGGGACCCACCTTGATGTTTGTGTTCCATCCACGCCGTCCATCGGTTTTCCCAGATCATTTTATGGCCGGGGCCGAAGGATGAAGCCGATCCAAATTTTTAATGGACCGCACCACATGAAACAGTGGAAATAATGATGTCTACTGCTGTAAAATATTTGGCCCACCTTAATGTTTCTAGACCGAATTACATACCTAATATTGGGCTCATTGGGCCCACAATGAGATGGCCCAGCTGATAGACGGAGTGGATCATCCTCTTGTGGGCCCCACTGGGCGAAAATCATTGAAAAACAAAAAAAAAGAAAAAAGAAAGAAAGAAAGGAGGAGGGGCGTCCGGGCGCTGGGCGTACCAGCGTCCACGGACTGGCTCGTGCTGCCAGCTGAGGCCCACTCGTGGGTCCCACCATGATGCATGTGATGTATCCACACCGTCCATCCATTTGGGGAGATCATTTTAGGGCATGATCCCAAGAATGGGTTAGATGCAAGTCTCAAGGGGGCCCCACCACAGAAAACAGTAGGGACAGTGACCCTACTGTTGAAACCTTCCTATGGCCCACCATGATGTTTATTTGAGATCCAACCTGTTCATAAGTTCACATGTGCATGGAGAAGGTAGGGCAAAAATATCGGCTTGATCAAAAGCTTTTGTGGGCCCCACTTGAGGAGAGAATAAAAATAAAAAGAATAATATATATATAATATATATATATATATATATATATATATGCAGCGCTGGCCGCTGGACAGACAGCGTCCAGGGGACACTGCTGCCCAGCAGCGCAGCCTCTGGGCATGGCGACGGGCCCCACTCGTTGGGCCCACCTAGAATGTATGCGCTTTATCTATTCCGTCCATATGTTTGTCCAGCTCATTTTAGTGGCTGAGCCAAAATTTAAGCATATCCAAATGTCAAGTGGACCATGCCATGGGAAACAGTGGGAATAATGATCTCCACCGTTGAAATCTTCCCAGCCCTATAGTGATGTTTATTTGTCATTCAACCTGTTCATCAGATCACATGGATATGGATATAAGAGAAAACCAAAAATATTAGTTTGATTCAAAACTCTTGGGGCCCATTTGGGTGCTACGCTCTGTGGGTCCCACCACGATGTATTTGTTTTATGTATGCCACCCATCTGTTTTCATATTATTTTAGTCCATGGGCCCTCCAAGAAAGATGAGGCAATCCAAACCTCAAGTGGACCACATTGTAGGAAACAGTGGTCATTGATGCCCACCTTTGAAACCTTCCTTGGGCCATTGTAATGTTTATTTATCCATCTAACCAAAGGTGATGGGGCCCAACTTTGGGTCCCACCTTGATGAATGTTGGGTATACTTTGTCGTTCTTCTTGGCAGAGGTGTGGGCCCAGTTTTGAGTGGGCCATACGTAGTAAATAAGGGTGATTGAATGCCTACCATTGGAAACTTTACAAGACCCATCTGTTATGTTTATTTGCCATTCTCCTTGTTCTTAAGTCACTCAACCATGGGTAGGGTTCCACACGTGTGGTGTGCGGGCCCCACCATGGTGTTTGGTTGCCATCTCACTTAATTAGTGGGAAAGTACAAATATCGGGTTAATCCCAAACTGTTGGGGCCCACTGATGTATGTGGCTTCCCCACTCCTTTGTGCGGTTATACCCAACCACGGGTCCACCTTGTTATGCATGTGTTCTATCCACGTCAGCCATTGGCCTCCATGGTGCGATATGTATGTCGGCTATCCATTAGGACCGCCTTAAATTTGTGAGCTTGATCCAAACCATCCAAATGAATGGACCCTAGCATGTTATGTACAGGATGGCTTTGGGACCACCTTAGTATGTGTGTTTGAATGACCGCATTGTCCATCCCGTGGACCCACCTTGATGATTAGTTGTGTAAACCCTTATTGAAAGGTCATCCTTAGAGTTTGCTCGATCCAAGTCACAGGGCTACCTTCTTAAACTCACCCTGTTGAACCGTCTTGTCAATTCACCTTGTTAACTCACCATGTTGATCCGCCTTATCAACCTGCCTTGTTGACTCACCATGTTGACTCACCATGTTGATTGATCCTGGTAACTCAGCTTGTTGTATACTCATATGACTCACACCCTCCTACCCTTGTACCCTTATTAAAGACCACCATATCATGTATATCCCATCCACACCGTCCGTTTACCTTTAGGACGAGTGTGGGGCTCATCCTCGACGTTCGTATGTCATCTAGGCCATCCATTATATGGAGCCTATCTTGTAGTATGAGGTTAGACCTGTTGTCCCTTTTTGGACCTCATTGTATTGACCATCTATCGCAGATTACCCTACCATTTATAATCGATCCTCTGTCATGACACGTCTATCTTGCAACCCCTTCTATGACATTCCTTTTACGGACCATTATTGTGTTCATCTCCACTGTACTACAGGATTATGGGTCTCGTCACCCCATGGAAAGGGAAGCCTATTTGCATATAGACATCTAGGGGAGTAATCCCCCACTCGCCACACAGAAGCTGAAAAGTGTGAGTCTCGTCTCTCCATCTCTCACACAAGGCAACAAGGAGCATACGATTGGCCTTACTTCTCTTGAATCTAAGAGAGTAAAGGCCATTGAAAGCAGTGTCGGCTAGTACATGCTCAATCAGAGGGTGAGAAGCTCCACCCAGTCATCCCATAATTTCGGGTCCCTCGACCCTTGATGTCCGGAAGCGGCTGATGCTCTCTGGCCAAAGAGCACATATGGTCCCCACGGCAGGGAATATAAGCAGGATCATCCTCCTGAGCGTGGCTGCCACTGCCCCGAGTGCCATTTGCCATCAATCCCTATGAACTTGATAAGGTAAGCATCTCACCTTCAAACGTCTTAAATTGAACCATAGAAAGCCATGAGAGGGAAAAACCATGTCTCAAAGATAAAGTCCAGACCCCAACCTCAGTCTCACTATTGGTATATGTTGGGCATCCATTCAAAAGAGAATGGGGTTCGCTTAAGAGAGGCCATACATCAAAGCCTATTATATGGCAAGGGAACCATATCAATGCACATGAGAACACCAAGGGGCGACAAATTAAACCCAAGGCCAATGGCATATTTCGAAAAAAGGGGTCTTGGCAAGATCCAAATTCACAAGCCACTACTTGGGAACAAAGAGATGGTCCACTTTCCACATAAAGGAAATGAGCTTCATAGCCATCGCTTAAGACACCCCCATTTCTTTCATATATGAATGCATGGACAAAGGAAGAATGGTGGAAACTATGGAATGTCAAGAGTAACTTAAAAAAAAAGTCACCACCCTAATGGTCAAAAGTAGTACATATAGCCCATTTGAAGAAAATGAGATTGGAAGTACCCATCCAAGGGTCAAATTTCGGCAACCTATGTGCACCACTCTCTTCATTGGAAGAGAAGTTACTTGAACATGTGAAAGCTTGATTTAGTGGACCACCCAATCTTCATGGAACAAAGGGAAAGAGGTTGAGTTTGGTGCACATAGCCTATTTGCAAAGAAAAGTCAAAAGTGCCAAATCTTGGGCCCAACATGGGAACTTATGTGTACCAACCTCTTCTATGATTTGGAAGTCATTTGGAACAAAAGAAACATGGAATAATGACTTACCAAATGGGCTTAGGAAGCTAAGAATGGTGGAAGGTCCACTTAGAAATCTCAAGGAAAGACCCACTTAAGGTGGAAACATTACAAGCAAACTTGTAGACATTACATTCTTTCCACTACTCAAGGACCCGTTTGAACTTGAAAGTTGGTGGCTTAGCCCCCCTTCGACCCTCTTTGAAAACCCAAGTGGCCCAAATCTCTCCAACAAAAAATGTAAAAATGAATTCCAAATGCACAAATGTGGTGGAAGCCCCTTTGCCAAAATACACATGAGCCACAAATGGGCCAAGGGCTCACCCATCTTGAAAGGTGATAAGAGGCTTGCCACACTTTATTCTAAAAGGAATGTTTACAAGAAAAAAAAAATGATAAGAGAAGTGTGCCACTTAGGTATGGAAGCCCAACTTAGAAATTTAGCCCACTTAAGGAAAGAAAAAGCAAGCAGGGTATGGTTTGGGCTCCTCTTGTCCATACATGCATAAATAAAGAAATGGGGCTATCTCTAATGATGATTGAAAGCCCAAAAAAATATGAAGTGGGCCCCACTCACTCCCATGGGCCCAACTCTTGAAAAGAAAAGAAAAGAAAAGAGGAGAAGCATGAGAAACATGAGAGAAGAAAAATGGCAAATGCACATGTGAGAGTCCAAAATGAAGTTTTGGGCCCAACCAAATACACCAAAGGCCCTAACTTCACTTTGGGCCCATTTCTTACAAATCGGGCCCAACTCAAATGGAAAGAAAGAATGAAACTTTCCCATGCACACTTGATGGACATGAAAAGGGCACACTTGAACACATGAAAGGGATTTGAAAGAAAGTGGAAGGAAAAATTAAAAGCTCCACTCCAATGCACCACCTTGAAGCTTGGAACAAGTCTTGAAGTCTCCAAAAGTTGGCCCCACCACACCTCTTGAAGGGTACCTACATGAAAGAGAAAGAAGAGAGACATGAGAAAGTGAAAGCGAAAGAATGAAAAAGAAACAAGATAAAGAAGTGGGCCATACCTTCACCACTCACCAATGGGAGACCAACTTGCTGTCTCAAGCTCCACCTTGCTGTCCCAAACCCCACCAAAAGCCCCACCACTTAGAAGGAATGAGGGACCACCAAAAGAAAAATAGAAAACTTGAAGGAAAGGAGGAAAGTGAGCAAGAGATAAGAGAGAAAGAGATGCACGAATGGAGGGGGGCCATGCCATTGGATTTATACACAAATGGGCCACCCCTATTATCCAAGCCACTGGAAAAACCAGTGGACAAGGGGGCGGACGGGGGGCCATCAAAAGGCCAGTCGTCCTTCCCCACTTAACAAGATTTGACCCCCCCCCCCCCCCCCCCCCCCCCCCCCCCCCCCCCCCCGTCCGTAGGAAGGACTCCCCCTTTTAGGAAGATGAATTGCAAGGAATCTCATCCTTGTGTAAGATGGAAATGATGGAAGAGAAAGAGAGAGAAAATGAGGAGAAATTGATAAAATCTCATCTTTTGAGAAAATGATGAGAAAATGAGAAGATGATGTGGAAAAAGGCTCCATGATATTTTCAAAAGAAAAAGAGATTACTGTCTCGGTCAACATTTGATCTCAACCATCCAAAGTCATGATCTGATGACCTGAATCATTCTCAGAATACATCAGAAATTTCCAACCCTAATTTCCAATCATTTATATAAATTCTTGGTTTGAAGACCTTAAACTACGTCGGGATCAAAATCCCGAGAGATTTCTAAGAAAAACCAGCATCAATCTCGATCACTCGGATCAAGATCAAATGACCCAGATCTTTTCTAAAAAATACAAAAAGATGTATTTCAAGCATGTATAAATATGGTCCGAAGACCTTAAACTACGTTGGGATCAAGATCCCGAGAGATTTCGTAATAAAAACTGTCATTCGATCTCAACTGCTCAAGGTAGAATCCGATGGTCCAAATCTTTCGAAAACAAAAAATGTCATTTCTGCATGTATAAATTCGTGGTTTGAAGACCTTAAACTACACCGGGATTAACTTCCCGGGGGACTTTTCTGCTTTCAAACAAAAATCGGCATCGACGTCGACCGCTCGAATTGAAGTCCAATAGTCCGGATCCTTTCAAAAAATCATAAAAAGAATGTACCTCAGCATGTATGAAAACCAGTGTCCGAAGACCTTAAACTAAACTGGGATTTACTTCTCAAGGAACTTTCCTGCTTAAAAAAAAGGCATCAATCTCGACCCTTCGAGTCAAGGTTCGATGACCTGAATCATTTCAAAAATACCAAAAATATTTTATAAGCTTTCCATAAAAGCCAGTACCAATCTCGACCACTCGAGTCAAGGTCTGAAACTTTCTCAAAAAAAAAAAAAAAGATTTACCATCTGATTTTAATTGTACAAATCTATCCCCAGTGGTCCGAAGACCTAAAACTACATTGGGATTAACTTCTCGGGGGCTTTCTGTTAGTGCACTTTTTAGTGGCAGACTAGTGCACCTTGTTTGTCAATCACTTACGACAATGAGTCTAGTGTCGGTTGAGCCTAATGAAGATGAAGACCGAAGACTCAAGTGGCCCTACTGCATCAAGGAAGAAGATACAGGTAAAAGTGATACCTTGATGTGCCTTAACCTTGACCAAAACCTAACTCCTTAACCTCTTTGATGACCTTAACCATATTAGGGAACCTTTAGTCATCATAGATTGGCCCTAGGTGTCCCAAAATCACCTAAATCTTGGCCTAAGTGAAAGGGTTGAAGAATGGATGGGTCAGCAAAACAGTGGACTGAACCTAAGCATATCCGACCGGTCACGACCGGTCGTGGACCCCAGGCCGACCGGTCAAGACCGGTCAGACAGTCAGTCTAGTTGAAACAACAAACCTGCTGTTGTGCAGGCCATAAGGATGACCGGTCGTGCGACCAGTCGGCTGGGCTGGTCTGACCGGTGTTCGCTTCCCCAAGTGTAGGGTTGCGATGTAGTAATAAACTCGGTAAGACCGAGGTCGATCCACAGGGACTTATGTAGGATTTCACAAACATCTAAAAGTGTCTATTGAAAGCTAATAATCAGATTTTGAATAGAATTGATGTGAATAGCAATTTTAAACTAATTTGAATGTAGACAATTATAAAAAGGCACTAGGGGTTCAAGGATCCACTTGTAGCATCCTTGATGTTCAATCCGCTGTGGTTTTTCATTCTCTTAACTAGAATCGACATTAAGGTCTATCTAGTCGGATGATAGAGCTGTTAAACCATACAATCTGTCATTGGTAAGTTCAATGCATAAGATTCACTCAATGTAGGCTGAGCTGAGCATGCTCAATTGCATAGGTCATTCCCCTTTCCAAAAGGTCTAGTTCACAATCATAACCATCCTCAAGTCCTGTCACAAGACAAGGCTAGATCAGGATTTGAACTGGATTCAAATCACATGCACAGTCCATACATATTTCAGAAAATCAGAAATATAGAACTTTGGTAGGAGGTTCCTTCATGAAGATCATAGTACTAGAGCGCACTCCGATTCCTCGGATCATACAGGTCTAGACTGATACAAACCAATTAAGAAATTAAGTAATTTTCCCAAACATCTATGAGTCATCATAAGACTAAGAAAAACTACTTAAAAACTTGTATAAACTTCAAACCATAATTCATAATCATGAATTCCACACTTAAAACCAACTAACTACGAATTGAAACATCTTGGATCCACTACAAGCTTCATCTCTTAGCCCTAGCTAAGAGGTTTAGCTGCTCATTATCCAAGGAAACATGAAACAACTAAAAAGTTCATAAAAACAGCAAAACAAACTAGAGGGAGTTGTGGAACTCCAATTCACTTCCGCCGCCTCCAAGCTCGCTTCAACCCTTCTTAGATACCCTAGGAATGATCCCTAGGTGTCTTTTTTATAGTGGGGAGGCTCCGCAACTTCAGAAAGATCGAGAATCTGCGTAATAGTTACGTAGTGCGCAGAGAAAATCAGGCCAGGAATAGCAATTCCAACTTCTTCACGTGGCTGACCGGTCTGGACCGGTCGGACTAGGCTGGCCGACTGGTCACGACCGGTCTGGCCTCTTCAGCAATGGTCCAGTAGGCATGGCCGATCGGTCAAGACCGGTCGTGTAACGACCCGAGATTTTCGACTCTCGTGTATAACACGACGGCCGAACTCCCAAGTATTTATGGAATAACTAATTTGTTAAATAATAAAATATAGCATTCAAGCACAATGGCGGAAACAATTATCATCTTATTCTATCAAACTTACTACGTCATCATCAATGTTTAAATAAGGGAACCAACCAATATCCATACTGATTAATTAAAATACAAAACCATGTCTTCTCTTGAAGACTTATTACAATTCCATAAATGTATCAACTACTCAAAAGAAATATTTAATAAATGATAACATCAATTAAGTTTATCTAACATCGTCATCCGCCATGTGATCGTACGAACCATCGAACTCTTTTCCTTAAAAATCGGGTTCAATACCTGGATCTTCACCTGCATCATCTAAATTGTATTTGGGATAGCGTTAAACGCTATCATAGTGGGGAATATTTCCTCCAAGACAATCAATAATAATAATGTACAAAACTCAGAGTAACGCAACACATTAATATCTTTATTCAAACAAAACAATCAAGTAAAAATCTTTGTTAATGCGATGCATGGAATGCATGCTCTGGCTAAGGCACCCTGGCTAGAATCACAATACATGAAGTGGGAGACTCCCTGTTACGACTTCATGCTAGCCACTAGTCACCAAAGGTTCCTGGGACGCACAAGCCCATAGTTTTGCCCGACCACGTGAGAAACGAGACGCTCATAGCCCAAATATCTCTACACGTGACAGTGTACGGGAGAAGTAGGACGCTCTAGCCTATTCTCAATTCCGTACACCCACATGGAGCCAAGTGAATGCATGACTTTAGTTTCACCTTTATTTAAGTTTTTCGCATACAACCGATTTAAATAAACTCAGTGGTCACTATGGGGAGTCGCAAGCAACTCAGCATAGGCCGACAGCACGGGATTAGTGTCCACAGCACCAACCCCGGCTCATGAGAATTTGTATACCATTAGTGTCCACTTATTGTCCCGTTTTATGATTTCATCATGTCCCAAAAAGCCAATGTTTACATCATGACCAAATTCATTAAAATACCCATGTACTGTAAATGGATCAAATCAAGCATCATGTACATGTAAGGATCCATTAACAAACAATCACTTCATTCTCTCAGTTAAGTCAAGATATATTCTTCCGTCATGGACACCTCTCACGGGTTCCATCTCTCTACATCGAATAATCTTACCAACTTAAGGACAAAGAGTATACAATAATGGGATGTCCATATGATGATCTTATACACATATTTCATATCACAATATGAAAACCAATGTTATTTGTAATACATGGACTAAGAAAATAAGGGCATAGATTTCACAAAAATAAATAACACAAATACACATGCTTCTTAGTCAAAAATCTAAAAAAAGGAATCACATCACCATATAGATATTCATTATAAATCTCACATCAAACTTCATATTATATGGATAAGTAATTCAAAACAAAACAACCTTACATGCCACAAAAGAAACTTATGATAATTGAGAAATTATTAATGAAAGGCTTGAAGGAAAATCCTCACCTTAGGATGGACTTAGAAGAAGAGGGTTGTAGAAGATCCTAGCCGCTGGAAAAATATGAGAAAGAACTCTCTTTCTTCTCTTCTTCTTCTTCTTTCTTCTTCTTCTTCTTCTTCTCTCTCTCTCTCTCTCTCTCTCTCTCTCTCTCTCTCTCTCTCTCTCTCTCTCTCTACGACATGGAGGCTAGGGTTAGGAGAAGGATTTGGAGGTGCGTAGTAGAAATATGGATGGATGTGCACGCGAGGTCTTGTAACAACTTCTTGAGGTGGGTTTCTCAAATTTCAATATTTGGGTGATCTATGATCAATTCCAATCCGTTCATCTTATCAAGCTCGAAGAGTAGAGTCAGAAGACTTAATTTCTTGATGATCCACATTCTAGATTGGCCGATCCTTCAAAATGGCCTAACGGGTGCTAAAATGGGC
>ML058345.1:1200000-1537500 GCA_003013855.2 Liriodendron chinense
ATTCAAAATCACTTTATATCATTAATAAATCTAAGAAATGTATTAGAAGTGGAAGATTTGACAAAAAAAATGGGATTTTGTAAGTCTTTTTTTTCGTTGATTATTTTGGTTTTTAAGGAAAACCCAAGTGTTACTGTCGGTGTTAATGTATCAACAATACAATGTGAGACATTGTGATAGTATTGTCGATATCCAAAAGTTCTTGAACTTTCTGTGGGTATTGTCGTATCGATAAGGTGCGATTCAATAATATCGAGTATCGACTAATATTATCGATATTGCAAACATTGCTCTCTGGAGTCTAATATCTTGTTTTAAGGTAGAAACTCGGTAATTGGCAAAGTTGTTTTTTTTCTTCACCCCTGACCACGTCTTTGGCGGGCATTCCAAAACTTCCCCATTTTCCTACCAAAAGTGAGTTCTGGAAGAAAAAACGTTCTATTTGACAGAAGGTGGAGAAACAACATTTTTTTAGGGAAAGGTGATGCTTTTCTTGAAACACTTGGCTCTCAAGTTTTGATTTCAGGTTCACATGGATGCCTAGATCTCGTCTTTTTTTAAGTTGGTGTCATGAAGTCTTTGTAGCCAGGTATTCCATAACGGTTACGGTCACGACCATTACCGTCATAATATGGGCCTTAACGGCCATTACATTTATTTTTTTTGAAAAACCTATTTCAACTCCCATAACAGACTATTACAAGGCTGTTATGGCCATTAAGAACCGTTATGGTTCAGGTTTTTTTTTTGGTAATGGCATAATGGTCGTTACTTAACCGTTTCAGGATACCTTGCTTTGTAGCCTGGCTTACCCTAAAACAGGGAGTTTTATTAAGGGCCATTTGGATGCTTGGATCTTGTCTTGCTGTTAGGGGGTGACAATTGGCCGAGCTAAGGCCAGGTCAGGGATGTTCCTAGCACAACCCTAATCCCTTTAAGCCCTAGCCCAGTCTAGGCCCTAATGGGCTGAAAATGCTTTGGCCCACCACTAGCACTAATAGATTGGGCCAGGCTAGGGCCGAAGGTATTCCGTAACGGTAACGGTGGACAAAACGGCCACCACCATTACCTTTACAATACGGATTGTAACGGCCATTACGGTCTCTTTTTTGTTATTGATAAAAAAAACCCGAAGAACCTATATTGACCCTATAACGGTCCATTACGGGGCTGTTACGGTCCATTATGGGGCTGTTGTGGATCGTTACCTTTATGTGATGGCCTTTACCGCACACCATGCTAGGGCCTGCTCGATAAAGAATCAAACTTTTTTTCGGGGGGGGGGGGGGGGGGGGGGGGGGGGGGATATCCTCCATCTAAACATGACCTTGTATTCAATGATTATAATTAAACCACCTGTGTACGTCTATGGTGAACCATTAACAAGTGTCTCTAAACCATTATAATGGTGACCTGCTTTATGATTGGATTGGGCCAACGGTCTAGGCCTGACCATTCATCATTGGCCCCAGTCCCAAGCCTAGCCCTTGGGCCAAGTTTAGGGGCCCAAACCCTAGCTTTACAAGGTCGGGTCGCTTGGGCCAGGCTAGGCAATCCTGCCCATTGCCACCCCTCCTTACTGTAAGTCAGGTTTTGTAAGTTTTTGTAGTCTTCACATGTTTGGAGAGTTTTGTCCAGGGGAAGTAGTGATCTTGATGCGGACACAAAAGCATTCAAGGTGTACCAACGAAGAAAGTGCCAACCACAAGTATCGTCCTTGTGGATGGGCGATTATTGAGGAACTGAAGACCCGCTGAAGACCCTTCACATGTAATTGGACACATAGAAGACCCCACTCAGGAAAGACACGTGTGAAGGAAGAAATGAGAAATAAGGCCGAAGAACTGGACAATTCGGGCGCCCGATGGGCGCCCGACCACTACCTTCGAGCGCCCGAACTTTGTCTGACGAGCGCCCGAACCACTTCGGAGGTTTTCGGATGACTTCGGGCGACAGCTCGGGCACCCGACCGAGCGCCCGAACTTTCTCGCACTTATGTTAATTGCGCGTTTTGCTTAGTTTTAGGGGTATTTTAGTACTTTTATGTCTTTATTTGCTTATTTAAGTAACTTTGATTATTGATTAATGAAAAGCCTCTTGGTGCTTCTCTCCTTCTCCCTCTCTCTCATGGTGATGTTTCTTCTTCCTTGATAACCTTCTCTCTTCTATTTGCTTCTTATGTCCCTCTAATCCTTCTTCCAGGTAATTCTATCTTCTCTAACCTATTTGTTTCGTTAACCACAATCCCAAAATTTGATTTTGAGCATAAACCCTAAAGTTTTCAGATTTTCAAATCCCTAATCCGAAATCCCTTGATTTCCTGGATTAGAGATTCCTCTTGATTGATTGGGTTATAGCCATGCAAGATCGGGAGGTTCTATCCCTCGCCAGATCCAACCCTAGTTATAATTGAAACTCAAACTTCGTGGTTGTGACGATTGGCCCTATCCATTGCAAGCTCCTTGTGGATTTTCTTAGTTTATGATGAGTGATTCTGGATTTTAGATTAATTATTCCTTTTAATTTCTGCTGTTTAATTATGTTCATGAGCATGCATCATAATTAGGGCTGTCCTACGTCAGATCTTATGGAAGGCAACTTACCCAAAAGTGGGAAGTCTCACCCTTAGTGAGAAGGCAGGATGTAGAGTTTCATGCATCTTGACTTTCTGCTTTCCCTCACTTGATTTGCATAGAAAAAGCTTTTGAGTTTGGCCGAGTGTGATTTTTGATACCCAAGCACAAAAACTTGGCACACAAGTAACTCGAATTAGATTGTTCAACTCACGGGCTGCTATTTAGATAGATTGTAGACAAGAATTGATGCTAATTTCACTTCTAAGTTGGTAGACTAGTGGACATTTAATGGATGACATGTTTGCAATTTCTGAATGCTTGCGGATGAAGCATCACACTCTACCAGATTATCAAATAACTCCTTCCACCTTTTCTCACAGGTATCATGCCCCACAATATACACTGTATTACATACAACGCATTTGTGGAATCGGGCTAGCCATCCATGTCCCGCATAATGAATGGCCTTACATGTGTGGCCCACATGTTCACAATGAGACCCACCCCTGAAGTAGCTCCAATATTTTACATGTGTGCTATATCTTGCATGTGTGAAAACTGATCTATCATTTGACATCCACACACAATCTGGAGTTCTGTGTAACTTTGGAGTTGTCATCCAAACAATAGTCATTGGCTTCATGGAAGGTTTGAGTTACATGGATACTGACTTTCATCAGCAACCAAACTTCCTCGCATCCAAATGGCTCCTTTGCTTATCCTTGGGGGCATCCAGATTGAAAGTTGAGCTGGTCAGTGCATGCCTTCTCTAGAGAGAAGACCTAGACGACCAATTCCCCTTCTGGGGTTTTAGCACGGAAACCCATCCCAAGAAGAAGAAGAAGAAGAAGAAGAAGAACCTTGGGGAGATTGATTGAAGATGCACGACTTTTTCTTGTGATAGTGTTGGCTTTGGAAATTATAAATATACGCTGTACTTTTTAAAAAAATATTAATACTTGTTTCTGTTGAAATAGGAAAAAGAAGAGGAGAGAACATCTATTTTGTCCTCCTCTAGAAGAATCCTTTATTTATACTCTCCCTACTACAAAGATAATCTTTTGTTTATACAAAGAGATAATTACCAAAATAACCAAAAGATAGCTAAAAGATAACTAAAGGATAATAACTGAGAGATATATAGTAATATGGTGTTCATCAGGAACACACATGACAGTGTACACCATCATTATGGTGCTATGCATGTTTACACATAGCTATGTACTCTAACACTCCCCCTCACGCTGAAGCATGTATATCATGCATGCCCAACTAGTCAATGAGTCTGGGAGCCACTATGTGAACCATTGGCACGTCTGGTGGCTACGAAAGGATCTAGCTGCACTTTGGTGGTTGCAACTTAAATTGTTGGCTCTTCCGATGGCTATGACTTAAATTGTTGGCTCTGTTGGGGGCTGCGACACTACTTGTGTTGGATATTTTAATCAATGGCTCTTCTAGTAGCTCGATAAGGATTCAACAACAAATTAGCAATGGCATTGGTTTTGACTAGAAGCCTGGTAGATCAGAATCAGAGTAGTTTTCTAATGATTTAATAGAAATGGCAGTCTTGAAGGGTTGGAAGGGGGCTGGACCCTGCATGACAATAATGAGTGCGAGTCTATTCCTCCATCATCATACATGGTCTAGGAAGAGAGGGATGGACGGTAGACTCTCAAAAGAGAAAAGAAAAACCGGCCAAGAGGCTTTGATACCATGTAGAGATAGGGAGAAGAAGAGGACATAACATTTATATTCTCCTCTAGAATCCTTTATTTATAATCTCCTGATGACAAAGATAATCTTCTGTTTACAAAGAGATAGTTACCAAAGCAATTCAAATAGCCAAAAGATATTTAAAAGATAATAATGGATAATAACGAAGGGATATACATCAATATGGTGTTTATCAGGAACACACTGGACTGCGTACACCATTAGTATGGTACTCCACATGTACAAACAGAGCTGTGTACTCAAATGGCTTCTTTCAAAATCTACTTAGTTCTATTGATTTCTATAAATTATTTAATGAACATGATGGAAATCAATAAATTTCTAAATTTTTAATATGTTCTTCTGGTTTCTCTTTTTATTTAATTTTCTCACTCATTCCTCCCTTTTTGCTTTTCATTTATTTCTCCTTTTTATTATGTTCAATTTCCGATACTTTGGTGGTTTGATGATTGGGCTTTAATATTGCCTAGTTTTCTCCAACTGGTCGTTGTTATATTATATTGTTCATATTAGTTAACTTTATATTGTGAATATTCTGACTTGTGAATGTATAGATGAATCATTACAAACACTTGTACTTCTGAACTTATTTTTCCTGTAACTGATCTGCCCATTACAGTTTCTTCTCTTTTATGTATTTAGAAACTAAAACTAGTGGCATGACTCTCCAAACTCCCCAAGCCACAGAGCTGCACCTGATTTAAGAGTCTCCAAGTTGTCTCCAAGTCAAACATGGCGTAGTTTTCCAAGAACTTTAATCTTAGTCTAGTTCTTGAGAAGTTAGTTGGATGGCTTTATTTTGAGGAAAAGAGAGACAAAAATATAGAAATTATAAGAAATGAGATATGCTAGGACACACATAGCTGGAGTTTAAAGCTTGATATGCGTGTTGGTTCACATTTCATGTGTCATTGTGTCTAGGATGCACTGTACGTATCAAAATACTTTTAGATGGACCAGGAACCATTTTTTTTTTTTTTTTTTTTTTAACATTGGTGAAATTTCATTAAAAGAAGGCCAAAGCCTAGAATATACAAAAATACAAATAGACAAAGCTATACAAAAACACCCATCCAAGACCACCTTGGTGACTAACAGAAAACCCTCTACTACCCTTCCGACTAATCCTTTACATTTTGCATGGCCAATCTAAATACATACCTTGCCCCACGCCTCTTGCTATTAAAACATTATTCATTCCTTTCCCACCATAAGGCCCAAAGAATCGCTAGCAAGTTTAATTTCCAAACCTTTTTCCCTAACTTTCTTACCCCTCCTCCATGCCGTGCAAGTAGAAATTCTTCAATAGAATTCGGAAACACCCATAAGACCCCAACGGACTGAAGAAAGAAACCCCACACCTCCGACGGAAAAGCACAATGAATAAACAGATGATCCACTGATTCCGCGTTTTTAAAACACATCAAACAAACATTTGGAAGGATCATCTTTCTCTTACAAAGATTGTCAGCCGTTAACACTTTGTTCTTCCCTACCAACCACGCAAAAGCCACCACCTTCGAAGGAGCACCATAATGCCACAAGAACCATTTAGTTTTGCTCTTGGATTTTGGGAATTTCACTAGTTGGGCTTCTTTGGATCAAGAAGAAGAAGAAGAAGAAGAAGAGGAAGTTGGACACTTAACCAAGAAAGTTATGAGTTTGGGCACATAAAGAAGAAGAAGAAGGAGGAGGAAGGAGGAGGAGGAGGAGGAGGAGGAAGTCTAACCATCACTCTTGATTTTAGCTTCTGAACAGGAATTGGTTTGTTTATTAAATCATTCAACATGACATTCCAATATTTGGGCAAGTTGGAACTATATTCTGCATTTTTCTTGATGTGATGATTTTGTAGGAAATTCCTTTGTATGCTGATTGCATCTTGGGCCATTGAATGTTGTTTTTTTGGAGTCATGGTTAAAAATGTCTTTTCATGCATCTGTAATGGCACAGAAGGATTCAATTTTTGCACAAGGGGATTTTTGGAGAATTTAAAATTTGCAGAGAAGATCCAACTACTTATTTATTTGAGTTTTCTGTTGTTGTTATTTACTTCTTTTCTCCCTTGCGTTGATGATTTTAATTTTTTGCTGAACTTTGTTGAGATGGATTCAGAGGTCCCCTCTTAGGTATTGTATAGAACAAGAAGACGGATGGACTTAATTTCCTGTTATGTAGTAGGCAAAGTTTGTGTCCTAGGAGGACATGCTGACCAAGATGCTATCTTGTCAGCCTTATCAAACTTCATGTCTGGAATCAAAGGTTGCATATATAGAATTGCTAAGTGGACGAAGGAGAACAAGGTGGTGAGGTGCTACAGGGTTAACTCCCTGAGTAAAACTTTTACCTAGAGTTTGGGAAGCACAATAGAACCAATGATTTGGGTATTTGATGGGCATCCTTACTTTTTCAATATGGTTATGCATACTTGTTACTGGACATATTAAGTGGATAAATCCAAGATCTAGGTTTTGGGTTGGATGAGATTTAGGATTGGTCAAACAAAAGTAAAGAGGGGCCTAGATGGTAATTGGTAGATCAGACTATTAAAGAAAAGATGGGGATGATAAAGCAGAGGATAATGGACTGAGTCACACTGCCTGAATTATATTCTTCGAAGTCTCATTCTAAACCTCTAATTCAAGATTGGAGTCACACTAATTGATTAGAGATGTTTCGCCTCGAAAGGGGCTTGTCCGCCAAGGAAGCAAGCAAGTGTTGGGGATTTTTGTTTATATTCGTTAATGATTAAAAGAAAACTAGTACATGGCATTTTATAGTAGAAGAAACTTGCTAAGAACTACATACAATTAATAGGCAGTGTGTGTTATCTACTTACATTATATTTCTTATGTTAATCACTTGTAGCGTGTGTTATCTACTTACATTATATTTCTTATGTTAATCACTCGTAGCGTGTGTTAACTTATCTACTATATTATATTTCTTATGTAATCACCCCCTCTTATGCAACTTGGTTCCCAAAGCTACTATGTTGTTGGAAATCCACCTTCATAACTTCCTATGCATTTCACCTTTTTCAAGCCAACACCTTCACTAATGACTTCCTTTCTTTAATAAATATCCCATAGTCGTTAGGCATTTGAGCTTGCAAGCAAGTTATGGGCATGGACTTGGCTTTTGGGCTTAGTCATTGTAATAAACCCTGCAGCTTCAAAGAATTCGGTTTCATCAAGTTGAAAGCCTGATATCTCTCATAGAGGTCTAGGTTAAGTCGCTGGAAATCAATTGTTGAGATCCATGTGGAATTAGACAATTATCGCCCTTTCCATATGGCTAGGGATTTTTTATATGACTACGTCATGTAGAAACTAACTGGTCATCAATCATGTCCTCTATTACGTGGTCATTCTGGGATTTGAGGTAGTCGAATAGCTTGCTCTTCTCTTCCTTATTCATATGATGTCTGAAGTAATGTTGAATATGGGGTCGAATCGTACTGTTGGTGGAGGATCTAGCAAAGTCTTTACCCCGACTTCTTGAGAATGCAGCATACAAAGCATACACAAGTCATGTAAAATCCTATGATTTGTGCGGATGAATTTTTGGTGTTATTAAATGATTCTTGTGTTTTTCATTTGTTTGTTATAGACTTTGTCTTGTTTTCTTTTTCTTCCCTCCATAAATTATTTTGATTATTCAAGAGGGTAAAGGATAGTGATAACACTTGTAAGTATTGCTAAAAGGTACATGAAGAAAATGATCCACATATGATGTTGAGAGGATATTTCTCGAATATTTTGTTTTCTTTTTGAACTCAAACACGTGTGGAATAGATTTAAATGAGCAATAGGTTGAGAGCTTTGAACTTTATTCCAACACATTTATACATAAATGCCCTGTGTACAGATTCTAAATTGATGAAAAATGCTCCAGTGCTCTCAGAGCAATATAAGTAGGGCTATAAATGGTCGGGTTCGGGGCGGGTTTAGCCAAAACCAGACCCGCCCATTTATTAAATGGGTCTGGGTCCAAATTTTAGACCCAGACCCTTATGCTAAATGGGTGGGTCTGAGTCAACCCATCAGACCCATTTATAAATGGGTCCGGGTCTAGTAGAGGGAGATCCACCTAGACCCATTTATAAATGGGTCGGGTCTAATGGGTCCGGGTCTGGATCAAGTATGCAAGCATTTTTACAAGGCTTAAACCGGATCTGGATGGATCTGGGTTGGACGGGTCCCTTGAAACATAGACCAAACCCGCCCACTTACTAAATGGGTTCGGGTCGAGTCGGGTCGGGCCTAATATAAAGGAAACCAGACCCAAACCCGTTTAGCAACTGAGTCTGTTCGTGGACCCAGACCCGTACCATTTAACAAATGGGTCAGGTCTAAATGGGTTGGGTCCGGGTACCCCATCGGGTCCGCTGAACCATTTACAGCCCTAAATATAAGTTATAGTGCTCCTAGTTGCATCTACTTTTATTAGGACACTTAGACTATCTGATCCATTGATCTAGGTCCAACACACATTTCATGGCTACAATGCAAGCATCACAATACTTTGACAAATATTAACCATTCAATCAATGACTTTTAATTAGATAGTCAAGATTATTTACAAAAAAATAGGTCTATTCAATAATTTGATCCATCTACTTGTTAGAGAGTATCATGGATTGCTTATGATTTTAAAGAATCACTTTTGTTAGGCAACTGTAGCCATCCCATTCATGACTTGGAAAAAGGATGGCTATGGAAGATAAGGCCACATCAAGGATGGATTGGATCATCGGATTAGTGCAATCTTTGCAGAGTAGCCTTAGCAATGTTCTGATCAATCAATTGGATTGTCTAACTGAACTGATGCAACTAGGAGCACTAGAACTTATAGTGCTCTGAGAGCATTAGAGCATTTCTCCTAAATTGATAATACCATTATATGTATTACGTAATGCATATTGATGGAAAATGGATAATTAATGGTTTTTTTTTTGTTTAATTTTTTTTAGGTTTTCTCCCCTATTAAAGAAAATTAGAAAACTCTTATGATCACCATACAATTTTTTATTCCAATTTGACCCATACTATGACTTACAATACTTACAATTTTGACAACAGTTGTATGGCCAAGCCTTTTCCAAATGAATCTTATGGTATGACTGAGTGGGAAATCTTAGGCTTTAATTGAACATGTCACATTCATTGAGCTGATCAAAATCGACAGTGAGTATCATAGATTCAAATATTGGTATCGAATTGGCCGATACGGGCTATCATATCCGTACTGGCTCGACACGATCACAATATGGGCCTGTATCGGCCGTATCGGTATCGGTTGGTCTGTATCGGCCGATGCATCCCATATTGGTACTAATACAGGGCCAATACGGTCGATATAGGCCGATACACCTATAAAACCCCAAATTTGGTTTTGTGTTTTTCAAAAATTCACTCATGCTCTTCTTTTCATTGAAACCATGGAAGAATCTTAAAAACTCATTTTAGGCTAGATCTAGATCTATTCGGGGATCAAAACAAATGACTTGAATGGGATTCGACAAATCAAAGCGAAGTGGACCATTATGGGAAAAATCAGAAAGAAGGGCAAACCTTCACGTTCTTTTTTATATTTTCATCTTCTTTTTATTGTATTTCCAATGTAATGGACAATTGTTCACCAAATCATGTTTGATTTGTGTTCAATTAGAGCCCATTTAGTTGACCTTCAACAAGTCAAATCGACAAACAACATTCTCATCAAAGAATGGTCTGATACACCATTGTATATATGGTCAAAACACAAAAATGATAGATTCATGAATATCTCATTTTTTCCTTATTTTTCTGATATTTTTATATTTTTTTGCTTCAAAATTTTTTCTGACCGATACAGCCCCGATTCCAATATGTGACGCCGTATTGTATCATTTTTCCACGGGGCCAATATGGCGGTCGATACCGTCATTCAGAACCATGGTGACTATCATTCTTTTCTTTTTAGTTTTCTGTATTTGATCCTATTTACAATCTCTTACTAAGCACTGAAGAAGATTTCTTAGGCTCTAGTTCACTACTTTTGCCCAGCTATCAGTTTGGGGATGGTAAGCATTGGTATTTTAGCTTTGTACTTTTTTATCACAAAGTCTTTGAAAGGCCGTTTACAAATTTCATGTCATGATTAGACAAAATAGTCATTGGCACTCTATGAAGTGGAGTAATATCCAGAAAGGAAAGTGTAGTGACATGAGAGGAATCGGATTTCCTTTTACATGGAATGAAACGAGGCGTCTTTGAGAATCGATCCACAACTACTAATATTGAGCCCAATGACACAATCGATGCTTATATTCTCCCATGGTGCTCTAGGAATGTGTAAATGGATATAAAGTCCAGTATTCCGCTTTTGTCGTTTTCCCAGTTGACCTATGTATTGTCTATCTTCCAAATATCTTGTTTCATTCTAGGCCTATAGAAATGATCCTCCACAATATCAATCGTCTTGTCTAGACCAAAGTGTCCACCGAGACCGCCTGAGTGCAATTCCTAGACAACACGATCACATAGAGAAGTCTTTATATGGAGTGGGAGAATTCTTTAGCTAGATAAAAATCCTCAACTTGTAGTGACTCGCATCAACTCCATAATCAACTCATCCCCTTGATTGTCCGACATCTTAGGGGGGTCATGATCCATCACTACAAGTCCTCCTGATATCCAAGTTTTATCAAAGATCCGGAAAAACCTGCTCTAATTTAAAATATTGATGCAGGACCTTAGTTGCAGGATTCTTTTAACTAGGTGCCACTTCTGCTTTGTATCATGATTTGGATTTGCACCCTGCTCCTTCATAGCTGTTTGTACTTGAACATTTTGAAACAGATGCTTTCCCACTCCTACTCCCTCAACCCGAATCTGTTGCTGCCTCACTACTCTTTGTGCAACTATATGCAGGACATTAAGGGGATAGTCTGAAATTTAGGTTTGTATTAGATGAGATCTAGGATTGGTTGAACAAAGCGAGGAGGGATTTATATGGTGGTTGGTAGGTCAGAAAGTCAAAGAAAGGACGATGAGAAAGAAGAGGATAATGGACTAAGGTCATAGCTTGAATTAGTCTTCGTAGTCTCACCTTAGACCTCTAATTCAATATTGGAGTAACATCAATTTGGTCAGTGGTCTCACCTCTGAAAGGGTTAGTGGTTCGCTCACCGAGGAAGCAAGTTATGTAGCCCCAATGAGGAAGCAAGTTAATTATTGATTTTTTTTATTCATACTCGTGCTCAAAAGAGAACCAGTATATGGCTTTTTGTGGAAGAAGGTACTTGCTAGAGAAACTACATACAATTAATAGTTAATGTTGGAAATCTACTATATATATATATATATGCAATCGCTCCATTTTCCTTATGCAACTTAGTTTCCAATGCGACTTTGTTCTTGGAAATCCACCTTTATATATGTTACCATGTATTTCATCCTTCTCAAGATAAAAACTTTTTAACGACTTCCTTTTTTTAATAAAAATCTTATAATCCCTAATCACTTGCGCTGTTGAGCATGCAAGCAAATTATGACCTGGGCTAGGTTATGGGCCTAGGCCAGGCTTTTGGGCTTGGGTATGCGCCTAGCTATGTCATTGACTGGTTCTTGGGTTTCGATCCATAGCTATTGATATTCTTTTGCCGAACAACGTGGAACAAGATGTTGAGGTGGTGCTACATGGTAAAATCCTGACTTAAACTTGATCCCACAGTATGAGATATGTGGTACAACTGATGATTTGATGGCAACTCTTTAGAATGAACTTTATTTAGATTGTTATGCATCCTCTTTCACTGCTGAGCAGGTGTTCCATATCAGCGATGGCTTAAGGGACTTGGTGAGCGATCACGTGGTTGAGATGAATATATTTGTGAACGTCTTTTATTGCTATCTCATGATGTCAACTTGTGCGTATTGCTTGATTTTGTTCTATACTTCTAGTGTGATATAGGACAGTTACAAGCTTGATTGACAAATGAATCATCAGAGGAGCATACTAGAAATAATTTGGGACTTGCAAATTGGAAGAAACAAGATGACTGATCACTTTGTAGTAGGTCGAGCAGGTCTTATGAGTTACTCGAGTATAATACATTAATCTTTTGCTTGTTATATGGTTTTAGTTCCTTTCGGAAGGGTGCTGGTGTCATATTTGATCTGGTAGTAGTGAAAGAATGGATCAATATTCACGAATTATGAAGAATCATGGCAAGCTGCTATGCAGACATCTAATAAGGCAATGGAACCATGCATCCCTATTGGCTTCAGGTTAAGATTTTCTGGTTGATATATTCATAGCTTGAAGAGGTTGCCTTCTAAATTGATTCAAGATGATATCATATCAGTTGTAGATGTGCAAGAAATTGCATCTTTGAAATGTTGCACTAAGGGGTTTTCAGCATAAAATTTGGTCCCACACAACAAGGTTCTTAAAGGTTATTCCATCCACATGCTTTCTCTATTTTGATTACTCCAAGGGCTATTATGCATACATTTTGATAAGTTGGGATGATTTTTTATTGAAAGATTAAGAGGTATAATCTGAAAGAGAGGAAAGAGAGAAGGGAAGGCATGTGGAGAAAGAAAAGAGGGGAGATGACTTAGCTCACACTTTTAAATGAGCCTTATAGTGATATAGGGTCAAGGGTTACAAGATGATAAACTAGAGTAAAATACGATGAATCAAATTGAATAAAAAAGAAATACTTTGGTATGGGCACTGCATGTACCGAGGATTGTGTACAGTAACACTCCTTAAGCTAGTGCATGTGTGTCATTACATGCCAAGCTTGCCAATAATAGTCCGTAAGTGGAGAGATGAAGATTGAATAAGCTTTGCTGAAGATATATGCAAATTGATTTTTTGAATGAACAAAGGGTGTATGAAGAATCTTTGCAGCCAATTTCTTCCAATGAAATTGACAATCAACCTTGATATGCTTGGTCCTTCTATGAAAAAGGAGGTTTGAGTGTATGACTACTAGATTGTTATAGTGAAGAAGAATATAAGAGAGCATAGTGAAACCCATATAATGCAAAATCAATTTTACCCAAATTAATTCACATGCTGCTTGAGCTATTACACAATTTTCAACCTCGGACGACTTTTTTTTTTCTTTTCTTTTCCATGTGATAAGGTTACCCACCTACTGATGCAGGGGCATGCGATGACCTAACCCTAGATGCGTGTATATTTAGTTGGAAGATATTCAAGTAAGAAAATTAACAACTAACTATTTTCGCTCAAAAGAAAACTAACAAATATCAACACGGAGATGAGATCCGTCCGTCCGGATCATGCCCTTTAGCATAAGAATCACGTAAAACCGTAAAATAGTAAGGATCTAGGGATATAAGGATATCTCAGATCTAGCATAGACCAGTCCACAGTCAGGTTTGGATGGTTCCCAGGGCTAGGTATCCCTTTTTTTTATCGAAACAAAACGGGTAGATTCGGGAAAGAACGAATGTGATGAGGAAAGAACATGTTCGAGATGAAGGATAACACAGATGATAAAAATAGGAAAATCGTACCTTTCCTACACCTTGAAGAAATAGAGACAAGAAAATATGAAAACCGGGGTGGAATCCTCAACACCCGAGAGCCAATCTTGAAACCTTAATATCTTGAAACAAGAGGAAGAAAAGCAGCCGAAATTTGTATTCATTCAATAATTCGAAATAGGGTTTCTCACAGTATATATAAGCTACGAAAATAAAAAGTGTACTAAAGTGCCTGAAAACCAAAAAGTAATATAAAAACGCCTAATTAAATAACAACACTAAAACGCCTAAAAATAAGAAAATAAATAGAAAAACGCCTAAAAGTAAATCCGCTCCACGGTCCAGCGGTCATGATGCTCCTGCGCGATCCTGCAGCTCGCGTACTCGTAACGCGTCAAAAAATGGGTTCAATGGGCTCGGCGTCCATCCACATCAGCTCGTCTGCTCCAACACTCGATTTGCGACGTCGCCTCCTCTGGTACACTCTAAAGGGTGCACCACTGATGTCCGCATCACCTACAAATATGCAGTAGCCAATTGTGGAATTAATTTTACCCAAATTAATTCACATGTTGCTTGAGCTATTGCACAATTTTTCAACCGCGACTGACTTTTTGTTTTCTTTTCCATGTGATGAGGTTACCCACCTCAAATATGCAGTAGCTGATTGTGGATCGACGATCAAACATACATCCAACCCAATTAGCATTGCAGAAACCACTGATAATAAAGTGGCCATTGTTTGAATAAAGAAGATCTTGACCATGGGCAGCCTTTACGTGTCGGAGAATTTTATATATATATATGAGATAGACTTATACGGCACATAATTACCAATGCGATGGTTAGTGTAGGACTGAGTTCCTTTGCGGAGAGCAATGGGAATATCCATGCAATCTGGTGCAGGAGTTGAAGAAAGGTGGTGCTCGGGTTGCATGGCTAGAGTTTTCTTTTACTTAAAGAGTATACTTTCAGTTCTTTACTAGGAAGAGAAGTTTGACCTCTTCATTGAGAGAATTGTCAATGATTGGGAGAGGAAAAGGGGCAGGTAAGGCCAGCGCATTGTTTGGTGAATTGAAATAAGGTGAGTTTTTGAAAGAACGTAACATCCCTTGAAACATATCTTTTTCGATTCACAGGACTAACAATTTTAGCCTTTCTTAGAATCATAATAACTCAAGAAGACACACTTGATGGTTGAGGTCCAAGTTTGGTCCAAGATGGCTCTAGTATTTGAACAAAACAAGTACAACCAGATACTTTAGAAGGAATGGCAAACAATAGAGCACCTGATTGCAAAATTTGCTATGGATATTTTCCTTTAAGAACATTGGTTGGGGTTCGCTTGATAAAATATGTTTGCTAAAAGTATGACATCATCCCAACATAGTTTTGGATCAGACATGCAAAGTAATAATGACCGGGTAACTCTAGCATATGTTGATTTCTGTGCTCAACAACACGGTTTTGTTGTGATGTATACATACATGAGGATTGAAATTCGACTCCATGATCTAAGAAGTATTTCTATAGGTTATCGTGCAAATATTCACTGGCATTGTCCAATCAAAGGAATTTGATTTTAGTGTCACATCTTTTTAAGCACTGTAGGGCACTTTCCAAGAGGAAAGAGGCCTTCCCAAAATAGGTGTATGCTGCTTTTAGTGGCGAGCATGCGGTATTCTTTAGTAAGAACCATTTTCTGAAATGCTTTTGTAATCATTGGAAACTCATCCATATTTTTCAAGAGATAAACCCATTTATATCGAGAATAGTCATTGATAGAGGACACAATATTTCAATCCAAACATAGACCTAATTGTGGCTGGCTCCACGCATCTGAATGAATAAGATAAAAAGGTTGCAAAGTTCTTATATTACCTGGAGGAAAGGAGATCCAATGATGCTTAAATAGTCGACATGTCACATTGAAAACTATTGTACTCGTGAAATTTGCTAGGGAATAATACACTAAGAGAAGATAAGAGGTAAATGCTCTAGTCAAGTATGCCCTATAGTTACCTGCTCTTTATATTTCAAATATCAGAAGCAAAGACAGTAGAAATTGAAGTTCCTCGATCAAGAAGATGAAGTCCTTGATCTCCATGACCACCAATCTTCTTCATTGCTAGATACTGGATGACACAATGAGATGGATAAAAAATGACGTAACAGTTAAGCTTTCTTTTAGTTAAGATAACAAATTAGATGGGAAGATGGTATATGAACAACAAATGAAATAGATAAAGAATCTAAAAGACTAAAGGTTCCTCTACCAAGAGCTTTGGAGAAAGATCGCTCAGCCAGCCTAATGTTGCTAGAAATAAAGGAATAGGATCTATAACCATCTGTTGTACTGGTCATGTGGTCAGACAGTCCTGAGCTGATGTTCCAATAGGTATGGGAGACGTGGTTGGCAGACCAAAATGCAGATGTACCTTACAACACTCCTGGATTAGCGGTAGAAATAGAGGCTTGAAGGCCCCTACGTGTTGTTAAAGGTCACTGATTGCTTTATCCCATGGGTCTTATTCATTGCTGGCTGAAGGCTCCCCCTTAGTGGTGGTCATATTGGCATGTGGTTTGGATTGAAGCTCATTGGGTCTCAGATTTGGATTCAAAATGAAAGTGTTCCCAACTGTAGATTTATAGACGCGAGAGAGCTTTTGAACCCACACTCTTCCACTTTTACATTAATTAATAAAACTAGAAATGACAAGTAGAAGTGGCACTACTTGTAGTAGATCGACAGCGAGCTTCTCGTCAGATATGATTGTATACAGATTCCAAGGGTAAGATTCCCTCCTAAGATCAGCAACGGTTGAGGTTCAAAGTCGGAGTGAAGTCCAGTAAGGAATTTGAAGTTACACAGTTGTCGTATTTGATTCTTCATGTTTTCTAGATCCAAAAGGGTTGTTTGACAGTTATCTAATTCTTCCCACTTTTCAACGAGGCTCGCAAAATAGTCTTCTACCGCTCCCTTCACCTTGTTGGAGATCATTAATTTCGATGTGAAGTTGGTATACATGGATCAAATCTTCCTTTTGAGAATACATTTTGGTGACCTTATTGCAGATAGCAAGGAGCAAACCTATACTAGTGTTACGTTGCATTGAGTGAACAACGAGGACATAAAAAGCCAATTTTCGTTCTCCCATTCACCATAACTTGGGCCATCGGATTTGGGTTTTTTATTGGTACCGGTGTTGATCCTAATTTCTTTTGTGCACCTATAAACCTTTCTTGCAACTTGCAACCATTCTAAATATTTGGTTCCTTCTTGCTTAACGGAGGTAATGTATAGGGCAGGGTTATCGTTCTGCCTCATCAAAATGGTGGCCTTCTGATCATGTCCCAAAATCTCTCCGATTGCAAAAGAAAATTAAAGAAATTGAAATTACTGTAAATGAAATGGAACTTGGAACGAGCCAGTATGGAGGTCTGATGTGACATAAAAGCATGGTAGGCTGCTTTTGGAAGGGCTACCATCATGGAAAGAGACTGCTGATGCTATTGTAAGTGGCAAATGACAACCCTATATAGGCTGGGACCACCAGACTTCTGGTACAATGTAGGACAATGCTCATGATGTGATTGGGGTCGTTGGAAATGGTCTTCGGTACATCTGGAAGCCTCAAATGATGCTGTTGATGGTGTTGGGCATGTTGGAGATGGATTCCAATGATAAGAGGCTGTTGGATCTGGGCTCAGGTGAATCTAGAGGCGCCGGATCTTGGATACGATGCTACTATTGATGCTGGAACATGATCCAATGCTGCTGGTGGTGCCAGGATTTGGAGCCGTTGCTGGAAATTAGATTTGGTGCTGCTAGTGGCACTGGAACTTGGTTCTAGTGCTGGAAATGGAAGCCGATGCTTCTGGAGGTGCCAGAAATGGAATCAGGAGATTTTTCTGCTTCTGGTGGTTCTGCAATGGCTGCCACCACTTCCAGATGAGCACCGGTAGAGCGAGTCACTTCTGGTTGACAAAAAAAAAGGACACGCGATCACCATTTTTGAGACACATTTCCTGGATGATGGTGATGGGTAAGATCCTAACCATTTTTCATCACCTTATACATATTGTGGATACAGGAGAAGGGATGGTAGACCCTCAAAACAGAAATGGAAAGGAAAAACAGAGAAGAAAAGAATGAGGATAAATAAATAAATAAAAACAGAAGAGAAAGGAAGGGAATTGTAAGAAGAGAGATGGATAAGAAATTCTGTGGTACCATGTAGACTGAAAGAGGAAAGAAGAGGGAAAGGGAGTAGGGAATGCTTGTGGAGAAGAGGGGAGAGGACTTAATACGTCACATCTTCTAATGATCCTTTATTATAATGGTCCAGGGTTAGGAGATAAACGAGAATACAATGCAAATGTGCAATAAAATCAAATAAAAAAGATATACTCATAGATGGTGCACTGCATGTACACAACTGTGTACAGTAATGAGTTATTATGTTTATTGAGATTAATGAAACATTTGCAGTATCTGCGGGAGTGAACAAAAGAGAACCGACAAGCACCATTGTAGACTGCACCTGGGCTCATGACTTTCCTGGAAACTAGCTTGACGACGAGCATGTTACTCTCCGGTCTCTAAATACTGTCTTGAGCAATGTATCCTTTTTCGATTTCAACAAAAGGATGATGGGATTATGTTGAAGTTTGGTGCTGAAAAATAAGATGTGGGAGCTCGTTGATACATCCGTTGATAGAAATTGCATTGGGTCCCAGCTGATTTACATTAGAAAGTTTAGAGCTACTGGTGTCATTGAATACTATTGTTGTTTGCTCTTCTATCGTTAATTTCACATCTGAAAGTAGGAACTGATTTGGTTAAATCTTTTCTTCTCTTGCGGTTTTCACCTCTAGTTCTCCTCTTGTTTGCTCCTGTTATGTACTATGATTTTGAACTGTTTCAGATGGGTTTAAGACAATTTTCTATTGATGATATAGAGGGAGAAATTTTGCATGACGTAGTTGGGTAGGTGCCTAATTTAGGGACTTAAATAGTTTTGAAACTGAAGATGGCTTTTTAGAGTTTGAATTGAGATTTGACACTGTTACCTTCTATGTAATTCATGCACATACGCATGAGTTGGCATTGGACATGGACATAAGGGTCCTGACACGGTTCACAAATATGCTCCCATAGTTATATTATAAAAGTTTATTATTGTATAAATTTGATAATGCAGGGGAATTTTCACACCGGGCTCGAGTAGGGCGGCTTGTGTGAGGCGGGGGCACACTCGGGGTGGGGCAACCCGTGTGAGGCGGGACCTATGTGAGGTGAGGCCTACAAAGGGGGGTTTGGCAGAGGGCCTGGCCTGTCCTGAGCTATGAGATAAGGGATTGATTCGCCACACTCTATCAATTCGAGCTTTTAGAGCAAGTGGTTAGTTGTCCTACATCAAAGAGTTATCAGAGTGGAAGGTCTCGTGTTTAAGACACCTCATCGAGGGTGATTAATGCAGGGGCATTTTCACACTGGGCTCGAGTGGGGCGGCTTGTGTGAGGCAGGGACACACTCGGGGTGGGGCGAACCATGTGAGGTGGGTCCCATGTGAGGTGGGGCCCATGAAAGAGGGTTCGGCCAAGGGCCTGGCCAGGCTTGAGCTATGAGATAAAGGGATTGATTCGCCACACTCTATCAGTTCGAGCTTTTAGAGCAAGTGGTTAATTGCCCTGCATCATTTTAGCTTTTGAAAAGCATGTAATATTGTAAAGATTTCTTAATAAATTAAAATATACTTTCATATAAATTGTAGGTGGTTTGAGAGGCACATCCATGACAGGCCTATCTATGGTATGGTTACAATCTTCAAATATGGACCGTATGATGCAGATCGATGTCAGCCATCAATTTAGGTGATCTTGAGAGCCATTTCTCCTTATTTTAAAGGTGTGAAAGTCTATCCTTTGTGGGGCTGTAAATTGGTCGGATATTGCAATATTCATATCTGAGATCCGACTTGGACACTGAACACGGATATGAATTTGTATGTTGTCTAAGGAATTCGGATATAGGTTGGGTATAGATATTATCCAAAGAAATTGGATATAATTTGTATAGTCGGGAAATTGGATATCAAAATTAATATGTAATTAAAAAACAAAATTTACTTAAATACCTAATAAAATTAGCAAAATACCTAAAAATAAATTGGATATAATTGGGATAGTCGTGTAATTGGATATCAAAATATGTTTAAGTAGGCGAAAAGAATTTCAAAATAGTCTTAATTACCCCCCCCCCCCCCCCCCCCCCCCCCGACTTAGCCATAATTTTAGTTGCTCCACACCAATAGCTTCCGTACGCATAGCGTCTTAAGTGTTATCAAAGTGACACAATTTCAGATAGTTCCGCATCTATTTAGAGCCCTTTGGATAGGATAAAGGACCAGGTCCATTTCTTCCATTGCATCCCATGCATTTTTTCTTCAATTCCCCAACAAATATTGATTGCCCCACATCCATTTGGAGAATTTTGGATAGAATGACAAACCATGTCATTTTATCCATTCACATGTATTGCATTTCATCATAACATACACTTACATCACATCATCATCACATTACGCATTCGTATCCATCCATGCATCATTTAATAAAAGGAGCAACAATTCCGACCTTCCAAATTTCCCACTAGACCTTCTGGACGCTGGGTGGCAAATCAAGTTCATTCCATGTCATCCATGATCTGATCCTAACAGTCTACGGCTTTGATCTAGGCATTAGACACCATAGGATGGATTAGATCTACATGCCACATCAATCAAACCCTGATTCTAATTATCCAATTTTCCCACTAGATCTTTTAGACGTTGGGTGGCAACTCAAGTCCATTTCGATACATCTAGCATCTTCGATCTTGACTGTCTAAAAACCCCAATCAAGGTATTTAGACATTGCATAATGGATCAGATTAACCCATATCAATCACCTCAGATTTTGACCGTCTAAAATTCCCATCGAAATTTATTGGACGTTGATGATGGATCAAGACTATCCCGAGCTATAACACATTTTGCACATGCAACACCATGTAAACACTAGAAGTAGGTATGTTTGTTAAATAAAAAATCCAAAAAAAAAAAAAAAAAATCTTCAAAAATAGTATGGTTATGGCACTCCAGACGCTGTTTAGTTTCCCATACTATTCAGTAGGATGTCTATGCAACAATAAATTCGATTTCAGTTTAATTCCAAGAGGATTTTACCACAGATAAAAAAAGAAGGAAAAGATGGTTGGTCTAAACTTGCAGTTTTAGTTCGACTACCTCGGGAAAAGGATGGATCCAAAATACTTTGTTTTGATATCCGGAGTAGCGTAAACACACTCCCACATGTGAAAGACCTTAGCCAACAACAATAATAAAATCAAGGGCTTGAATGGCTAAAAAATAATTCAGAAAATTCTAGTTCGGGGCACCTGCAAAACTATTGCATTATAATCCAGGAGATTCGTAAAGCCACAAAATGGGCAGGTAACTGCCCATTACAAACCATACGATTGCATGCGATCCTAAGGGATTGTGCAACATAAAAAACACTATTATTTCTAGATCCAACGTGTGTTATCCTCGTAAGGCCACGCGCGCAGGGGCTTTAACTACTCAAACATCCAACCCAATAGTTTTTTTTATGCATACACCAATCAATGATGCGTAAGGGTTTTAATGAGATATTGCAATGTTTTCCCTACCCTCATGAAATGTCCAAGTTAAGCCAGGCTTCTTCATCACGACACTTTGGTGAGCAAAGGAACCACTCACATCTTCATCTACTTGTTCGCCAGCCCCAAGTATAAGGCCGCGATATAGTAATAACTCAATGAGACCAACGTTGATCCACAAGGAATTTAGTTTAAGATTTAGTGGCGACAATCTATGTTGCCACTAAAGGTATTTTAGTGGGCACTTTAGTCGCAATCGAAAATGTTGCAGCTAAAATTCCATTCCCACTCTTTGAAGGGAAAAACATTTAGTGGCGAGCTTTAAGTTTTCATCACTAATCATGTAGGATTTAGTGGCAACCTGTTGTATGGTCGTTAAATGCTTTTTTTAGCTGCAATCTTTTTTATTTGCGGTTATACGTAACTTTTTGCAGTAACTACAAATTGTCACTAATAGTCTAAGATTTAGTGACAACAATCTAATGTCACCACTAAAGGTATTATAGTGGGCACTTTAGTGGCAACCGAAAATATTGTAGCTAAAATGACATTCCCGCACTTTGGGGGAAAAATATTAAGTGGCGAGTTTTAATGTTTTGTCATTAATCATGTAGGACTTAGTGGCAACTTATAGTTTCGTCGCTAAACCCTTCTTCTTAGCCGCAAATTTTTGTATTGTGGCTATATGTAAATTTTTGCGGCAACTGTATATTGTCAGTAATAGTTTAAGATTTAGTGTAAACATCGAAATGTCGCCACCAAAGGTATTATCGTGGGCACTTTAGTAGTAACTGAAAATGTCGTAGCTAAAATTTTCATTCTCACTTCTTGAAAGGAAAACATTTAGAGGCGAGTTTTAATTTTTTTCGCCACTAATAATATAGGATTTAGTAACAACTTATTGTTTGGTCGCTAAATGTTTCTTTTTAGTCGTAATTTTTTTGTTTTAAGCTATATGTAACTTTTTGAGGAAAATATATATTACTACTAACAGGTTAAGATTTAGTGGCGACATAGGCACTTTAGTGGCAATAAAAAATGGAACAAGTAAAATTTTATTCTTGCTCTTTAGAGGAAGAATATTTAGTAGCAAATTTTAATTTTTCACTATTAATAGTATAAGATGTTGTGGCTAAGGATGCACAAGGAACCGGTAAACTGGACCGGAACCGGTTAGTTCAGTTATGAAGCACACCAATTTCGGTTTCGGTTCCGAAAATCAAAGAATCAGTTAGTTCCGTTTGATTCTCGATTTGGGGTTCTGTAAAACCGGACCGGACCGTAGAACCGAATGTGGAATCAGACCACATAACCGAACCGTGGAACCGAACCCTAAGTGTTCAACCCTCACTGTTTTATGTCAAGTAGTCCACCTAAAATTTAGATCTATCTGATATTTTTTAATGTGGCTCACCTAAACTTTGATTAGCAATGAGAATGGACAATGTAGATCTAACAAACACATCAAGGTATGAATGATCTGGATTAAAAAAAAAAAAAAACCACGCAATTGGGCCGGATTATAAAAACAAACCATGGGATGGATTATAAAAAGCTTAGTACAGTAGAACCAAACCGGGTTTAATCGGTTCAGTTCCAGTTTTGGTTTTCCTAAAACCGTTGGGAATGGTTTGGTTCCAGTTTCACCTTAGAACCGGATCGAAACAAACAGTGTGCACCACTATTTATGGCAACTTATCATTTCGAACGACACAAAGTTTTGTCAACCATTTGATCAACCTCCAATAAATGATCTAATAATATAGACTAATGTAGATCGTTTCATTAAGTTCTCGATTGATGATCGAACAGTGCGCATTACTAATGATTGCCGATCGACCTTCCAATCAACCATAAGATGACATAAAATGTTGTCGACCATCAGATCAACCTCTCATCAACGATTGAATGGTACAAAACACCATCAATCATGTCGTCAAGTCCCCGATCAACGATCGGATGGTACCTATAACTGATGATCACCTGATCGACCTCTCAATCAACGATCGGATGACATAAAGTGTTGTCGACCATCTAAGGAAAAAAAAGAAGATCAAATTCTCAAGCGTACCATACCTAAGGAAACAGTGGTGGTTGACCATTAATGGGCCACAATTTTTTTGGATAAATGTATATATTATAATAGTTTCAACTGTGGACATGCTTAACCCAATTGTTTCCTATAATTAATGGGCCCACCATAATGTCTGTGTTGCATCTACACTGTCCATCCATTTGGAGAGTTCATTTGAGGACATGAGCCAAAGAATGAGGCAGAGCCAAAGCTTAAGTGGACCTCACCAAATAATTTTAAGGCTTGAGACAAATATTTAAGCATATCCAAAGCTCAAGTGGCCCACACCACACGAACCAATGTGAATTGAATCTGTACCATTGAAAATTTCTTGGAGGTCACAAAGGTTTTGCATTAAGCTGATATTTGTATTTTCCCTTCATCCATGTCTTTGTGATCTTATGAACAGGTTGGATGACAAAGAAACATCACTGTAGGCCCTATGAAGGTTTCACCGGTGGAAATCACTACGATCCATTTAAGATTTGGATATGCTTCAAATTTGGGCTTAACCGCTAATATGAACTGCAAACACGGATGGACGATAAGCCACATACATTCACGGTGGGCCTAACTGAGTTTACTCAGGACGATAAGAGCGTCCTGAGTATAACTCGGTTCCCAGTCTAATTTCCGTCCGACAGACGTGGACTGCCTGCTGCGCTCAGAATCTAGATGGGGCCCACCGTGATGTTTGTGAGAAATCTACGCCGTCCAACCGTTTTGTGAGATTATTTTAGACATTTGGACCAAAAACGAACGGGATCTAAGACTCAAGTGGGCCGCACTAAATCAAAAGGTGGGTAGGGAAATTCCTACCGTTGGAACCTCTGTGGGGTCTACAGTGATGTTTATATGCCATCCATACCGTTCATAATGTCATTCCTTCTGAGATGAACTGAAAACAAAAATATTATCCTGATTGGAAACTTCTGTGGCCCCTGAAACGAAAACACGAATATTTCAACTGGGGAAGTTCAATCGTCACGTTTTCGGCCCACTTGAGTCTTGGATCCCGTTCATTTTTTGTTGAAACGCCTAAAGTGGGCTTACAAAACGGTTGGACGGCGTAGATTTCTCACAAACATCACGGTGGGCCCCACCTAGATTCCGAGCGCAAGAGATGCCTGGGAAATGCTTTCGCAGGCAATCCGCGTCCCCGTTGTGAGAGGGCAGCGCGGTTTGGGTGGATCGTGGGATCGGTGGATCCCCAACTGTAGGGCCACTGTGATGTATGTAACTTACATCTACACCGTCCATGCATTTTGAAAGCTCAATTTAGAGCATTATCCAAAAATGAAGCAGATCCAAATCTTAGGTGGACCATGCCACATGAAATAGTAGTGATTGAATCCACACCATTAAAAACTTCATGGGGCCACTGGAATGTTTATTTTCCATCCAACCTGTTGAAAAGGTCACAAAGATCTGTATGAAGATACCAAACAAATATTATCTTGACCCAAAACTTTTGTGACCCACAAGAAGCTTTTAATGGTTGAGTACCATTGTTTATTGTATTATGGTCCACCTGAGATTTGGATCTACTTCATTTTTTTAATCATGCTCTAAAATGAGTTTTCAAAATAAATGAACACTGTGGATGTAATACACACATCACAGTGGACGGCACGGTAAGGGATCCAGCGAAGCCGCACTGGAAAGGAGCGGATTGTGTGGAGTCCCACCCGGACTGGACGTTGTTTGGCTAGTGACGCTGGGGAGCAGATTAGGTGAGACCCCGGATCCACCGAGGTTGCTGGACCCTGTGGGGATCACTGTGATGTATATAACTAAATCCACGCTATCCATCTGTATTGAAAGCTCATTTTAGGCATAATCGAGAAAATGAAGCAGTTCCAAATCCTAGATGGATCACAGTACAGGAAACAGCACAGGAAACAGCGGATTGAATGTAGTAACAATGTGAATTGAATGTCAACTATTGAAAAATTTTTATTGACAATAGAATCTTTTGATCAAGCTGATATTCTTATAAATAGGTTGGATGACAAATAAACATCGTTGTGGGCCCTAGAAAGATTACAACACTAGAAATCATTGTTCCCACGGTTTCCTATGGTCTGATCCACCTAAGCTGAGGTTATTTTTTAATTTTGGACTCAACCACTAAAATTATCTTGAAAAATGAATGAACAGGGTGGATTTCTCACAAACATCTTGGTGGCCCACTTAGGTTTCATGCACAGAGAAACTTCCGATAATAAACTTTAATTTCACGCCCATGACTCCACGAATAGATGGAAATTCTATGCTTTTTGCTTATTATATTCTTTCAAATTTTCAAGTACTGCCAAACTCCTTTCCTCTTCATAAAAATTGGGAGACTAAGAGCATTGTGAAGGAATTGGAGCCTGTTGGAAGAAACAAATATTTTATTTTCTTATCCTTTTCACTTTCTTTCTTTTAAAATCCTAGCCATGTGTCCATATAACATACAAAATTTTGATACAGATGAATTCAAAAAACTTCTTAGGGCCCATTGACACCCTTCATCGGGCTAGATCATCCTTCGTTGGTTCCACATTTTATAACTGGAAACCCTTGATGCCATTGAAAGATGGTGGCCACCTCAGATCATTCAATTCCTTTTGGCCATGGTAAAATGCAAGAGAGTAGCATTGTAGATCAAAACCCCAGCCGTGGTGTGTTGAAAGTTTTGGATCAAGCTTATAGTTATATTTTGTGTTGGGTCGCTGCATAAGATCCTGTTAATCAGTCCATTTTCTATAGCTATGCAATGATGGATGGCTTGGAATATAAGTGCATGTTTTCGACAAAAGAAGACAAAAGAAAAGTACACGTGACCCATTACTTGATTATTTTTGGGGCTTTACTTCTGTCAACGTTGTGTTTGATGTGTGCCCCCACCTAATGTAGTGCTGTGATGTCTTACTTTTGGCTGTTGTGCGGCACATGTGGCTGTGCATATGGGCCTATGAAGCCTTAGTCCATCCAAACCTGCTGCTGTGATGATTACATGCCATCTAAACCTTCATAAAGGTTATTCCCACCAAGATGAGCTGACCGTACTGCCTCTCGTGGAGTGGGCCGACGCGGATTGGCTAGTGACACCAACACCACAGGAAAGAGTGGGAATTGAATTCTCACTGTTGAAAACTTCTTGGAGGCCACAGAAGTTTTGGATCAAGCTGATATTTATGTTTTCACGTCATCCTGGTCTGTGTGACCTTATCAACAGGTTGGATGGCAAATAAACATCACGATGGGCCCTGGGAAGTTTTTAAGGGTGGACGTTCAATCAACATTGTTTTCCTGTGGTGTGGTCCACCTTAGATTTGGATCTGCCTCATTTTTGGGCCCATGCCCTAAAATGAAGTGGCAAAATGGATGGACAGCGTGGATAAAACACATACATCATGGTGGGGCCCACACAGCTTTGACACGGGGCTGGAGTTAGGGTCACTAGCCAATCCGCATCCGGATCGGACCCGTCCTTCTGGATCTGCCTCTTCTTTGGCTAAGGCACTAACACATGGACATAATCTAGGTGGGGCCCACCGTGATGTTTGTGAGAAATCTATGCCGTACAATCGTTTTATGAGATTATTTTAGGTGTTTCGTCAAAAAATGAACGGGTTCCAAGACTCAAGTGAGCCGCACTAAAGTAAAAAGCGGGTAGGGAAATTCCTACCGTTGAAACCTCTATGGTGACCATTCATTATGTCACGTCCAATTGGCTCACACGTGCCAAGTAACTTCTCCTACAAAAGAAAGACTGCAAATCAAATCTCTAGTTAAAACCTAAAAACATTGTTCTATAATTAGGATATCACTTAATGGTGTGGACCATACTAGTTCCTTGAACATTTTAGCCGTCCAAATCTAGTTTAGAGTCAATCCAACCGTTATATTGTGTAAAACATCTTGTTTGATAGTAAAATCAATATGAATGGCCTACCTAAGTTTTGTATCTGCTTGAATGATGGTCACTAGTCCTAATAAGACCAATCAAATGGAATGGACAGAGTGGATTCACTTGATATTTCAGTGGACTCCATGTGCTGAGTGCTAGTGTGCACATTAGGTGGTGCACATGTGGGGCACCATATGACCAAAGTCAGTCAGCCGCTGCTGACCAGACTTCTCTCCAAAATGGGAAGGTGTCCCTCTCTCTTTCACGTCTCCCGCCAGCAAATCGGGCAAAAACGCACCGGTGCTGTCCTTTTTGGACAGCATGTGGCCCACCTATAATGATCGGTTGAGAAATCCAAACCGTCCATCTTGTGCGTACGTGAGTCGTGACGTAACCCCAGGTATTGGGTCTCGTTTCCGTTAGTTGTATGGACTGTAGTGTGGAGCTGAAGTTTGAGCGCCGAATTGAATCTTGTGTTTCCAGCGGCCTACATATCGATGGATGGTGATTTTTGTGGCCTACTGTTGGATGCTCGAGACCGTTTATCTTGTTGAGCACGAGGTGCTCCACTTATAAATGGTAGTTTCCTCGAGTGGAGACCATCATCCGTGTGTGGATCTCGATCCAAAGGTCAGTTTATATGGCCGTTTTGCTGAAAATGGAAACTCGTTTCGAGCCAAGTTGGCAATCCGCGTATGAGGCTCTCCAATGCTCCTTGACCATTCACAACAGTATGCAAGAGTTAGTTTTAGATCAATCTCAGCCATCCATTGCATTCATGCGGATCAACTTGCCTGTATATAAATGGGAAGATTTTTCAGCCATCTATTATCAAGTAAAGTATATGTATGTGATCATGCCTTTCTATATTTCCTTGTTAATTTTTTATATATTACTAAATTGATAGATAATAATCATTTTACAATTGGTTTTTAAATGTAGAGGAGCTTCAAAGACTACAATCTTAGCTAGTAGAGGAAGACACTAATCCCTTGACTAAGGATGAGAGGTTCGAGGTAGTGCTCGGACCAAATTGGTCCGGATATATATGTGACCGTGGGGCCGGTCCAAAGCCTAAGACATCTACATCTGGGCAGAAAATTCGTGCGCAGCTACAAAAGGAAAATGAGGAGCTTAAGAGGCAAGCTGAGGCGGATAAGAGGCAAGCTGAGGCGGATAGGAGAATCGCTTGGAGTCATTGTTGATGGAGAATATGAGGCGGGCTGAGGTAGTTAGGAGTCGTTTACAATTTATAGAATTACAGATCTTACCCTTCATCCAGCAGTACAATGAGTCAATGCAAATGCCTACCCGTTTTCATTCTGATAAGGTAAGATATCTTTATTCATAAGTTCATTATAAATTTAATTGTGAAATTAAAAAATTATTATCTCTCTAATTATTTTTTTACTTGCAGACCAGAGACATGTGATGCATAGCTGCTGAGAAGCTCGATAGTCATGACTATTTTTTATTTTATTTGTATTTTTATTTTTTATTATGATAATGTATTGCAAACATACAATTCAATTAGATTTATATAAGAATTTTGCAGTTGTATTAATTAAATTTGAAGTTATGTTTACTTGATTGGTGGTGATTAAAATTGTAAATTATCATTTTTATATAACTAGGTATATCATTTCATTTATAAGTAAGTTTATCAAAATAAGTGCATTAAAGAGAAAAACATCAACTATAAAAAGTGGCCACTAAAAGTCTGACCAATAACATAAAGCTGCAACTAAAATTTGCCACTAAAAGTTCATTTTTACCGCGACATTTAAAAGTCGTCACTAAATGTAAACTTGTAGTTATGACTAGAAGTCGCCACCGAAGGTGAATTTTTAGCCATAACTATATTTTAGCTGTGTCTTTTGAACATCATTACTAAAAGTAAATGTTTAGCTACGACTAGAAGTTGTCACTAAAATTAGACTTTTAGGCGTGACTTTTTTCACTACAAAAAGATCTCTTTTAGTGGTGACTTTAAATTTTCAGTGACAAGCATTGTTTCAATTAGCGGCGAGAAATATCGTGGTTAAAAGAGACTTTTAGTGATTACTTTTCTGAAGTCGCGGCTAAAACATTTAGCGACAGTACATATTGCAGCAGTTCAGCGGTGACAGAAAAGTTGTCACTAAACTTTTAGTGGCGCTTTTAAGACGTTTAGTAGTGAAAATTTTTGCCGCTAAAAGTCTATTGTTTACCCGCGACTTTTAAAAGTCGTCTTTAAAAGTAAACGATGAGCTACGACTAGAAGTCACCACTAAAAGTGGACTGTTAGCTGCGACGTTTTTCGCCACTAAAATACAACTTTTAGTGACGACTTTATACTTTTAGTGACAAGACTGGTTTCAATTAGCTGTGGAAAACGTCGCGGCTAAAAGTTTACTTTTAGTGGCGTTATTCTTGTCGTGGCTAATTGTCTAACTTTTAATGGTGACTTTTTTTTAAGTCGCAGCTAAAACTTTTAGCCACAACACACTAAAACTTTTAGTGGCGATTTTAAGACTTTTAACTGTAAAAATTATGGCAGCTAAAAGTCTTATTTCTTGTTAGACCAATCCTTTATCCAATCTAGTTAAGATCATAACTATAACCTTCATCAAATCCTGTCATTAAACTTAACTAGAATCAATGATTTGAACTCCAATTAAACTAATATCAACAAGCAAAAACATCTATCTTAGATTTACACACACAAGATACATGAACTTTTCATCAAATAGTTCTAATATAAATCCAACTGTTTTAACTCATGGAGAACTCAAAGCATTCATTGTATCCTCTGAATCAAAGGCTTCCACATACCAAAATCCTATATACGAATTTGATTAATTCCAGAAATCCAATAAGAACTCATGTACTTAGCATACAAGATCCCTGAATTATCTAAAACTATCAACTTTATTTAAACCATTAATGAATTGTTCAAACAATAAATTCAAATTTAAAATCAAAGAATCAAAGCATGAATAATAAACTAGAAATTTCACCTCTCAACTCTAACTGAGAGTTTAACTAGAAGAAAATATCTAAAAACTAGAACTAGAACTAGAAAAGAAAGAAAAACTAGTTGTAGAAGGCTAGGAAGCTTCATAGAACTTGATCTCTTTGCTCCTCGTGTTCCTAGATGCCTTTGGAAGAGAGTGAATGTAACGTCCCGAGATTTTCGACTTTCGTGTATAACACAACAGTCGAATTCCCAAGTAACTTATGGAATAACTAATTTGTCAAATAATAAAATATAGCATTCAAGCACAATGGCGGAAACAATTATCATCTTATTCTATCAAACTTACTACGTCATCATCAATGTTTAAATAAGGGAACCAACCAATATCCATACTGATTAATTAAAATACAAAATCATGTCTTCTATTGAAGACTTATTACAATTCCATAAATGTATCAACTACTCAGAAGAAATATTTAATAAATTTCTCTAACATCATCGTCCTCCATACAAACCATGGAACTCTTCTCCTTAAAAATCGAGTTCAATACCTGGATCTTCACCTGCATCACCTAAATTGTGTTTGGGATAGCGTTATAGTGGGGAATATTTCCTCCAAGACAATCAAAAATAATAATAACGGTACAGAGTAAACGCAAGCAGTATATTATCATTTAATCAAATCAAAACAACCAACTAAAAATCTTTGTTAATGCGATGCATGGAATGCATGCTCTGGCTAAGGCACCCTGGCTAGAATCACAATCCATGAAGTGGGAGACTCCCTGTTACGACTCCATGTTAGCCACTAGTCACCAGAGGTTCCTGGGACGCACAAGCCCATAGTTTTGCCCGACCACGTGAGAAACGGGATGCTCATAGCCCAAATCTACACGTGACAGTGTACGGGAGAAGTAGGACGCTCTAGCCTATTCTCAATTTCGTACACCCACATGGAGCCAAGTGAATGCATGACTTTAGTTTCACCTTTATTTAAGTGTTTTCGCATATATCCAATTTAAATAAAACTCAATGGTCACTATGGGGAGTCACAAGTGACCCAGCATAGGCCGATAGCTCGGGCTTAGTGTCCATGGCACCAATCTCGGCTCATGAGAATTTATATACCATTAATGTCCACTCATTGTCCCGTTTTATGATTTCATCATGTCCCAAAAAGCCAATGTTGTACTTCATGACCAAATTCATTAAAGTAGTCATGTAATGTAAATGGATCCAATCAAGCATCATGTACATGTAAGGATCCATTGACAAACAATCGCTTCATTCTTTCAGTTAAGTCAAGAGATATTCTTCCATCATGGACACCTCTCACGGGTTCCATCTCTCTATATCGAATAATTTTACCAACTTAGGGACAAAGAGTATACAATAATGAGATGTCCATATGATGATCTTATACACATATTTTATATCACAATATGAAAATCAATGTTACTTGTAAAACACAGATTAAGGAAATAAGGGCATAGATTTTACAAAGATAGATAACACAAATACACATGCTTCTTAGTAAAAAATCTAAACAAGGAATCACATCATCATATCATCATATAATGATATTCATTACAAATCCCACATTAAACTTCATGTTATATGGATAAGCAATTCAAAAGGAAATAACTTCACATGCCACAAAAGAAACTTATAATAATCGTAATATTATTAATGAAAGGCTTGAAGGAAAATCCTCACCTTAGGATGGACTTAGAAGAAGAGGGTTGTAGAAGATCCTAGCCGCTGGAAAAATATGAGAAAGAACTCTCTTCTCTTCTCTCTCTCTCTCTCTCTCTCTGTCTCTCTCTTTCTCTAGGGCATGGAGGCTAGGGTTAGGAGAAGGATTTGGAAGTGCGTAGTAGAAATATGGAGAGGGATGTGCACGCGAGGTCTTGTGTAATAACTTCTTGAGGTGGGTTTCTAAAATCTCAATATTCGGATGATCTATGATCAATTCTAATCTGTTCATCTTATTAAGCTCGAAGAGTAGAGTCAGAATACGTAAATTTCTTGATGATACACATTCTAGATTGGCCGATCCTTGAAAATGGCCTAACGGGTGCTAAAATGGGCTAGATCTCAATTAACGGTCTACGCTTGATGATCAGGGCCCAAATTTTGAAAAAATATGTAGTCATAATAGGCAAATAATTGTACAAAATTTGGTAGTTGATTGATGGTGAGAAATGCCTAGATCTGAAATTTCAATTTTTGGCGGAAAAGGAAGGTGCTGGCTTTGTGGTTCAACGGTGTAGGATTATAGATCGGGGTCCAAATTTTGTGTAAAGTCGTAGTCATATGAGTATAATAAGTAGTCCAAATTTGAGAAGTGATTGATGGTGAGAAGTGGGTAAATTGAAAGGTTCATATTTAAAAAGAGTTGGTAACTCGTTAATTTATAGAACGGGATAACTTCGTGCATAAGAAAGATGCTTATCAAGGTGGGGCACTCAAATCACACTATTGGTCCATGATAAAGACGATCTAAGTCACTCATATGAAGAGAAATATTCGACTACGACTAACCATCTACTTTCCTCACTCGATGGAGATGAAAATCAAGGGTTAAGGGGCTGATTTGACAATCGGACAACTTCCACTATGATTTAAGGGCTGAAATTTGATGTGTATGGTTAATATGTGCCCAAAAGCTTAAATCCAGGGTTTTGCGTGAAAGCGATCGTCAGAAACTATAATACTTAAAAATGGCATCTTAACTTAAGTTTAACTAATGGCATTTTCGTAATTATCTAAAAAGTACGTGATTTTTGAAATCTGATCTTTCTACGATGTTTATGGGATCATTCTAAGCAACTTTTGTAAAGGGTCCCCTATCGGATCTCCTACGGATGTCTCGCTATTCGCAAATCAACAGTAAATGTACGATAATTAATAAAAAATAAATTAAAAATGAATTTTCAAAAAGTTTCAAATAAATCTCGAAATCTGGGGCGTTACAGTGAAGGTAGCCTTTTGTAGAGAAAATCTGCTACCGACTTGGAAAGTTCTGGATTTGCGTAAGGATTTACGCAGTCTGGGCAGTGACCGACCAGTCAGAGCTTAAAACGCCAATGGAATAAACTAATTTTTATGTTTCTGGACAACTGCCGACCTGTCTGCTAACCGGTCGGAGCAATGTAGCGATTGGTCGAACGACCGGTCTAAAAGGTGTAAAAATAGTCCAGTAAGTTTCAGCCCAAAAAATGATTTTTTCAGGAAATTTGACCTGTTTAGCCCCTTGTCCGATCAGTCGAAAAAATGAGAACGACCAGTCGGCTGAGGCCTCTGACTGGTCGTCAGCGCAACGGCAGGACTGTTTTCTGAAATTTCTACATATTACTTTCTGGACTCACAATTCTGCACTTTATCTTTTTTGGACAATTCAGGCATTATAACTTAATGTTTCTTAATTCTTTTTAAGCTTTAATTTCTTCCACATCTAGGCTCTTCTTCACTTAATCTTTGAGTTCTTCAAAGTGGTTCTTTTAACATCTCTTTTACCTGCAAACAAAAAAACAAGCATAAGTCCTTAAGTTTAACAACTTTAACAATGCAATTGTGCTATGAATTGGGGTTTAAATATGTATAATTCAAAGCTCAACACTACTCTAGGTGGGGTGTCCACTCGCTTTGGCATTTGGTTGTACTCAGATCTCTACCAAAGATGGGCATTTGTAGAAACCCCACAATTAAAACATAACACATGGTTTTACAATTTTTGGGTGGGCCCACTTTTGGGTAGGAACACCACCTCTTAAAAGGTTCAAAGAAGCTAAGAGAAAGCCTAGCATAGGCCCTGCGTGAACCCTGTAGATACACTTCATGCCAATACATTAAAATGGCTAATTATTAGCTGTTTTTTTACTCGAAAATGGCTAATTATTAGCCGTTTTCATGAAAAACGACTAATGGTTAGTCGTATGCAGGTTTTTAGATTGGTTTTTTGTTGGGATAATCCCTGATATACATGTATTTTCTATCTGCTTCGGACAACCCGAGCCTAAATTAATTATGAGAGCATATCGCTAACATGTACATGTCACTTCGAAGCTGATGCTCGAGAGGATACATGTCCCTCTCTAGTTTGGGAATAAAAGGGACCCCACACCAAAGAAAAGAAAGAAGAAGAAGAGGGGTGGAGGTTCAGAGAAAAAGGTTGAAAGCAGAGAGTGCTGGGATAAGGAGGGCTGACAGCGGAAGCAAAGCTGAACACAAGCAGCAAATTGAATCAAACAAGCAACACAATGCAATCACAATGCATGCAACCAACCACACATAGACAATTCGAATTTAACGTGGAAAAACCCTTCACGGGTAAAAAAAACTACGGTACAAAGCGTCACCAATCCACTATAATATCAGAAGTTACAAGAGATGGAGCCTAAAAACCTAAGATCACAAGCCCATAAGAGAAACCCAAGCTTTCCCAAGAAGAAAAACCCTCTTCTCAAGCTTTCTCTCACCTAGAACCTCTCTTAATCCCCTTTCCTATCTAGGATACATCTTAAATAGGAGAAAACTGAATTTAGAAACTCTTTGTGCAAAATTGCGCAAGAATCCAACTCCAACAAGGAAACTGTCGACCGGTCGGCCAGCCAATTGGATGCCCAAATATTGCTCCAGCAACTTGCTGTTTTGGCTCCATCGTGATCGACCGGTCGGTGGCCTTCATGCATGATGATTTGAGGCGTCCAATCCCAACAAACTCCACCACGACTCTAATCTTCACGCGACACCTTGCCACACACATCTTCATCTCTACTCCATCATTATCATAGCTCTACCGCTTCTCATGCCTCATCGACTTCATCCTTGCACCTTTACCACCCGCTCGCTCATGTGGCCCTTGCGTGCACGCCACGCACGAGCAACAGTGGATCCCGCTGCCGATCCCATAGCTCCACCATGAATAGTGCTCCCTATCAAACCCGTTCGCAGTCGATAAACCTGATTGAGATATTGGCGTAACGATCCACCTTCTTCCACTCTACTTCTTTCATAGATACCGATCTCTTTTCATATTTTTCTTTCACGGAATGCTTCTCCACATCGAATCTCATGCTAGAAGACACCATTGATGCCTTGCCTCAGATTCTCTCTGCCTCCTTCCCAACTTTTAGCTCTGATACCACTTGTTCGGGTTAGGAGCCCCGCAGCGGAAGCAATCAAAGCAAGCAATGAACAAACCTCAATGGCAATCACACAAGCAAATCGACACACACAAGAGGCAATCCAAATTTTATGTGGAAAAATCCTTCACAGGTAAAAAACCACGGCACAAAGCGACACTAATTTACTATGATATCAGAAGTTACAAGAGATAGAAGAAACACAACCCGGATCACAGCCTATCAGAGAAATCCCAAGCTAACAAAGCTAATTCTCACATGAGAAGGATAAACCCATCCCTTTCCCTCATCTCATAGAACTCCTAGCTTCCACGTAGTTCTTTCTCTCACCCTAGAACTCTCTTAATCCCTTGGCCCATTGGATTATATCCCCTTAAATAGGAGAATATCGAGATTAGAAACTCCTTGTGCAAAACTGCACAAGAAACCTAGTCTAAAAAGGAAACTGTCGACCAGTCGGCCGGCCGGCCAGACACCCCTAGCAGTCGGCTGGCCGAATGCCCAAAAATAGTTCCGGTAGTTGCTATTTTGGCTCCATCATGATCGACCGGTCAGACAACCGGTCGGTAGCCTTTATGCATGATGATTTGAGGTGTCCAATCCTAACAAAGAGTTCTACTGAGAGAGAGTGTGTGTGTTCCAAGAGGCTAAAAGGACCAAAAAGTTGATAGATCAGTCCAAATAGGAGGAAACCTGCTACTCTACTTGGCTTTATTTCTCGAAGTAAAGAGCTTGGCTCCCAGTTCTGAGATAGAACCCAACTTCTCTCAGCCTTTCGATTCTTTTCTATTCTTTTACATTTTAAACCTATGTACTTTCTATCCATCCTCTTCCCATGCTGCACATATTTTCCAACCCAACTATGTGGAACACCTTAGTAAGTAGGCTCTGTTCTGACAGTCACCTAAAATATGCTCTGCAGTTGCCTCTCTTGAAGATCTCATGTATTAGAAGACACTATTAAAAGGAGTAATTGAAAACTCCATGTTCTTTTCCTTTTCGTGCTATTGGAAAAACCTTTCTATTGTTTTTCGTTACGATTTCTATTTACTTTTCATACCTGGCATTTAAAGCTTAATATTGTACCAGAAGCTCTTTGAATATCCTTGGAAAGCATATCGCTTGGCAGAGTAGAGACCATATTTGACACGGGTGCTAAAATGGTGCTTTAACCTCTTCATTATTTTTCATCACTACAGCCCTCACTCAAAATCCATGCCACATGTCTATCCAATAGTCGCTTCAGTCAGGAAATCCTTCGGATATCCTAATCCCAAGACGATTCCACGGACTTTAGCTAAACCGTGGATTCTGGAACCTATTTTTAGCTAATGGGGACTGATCGATACATGGATACGAGCGAGTCGACCAACAACAATGCACATGATTATCATCTCTTCCCTCCCCTCTGTACAGTTAGCTAGGGAGGTCTAAAGATTAGGTTGCAACTAAATCCAGATAGGCTTCGGATTTAAGCCTGTCGCTCGAGGGTTGGGTCCACAGGATGTCTACAAACTTAACCCAACACAACTAGTGATTGGTGTGGATCTCGTAAACACATCATGGTGGGGCACACATAGCTTCGCAGTGTGACGAATGGTAGCTTAAGGACGGTAGGTCCCACGAAAATCAGCTGTTTGTAGAAACTGGACCTCATCATTTTTTATTTTATTTTAAACCGTCCAATCAGTCCCCACGAATAAGTTCTGGTTCATGGTACCACAAAATGGGTGCCCCATAATTTGAATCGTTTACTTTATATTATTTGTATTCCGCGTATGTGCAATTCGGGAGTAATTTATAAAACTGCCTGCGTATCATCGCATCAAACTCTCGGAGTATCAAAGATTTTCAAAAGAAATAATAGAGAGGAGATAGTTTCAGATTCTGATACAGCGATTTTCTCGCGCAAAGACGTCACGAATGTGGAATGTCCAAGCCATTAAAATAGCTGGCCTGATTTTCATATCAGGTGGTAATAGCTGTATGGCTCCCCATTTGTACGGATTGGAAGTTCTAAAAGTATGAAATGCTGGTGGGAAAAAATGCATCAGAAGTTCTGATACAGCCGATGTATCTGATTGCTTCTCAGAAAAAGAGATGAAGAATTCGAATCGCGTCACCTTTCGAACAAAGGAGGACGCAAAACGAGAAAAAAAAGCAGAGACAAAGAGATCACCCTTTCCAATTGAATTTGGATTCTTGGATTCGAGTTGCGCGGTTCTTATGGGCTGATTCTTCACATCCGTTCTTTTTCCAGCCAAAGCAGCAGAAAAAAATTCGAATAATTCCAGCTTTCCATCGTTTTCTCATGGATGGAAAGAGGCAGTGATTCTCGCCAGTGGGCGCGCTCGAATTTCCAGCTTTTCTCCCGTTTTAGAGCGCACCCGAGTCGAAGAAAGCGTAAGCGACTTCCGCAGCATTCGTTTTCATCGTCTTCCCAAATCAACAGATTGCTCAGGTAGCATTCCTCTCTCTCTCTCTCTCTCTCTCTCTCTCTCTCTCTCTCTCATCCCATTTACGGATTTATGAAATTCAACTAAAATTGTGGTAGCGGGTCTTCTATGAGAACATTGTTTTGTAATATTATCATGTTTAATTATGTAGTTTTGTTTGGAAAATGATGTAACTGAGAATGTGATTCAAAGTAGTTCATCCAGTGATTGGATGCAGAAGAGAACTGAATTTTAAATATTCAGTTTAATTAAGGGGAAATGCTGGTTATTAGTTGTGTTTCATCGCATTTGATAATGGCGAATTGCCCTCAAATTGCAGTTATGTTCCTTTTAACCATGGATCGACAATTTGTCCGAGCTGGATGCGACTCATTCAAGTCGAATTAGGCTTGGTCCAGTCTGATTCGGTACAGCCTCATGAGTCAGCATTGACAGCATGCCTGACTCAGCCGAGTCTAGATGCGACCTGGGACTGAATGAGTTGGTCCAAATCTCCAAGCATTTGATACATGAATCCAACTTGGAAGTTAAGTAATCGGAGTTTGGAGTCAAGACCCTCAATAAGAATGACAATGAGGCAATTTAGAAGTTGTTTCCTCTTTAAGAGACTAATTATTACAATTTGATGAAATTCTAAAGGGTGTGTTGGTTGCACCAAATTTCATGAAATATCATGAAAAATTTCACCAATTTAGACAGATTAATCATGAATTATCATAAAATTTCATTATATTTGGTGCTACCAAATGCAGCCGGACCCTTTGATACGAATCGTGATGAAATGAAAACATGAAACAGAGAAGGTTTTGTAGTTATCTAATTATGATGTTAAAATTTTAATGATTATCTCAAAAGGACATCTTGAAGAAGGAGAAGAGATTAATTATTATGGAATTAATATTCCGTATTAGAAGTCAGTATCACCTTGTGGAAATGAAGAAAGAATGCCATTAACTAATAAGGTAATGGCAATGCCGTCTCCTCTCCTCTCTCCCAATAAGAGTTCCCAGTTCGCTAGATCTGAGTTTCTCTTATTCAGATGTAGTTCTATGTACAAGTGTTTCCTTGATCCCTTCCTGTAGTCAGTTTCCAAAGTCTCTGGCTTACCGCCTTTTGCTTCTGTTTGGAGATCTAATTACTGTTGTAGTACAATTCGAGAGATTTAGAATTTTTTAACTACCGATCATGGTTCCTTGTCAAATCCTACGTTATGCTTGCTGCTTCTTTTGGTAACTAAGCTTATGACATCGATGAAAATCAATAGTTAATGGCGGTTCCAGGATATTTTTGTTGTTGCTACTATACCATATTTGTATGTGCCACTTCTTGTTCGGTGAGCAATGCTATTTCAGCATTGCCATGATGGTTTTCGCTAACAAAGAGTTAGATGCATATTTTACTAGATCCTGAATCAGGTAGCTGTTGACTGCTAAACTAGTAATATACAGGGACCACATGTAGGGTCCAACAATCAATATTTTGAACATTGTAATTTTTTTTACTTTACTATGATGTATGAACCAAGAGTAATGCGAATGGGATGCAAACACCAATCTTAAGGTGGATCCAAATTTCTCATCACATGGGCCTTCTGATCTCTTGAGTGAAAAATGAAGTTGGTTGATCATCTGGTTGGCCGTATATGTATGTTTAACATGACTAATCAGTAAATTGGTAAATCAGTAAATCTTTTGTTCACATGTGGACCATCTAATGAGTGGACCAGCTTGATATTTTGGGCTAGCATATCTAGATGGTCAGGTCCACATGAGTGGCTTGCATCTCTCATAGAATTAGATGCAACATATTGGCAAGGTGTGAACCCTGAGTCCCCCTTGCAGTGTATGTCAACTAAGAGCATTTAGATTCAAAAGGGAAGTGAGTTGTAAATATTAAGTTCAATCAAGAGGAGATGATTGGGCCCGTAGCTCAATGGTAGACTTTCTATTTCAATGTTGAGGTCTTGGACTTTAAAAAAGAGAGAAAAAGAAAAAAGAACAAGAAGAGGCGATGATTGAATTGTAATGATATATCCTAATAGTCATGGTGAGAAGTAGCCTTCAAATCACAATTACATTCCTCTCAAGTCCAACATGGAAGTAACATGATTGCAATTTGTACACGCCTTGGTACAATTTAGTCATTTCTTTTTTGTTAAACAAATAATAGCAATTATATTCAATAGGGCATCCAAATGCAGCCTAAAACTTCTCTATTTTGTTGAATAGCAATGCAGTGCACGTTTATTTCTTTTTGGTATTCCTTTTGATTCATATGTATAGAGTGGACCCCTTACATTATGGCTTAATCATGGATGCAGTTTGTGCTAAACCTGTTCCATCTCTAGTGGATTTCTGAACAATCATCATCTCCTGATTGGATATGGGTTACCCGAACAGCGTATGGATCTGGACTCATTATTAATGCCTGGTTCTGTTTAGATGTTTTTCCCTCCGTTGAATGATCTCCAGATTTCTACATCTTATCTCTTCATACCCGCTATACAATTTTTGTGTAATTTATGTTGGAAATGCAGGCTTATGATGAAAGGATTCAGGGACCAGATTCTTTCAATGGTATGCCTATTCTTTCTGATATTCCTCACTTTTTCTGGCATCATGTTATAAGCTAGTCTTTTTAATTTGCATTTTTGGTGTCATGCATAACCTAATTTCTTCTTTGATTACATAACTTCTTTTAGTTTATTATGAAGGATTTTTGTTTTTCCCAGATGTTATAATCCTTGAGACTTTACCTTGATAAGGTAGCTCTAATATGCTCATGCAGTCAATGAATAACCGATTGGAGCTTGATAGGCAGAGTTTGATGCTTCTGCTCCAATGAGAGTAACCTGTTATCCATTTGGCTATATATGGGAAACAAATTATTGAGCCTTAGAATTGTGGAACACTTATAACTGAATGCATTTTACTAATACATTTTTAGGAGTTAATGAAGAACATCGTACGTTCACCTATTACTCTTTGGTACAAAAAATAAAGAAAGACCTGTTACTCTTGGGTCTTTAAATTATACAATGCCAGGATTTAGATGAAGGATATAGCTCATTCATCAATATTCTTCATATATTTACCATTGTTCTTTGTCACTTCTTGAGGCTTGATTACAACTAGTGAAGTCTTCTTTATGACACAGATGTTATGAAATCTAACCAACAAGAAATGTGACTGAAATTCTAGTCCCCCCCCCCCCCCCCCCCCCCCCCCACACACACACACACACACACACAAACTGTAGGTGAATCTTTAATGAAAATCCCTACAACTATTAGATTGATTTTAAATCAATCTTAATTGGTTTCAAATCAATTTAATCTACCTAAGATGGAAACAAGCCTAATAATAGCAAAAACAACCTTGGAAATAATCCTCAAAATCTTTAAATCACATCTTTAAATCAGCCCACATATCCTTTACAGATAGTAATTTCCATTTCTTAATGTTTAGGCCCTAAATCTATTAATGAAAATTCCAAAATTAGCACGACTTATGGCGGGCCAATGCCTTGCATTATTCCTCCTGGGTTGTAAAGAACTCAACTCCGGCGAGTTGGACATACGTGTTCTTCCATTTCACAAGTATTGATTGTATTGGCTCTGTTGGGTGTCAGTAGTCTTCATGCGCAACACTTGTTCCACTTCGTCGCCGCCCCCCCCCCCCCCCCCCCCCCCCACCTTTTTTTTTCTTTCTTTCCGGGAGCCGTTTATCCATATTGATAATGACTTCTTCTTACACGTTAAACACCTCGCTATGATACTTGAACAAATTCGCCACATTGAACGTCTACGAGATATTTGAGCCATTTGGTAACTCAATCTCATAGGCATTGTTTCCCAACTTCCTTTTGACTCAGCATGGACCAATATTCTTAGACACGAGCTTGTTGTAAATTCCCCTCGGAAACCTTTCTATGTAGAGATAAACCATAACTAAGTCTCCTTCTTATCTTCTCCCACCAATGTTTATTTACAGCTTCCCCGTACTTGTTGTTGCTTTCTTCAATCTTCTTTTTTATTCGAGCTTGTAACTCTTGGATGTGCTTGGTGAATGCATCAATATCTTTGTTCACTTGATCTTGTATTGGTATTGGTATTAAGTTTAGTACTGATGTGGACTTCTTCCATTTACGATCTCAAATGAGGATTTTTCGATGGTACGATTTTCTGAATTGTTGTAGGCAAACTCAACTTAGGGATCCAAGTCTCTTTGAGATATATTGTTACCTATGATACTTCTCGAGAGGTTACCAAGGCTTTTGTTGACTATCTCGGTTTGGCCGTCTGTTTGAGGATGATATGCATTAGACAATGAAAGCCTAGTACCCAACTGCTTCCATAAAGTGTGTCAAAAGTGTCTCACAAACTTCGAATCACGGTCAGAGTTATTGTTTTCAGTAACTAGTGAAGTCACACAATTTCCGTGAAGAATATGTTGATGGTATGCATAGCGTCCGTCATCCTTTTGCATGGAATGAAGTGGGTCATCTTCATCCACAACAATGGAAATTGAATCTGCTTCCCTTTGGGTCTTGGAAAGATTCAGAACGAAGTCCATTGAAATGTCCACCCATAGTGCGACTAGAATGGGAAGTGGTGTGGTGTACAAAGGCCAGTGCTTTATGCATGACCCTTTGAGACTTGGCATTGGCGATATTGTGCCACAATCTATTCAATGTCATGGCGCATAAGAGGCCAGCATTATTTTTTCTCCACTATGGCCATTGTTTTCTCTTCCAAAGTGTCCATTAAGTCCTCCTTTGTGTAGCTCATATAGAATCTTCTCCCGCAACGATCTTTCAGGAATACATAAACGAGAACATTTGAACAAGTATCCATCACGTGAGATGAATTCACACCTTGGCCAATGTTTTATCTCTTCCTAGTAGAACTGCCATTTTACTTAAAGCATCTGCTGCTTTGTTTTGACATCCAACTTTGTGATGCAAAAGGAAAGTGCATACTCGTAGCAAAGCCATTCACTTCGCATGACGAGAACTTAACTTCTTTTTGGGAGTTGAGATATCTCAACACCTCATGGTCCAAGTGTAGAATGAATTCCCAATGAATCAAGTAATGCCTCTAATGATGTAGCGCCTGGATCACTACATAGAACTCGAGATTATACGTGTAGTTCTTCTGTGCATTATTAAGCTTCTCGCTAAAGAAAGCAATCGACTTTCCTTCCTGACTCAATACCGCATCTAATGCCAACATTTGAAGCATCGCATTCCACTTCAAAGACTTTATTAAAGTTTGGAAGTGCAAGAACTGGAACCTCTATCATCTTCTATTTTATGGTACCAAAGCTTCGGTTTGCTACTTTAGTCCATTTGAACTTGCCTCCGTGCATGTAATTAGTGACATGTGTGATAATTATATTGAAATTCTTGATAAATCATTGGTAAAATGTTGCCAAGGCCAAGCTGTGGAAAGAACAGACCTCCGAAAGTGTTCATGGGGTGGGCCACTCTACAATGGCCTCGATTTTCTCTTGGTCAATGTTAGTCCTTTTTGTAGACACAATATACCCCAAAATATAACAGTATCAATAAGGAAGGAGCACTTTTTCAAATTAACAAATGGCAATACCCTCCGTAGTACATCAAATATTTACAGTAACTGATCAAGGCGAACAGATGAATCAAGACTATAAGGACGATTATTATAAGAATAAACAACTAAGGATCTTCTCCATGAACGGGCGAAATACCTCTGTCATTAGCCTCATGAAAGTGCTTGATGCATTTGAAAAGCCTAATGGCATGGCGAGCCACTTGTACAACCTGTCTTGAGTCTTCTACGTGGTTTTCCACTCGTCCTAGGGCTGCATACATATAGGTTGATCTTTGAGAGAACTTTCATTTCATGTAGCATGCCTAGCATATCATCTAAGTGAGGAATTGGAAACCAGTACATAATAGTAATTCAGTTGATCGCATGGCTACTTGCATACATCTACGAAGATCCATCTTTCTCAAGGGTTAATAATGTAAGAACAACACATGGTGCTATGCTTTCCTAAATTAAACTCTTCTGTAGAAACTCAGTAACCCGTTTGTGGAACTTGACATGTTTGGGTGGGATCATTTGGTAGTGCGCAAGATTCAGTAGACTTGAACCCGGCACTAAATGAATGGTGGCGATAAATATTTCTCATAGGAGGAAATCTAGTTGGGAGTTCATTGGGCACTAAATCTTCATATTCATGAAGGAGCTCTTGTATAGGAGGCGGAACATCCGTCTATTTTGTGTCTTCTTTAACAACCAAGACATAATGATGTTGGTCTCCTTGCTCTCTTCTTCAAACTTTTCCACACTAAGCTATATCTGACCCTCGTCTTTATTAGATTTGGGTGTTGGAAGATGTTTCATTGGGTGTAACATGATATTAACACCATCCTTGATGAAGGAATAGGTGTTTGTTGGAGCCAAATGCACCATATCTCAGTCCCAGAGCCGTGATCTCTCTAATAAAATGTAGCATGTGTTCATGGGGATCATATCATACTACACCTCATTCTTTTACTTAGATCCTATTGTTGACATCGATTTGCTATTGGTACTGATATTGTATGGAAGTTCACATTCACAAACATTCATAGACATTACTGTATCCACATAAGAGAGACAAGAATATGCATAGTTGGAAGGCCTTTATTAGATCTTTTATTAATATGGGTTTTTATTACATTCCAGGATGTGGCATAACATGGGCTCATATTATACTACATAAAGTAACCCTTGATTCTAAGGTTATACTAGTAAGGAAAATCACATATAAAATAAAAAGAAATAATGCAATGCAATGTATAAGATGCAATGCAAATGCATGATGCACGTAATGCAATGGTGATCATAACTCTTGTTCATAGAGAATAGCTTGAATGGTTTACAGGACAACTGTGGCCCATTCATGTGGGCTCCATGCCCTCAAACACGGTGAGATAAATAGTGAAATAAGTGCACTATATTGATGATGCTCTTTCTCCGATATAGTTTGTGATGTTGTCAGTACAGGATGGATTGAGGAGGGAATTTGGAATTATGTGTGGTTTTGCGTATGTCTTTCTGAGACAGGGAGCATTGAGTTGTGTCTATGATGGAACACGACCACGACATAGAGAAAGGCAACCCGGATTTCTGCATAGTAAGAGAGTAATATGGATAGTGCAGAACACCAACAATGTAGCTAAGGTATCACAGATGCTATAAGTGAGATAGAGCACCAAATAGTGGTTTATGCACTCACAGGAGTCGTAATAGTTCAATCACCATGTGAGCTAGCATGGCTCAAATCAATAGTAGATGTTACTCATGCATGGCGAGCTTGGTTAGAATAGTCATAGTAGCACAAAGTGCTTTACGGAGAGCATTATAGCCTGCTGGGCTATTGAATCGACTTCTTATAAGGTACTCAAGCATGAAGCATCCCTTTGTCTCGGCTATACACGACATCAGCCAGGGCTCTGCCAATGTCATGGGATGATATATGAATCAACATGAGGGGACGTTAGAGGCATCTTAGTCCGAGAGGGCGCTAGAGAGATCAGCACATGAATGTAGGTGTTGGAGGTATCTCAGTCTAAGAGGGCGCTGGAAGCATCTTAGAACAACATAGAAAATAAAGAGGTGCTAGGCGCTGGAATGTAGAAGATGGAAGGCGCGGTTGTGGAGAGAGCAGAGGGCGCAACCGTGGAGAGGGCGGTGGGCACAATGAATTATGGAGTGGCCCACAATCGCATGTGATTGAACCGATACAACACATGGAATAATATGGCGCCACATTACTGCATGTGTGATGGGATGATACATGTTAACTTGCCATTCAGGCCACCGTATGAGAGGATGCTGATTATTTGAACCATCTGAGTGAGTGCACTAGTTTATAGGCTGTCTGATGAAGGAGTAGCCTAACATGCTACTTAATGGACGATGGGCTGTGTTGATGACATGAATTATGACTGTGAAGAAGGCGGGTGATGCGGCTGATCATTCACCTCAATAACATGGCCCACATGATGAAGGGCCATCATGTCTCCTCAAACAAATGGTGTCAGCATGTGATGATGATGGTGCAATACGATGAGCCTTTTAATGAAAGATAAGCTGTTCACGTAGTGTCTCTCATCTCACAGGCAATACGGATGGGCCCATATGGAAGGTGCTAATGAAGGCCCGAGTGATTAGTGGCTCTAATCGCAAGAATACATGGCAGTGTAAGATGAAAATGTGGCATCAATGCAAAGTTGGGCACGTGCTAATCCATGCAAGGGAGGTTAGGCACGTGTTGCACAATGTAAGGGAGTGGCATCACGTGTTCACCCATCCAAGGGAATGACATCATGTGTTGATGGAGGTGGCCACACCCTCTTTTGTAGTGATCAAGGACTAGCTGTGCTTGGCCACGTGGTGAAGGCACTCACAATGATAAAGGTGCTTAGATGAAGGTGCGGGCCTCACAATGGAGTGTTGAGATGAAGGCGCGGGCCTTACAATGGAGTGTTGACTGTCGTACATGTGGATGGTCTTGATCGTGAGGCATGGTGGACGATGCTGACTACGAAGATGTATGAACGACAGTGATCTCAGGACGTGTGAACTGCACTTATCCGAAGACATGTGGACAACACCAATTTGAAGACGTGTGGATAACACTGATCTCAAGATGTGTGGATGACGTTGATCACAAAGTTTGATGAGGCCATAAGTCGCAAGAAGTCATGAATAGTTGTTACATGCTTTGAATATGTGGTGGGGATTTTGGATAGCTGTTGCATTCCTTGAACAGGTAGCTGATGATCTTGGATAGTTGTTGCATGCCTTGAACATGTGCTGATGATCTTGGATAGTTGTTGCATGCCTTGAATATGTTTTAAACGCGTAGCTGATGATCTTAGACAACTGGTTCAGGCCTTGGACATGTAGCTGATCTTGGACAGTTGCTTCAAGAAGATCTTAGTGTGGTCAAAATTTTCCCAGTTGGGACGCGCCATGTTGGATGGTCAAGATGAGAGATTGGGTTAGGCCATATTGGATGATCAAGATGAGAGGCTAGATTGTGCCATGTTGGATGATGAATTGTTTTGGGACACACCGTCTCCCCTAATGGAATGGTGCTGGATGCACCATGCTGCCATAGGCGTGACAGGAGGTGTGACAGCTTTTTGTAGTTGCGGAAGGAAAATACATTGTCCTGATGAAGGCCTGAAAGGAAAATCCCTTTCAGTAATGTTTCTCAAAGAGGGATTTTTGGAGCTTTGTCCAATCCGATCTCAAATGTGCACCCCCCCTCAAGGGGTATTTATAGGCAATGGAGCTTAATGTGTGCTGTGATCGTAACGGTGGCCATAAAGAATACCATCATACCATTATGATACGGGCTGTAAATTGAAAAAACCCTGTATCAGCCTTGTAACAGTCCGTTACGAGGCTGATATGGGTCTTTTTTTTTTTTTTTGTAAAGGCCGTTAGTTATGACACCATAATGCGTAGGAGTTGGCATTGTTATCGTTAAGTAATGGATGATTCTACCATTACGACAAAACATGTAGGAGATTTTTGGGTGATAGTTGTACCCTGCCAGTGGGGTTAAGATGATGGTTGTACTGTACTTAGTAAAGAGGACATGTGGTGCGATCTCTGAAATTGTGTCTATGGCTCACACTGGGGGGGGGGGTGGGGTGTGATGAAGACCGTTTAATAATCCATTTTTAAAACCTCTTGCCTAATTAAACTAATTAGCAATTATAAACTAGTTGAGCAAGAACACTTAGTTTCCAAGCTTAAGTGGGTTCAATCACAAGGCTAGCATATGGTAAGCATATAAACAACCTAGCCTAAGCATGCATAGATAATCAAATGATTGAACTAATCAAGAGCCTAATCTATGCAACCTATGTAGACTATATGAGAATGGATCATATGAGCTCAAGTCTACATTACTTAGTAAAAGTACATCTTGTGTGTGAATCTGCCTAACTAGTGCCTAGTATACATTCCTATTAAGCATTCATAATTAAGCAATTAAAGACACAATGCTAAGATAACAATGTGCTCAAATCAATCACAAACACAAGCATGTATAGTGATTCGACTTTGGGTCTACTCCACTCCCGGTTCAAGTACTCAACCCCTTTGAGCACACCAGCATTCACTAGGGAGTTTAAATCAGGTTCCTCCCAACCTAGGTGTTTCAAATCGGTTCCATCCTATTGCGCAGTTTGACAAGGTTCCTCCCAACCTATGATGGAGGTTTTGCCGGTTTACCTTTCAACCAGGATGTTTACGGGTTCCATCCAACCTAAGAGTTTGACAAGGTTCCTCCCAACCCTTCGGTCCTACAAAAGAACCTAGCATACACTCCCGCCGGAGGCTCCCCACGGAGACTTGTTCGAGTTTGAACATCCAAACTCTCACACTCAATCCTTCACGAGGAAGGAGTGTAACTGGACTCTCTACTATGACAACTTGTCTGATTGAGCCTCTTTTTCAACGCCTTGTTGGGTTGCTTGATCTACGCTCTCCTATGCTTCAATCAACTCCCCTTTGCTCCCCTGCTTGTGTTGCCGCTGCGTTGCCAATGCCTCAGCTCCACCGATCAATCGCCTTGCATTTGATCTTCTTGAGATGACCAAGGTGATGGGAGGATGGTTTAGGAAAGAGAGAGAAATCATTAGGAGATTCACCTACATGGGATATGTAGCTTGTTTTAACTAGGAGATTTACCTAGAGGGTCTTCTAGAAGTCTTGGACAAGAGATTTTACTATGTGGTTTAATGTTTCACCTCTAGGATTAAGAGAGAAATCAAGTCATCTCTAGGTTTGCATTTGAATGCCCTTACTTGTGATTAAACATAAGGGATATGACTTGAATCTCCTCCTCTTTGAGGCCCCATATGATGTGCAAATGGTGTGGCTCATAGGCTCTCAAAACCCTCTCATGATGCCAAAAAACCGAGCTCCATATATAAAGAGTTCGAGCTCCAACGGATAGAAAACGGGCATAAACGGCTAGTTGTCGATCGGTCGGCACTCAACTTCGACTGGTCGGATAGGGTCTCTGACCGGTCGATAAATGGCCTGGACTTGCTGAAGTTATTGTCCAGATTTTGGTCCCTGTCGACCGATCGGGCGACCAGTCGGACAGACCCTTCGACCGGTCGATAAATGCTTAGAGACAGCTGGAAATTCTGTTTTGTTGCTGTCGCATTGGGGGGTCCTGCCGACCGGTCGGACAGACATGTCGGCAAATCGGTTTAAGGCATGTTTTCTGCCGTCTTTGATTTGTGTTTTACAGCAGCACATGCAACCTCTTTGGCCATTCTTTGGGTGGTCTTTTGGGACACCTAAGTCCAATCTAAGATGACTACAAGTATGCCTATTGGGTCATGGTCATCTAGAGGTTTGGATTTTGGTTTTGCTTCAAGGTTCAAGGCTCACCAAGGCATCTCTTTTACTTGTTTCTTCTTCCTTGATGCAACAGGTTCGCTTGAGTCTCCAGTCTTTGTCTTCTTTAAGCTCAACTGACACTAGACTTACTACCTACGTAATTGACAAACAAGGTGCACTAGTATGCCACAGGAAAGTGCACTAACAATCTTGTTGCTTGGTAGCAGTGTACGATCTTACTACAACACCCATAGCTTCTTTACAAGTTGGATCGGTTCGATCTTGGGCTTGTTGAAGAGATAATTTGATAAGCTTTCAAATGTGACTAGAGCTACTTTAATTGGAGACCATTTGACTTGTCAAAAGTGGGGCCAAAGTCCTTGATGGTGTGACCCACTCTGCTTGCGAAGTCAGTAAATGGACCGAATTTTCTTCCTTATACCTCAGATCAGAGCAAACTTGGGCTTGATGGAAAAATAACCAGCTTTCTAACGAGCTATAAACTACCTCAATTGGAAATCATTTGGATTGTGATCATCTATGTCAAAGTATACCTTCTGCAGCATCAACCCCACTTCATCTCTTAATTGAGTGTATGAGAGCCATCATACTAATCTTAGCCTCGACATAACTTGAAAGGGTGATTTTTCCATTGTCAACACCTATAGAGAAGGAAATGAAGCACTTGGAGTTAACAGAAACTTCTCTCTCTTTCCTAAACCAACAAATCTATTATGGACGTGGATGCTTATGTTTTTCGAATTTTAATTTATCCACCATTTCTTGTGAGACAATGTTCTCAATACTCCCCCATCTACCAAAATTGTGCATATTTTCCACCAAAAGTGCAACTAGTGTTTAAGATATTATGTCACGACCATCGCCCCTCATCAATCACCCAGAACGTTGATGGCATAGCCCTCTGGATAACCAACAACTTGCCCCTATGACCATACACATTAGCTATATCTTTGCAACATGTGCCCCATCCTCATATGCATGCTCTTCATATTCTGTGTCATCTCTAGTTTTCTTTTGCATACAGTCGGGAGTGTCTTCAACATATTCTCCTTCCTCGGTCAAATTTACTTTAATTGTGGGCTTATGTTCAGGATAGTGAAAAGAACTATGTCCTTGTTGCCCATACTTAAATGCACGTGAAAGGATTTTTTTTTATTTTTTTTGGCTTTGTATTGGGCATACTTGCCCCCTATCCATAACAACCTCCCCTTAGGTTGGAGTTTGGCTTCGTTGTTGGAAATTGGCCTATCATCCCTTGACTTATGGTAGGCACTGTGGTTCCCTTATGTGGGAAGTTAGAATATTGCCCCAATGTTGATGACGATCCTCATGGGGCACCAAAACATTTCCCAAGTCTCCAATTAATTATCTCCTTGGCTTTTAATGCAATTGTGTATGCATAACACATCTTTGAAAGTCATTTATGTGTTGGTTAAGACGATTAAGATATCTTGAAATCTTTTGACCTTCGTACTCAAGAAACCTCGCTTGTGTTATTAGTGTATTGAATTCCTCAATGTATTTATTTTGCAATTTGTTCTCTTCACGTAGATTGTGACATCTTTGATAGAGGTCACAGACATAAGTTGTAGGTAGGAACTTTCTTTTTGAACTTCTTTTTCATCTTTTCCCAAGGAGTTTTTGTTCAACTTGGAGATTGTCCCACTATGCTAATGCGTGATTGGAAAACTCCATAACTTAACCTTTTGGTTGTCCATGATTTCCTTGTAATCAAACACCTTTTCCACCTTGCTTAGTCAAATCAATGAAGACATCAACATGCAACTGACCATGGGATTTCAGAATTTCCATTTTAATTCCAAGCTCTCTGTTACGTTCCAACAATTGAAGGATTCGATCATTGGTGTCTTTGCAAGTTGGGGCCGCCTATTGTTGGTTAAAAACCTTGGTGGGGACTTTCCTCTACATGTCTACGTGCTCCAACTTCAGTCTCTAGATTCCCTTCATGCTGGAGCTCTCCCACTTAATTTGTGGGATTGTCTACCGTGTGCATGAGTTGATCTACTCACTTTGTAAGTGCGGATCAATCGGATTACTTGCCCAAATTCTTCTTGTGTTCCCCCCTTCAAAGTCATTAGGAGATGGTGTAGAGTCGAAAATCCTCTAATGATCACCCGCTTTGATACCAGAGTTGTGCAACCCAATTATCAAGCTAATGAGATCACGATACCTAAATTGTGAAAAAAATGGACAAGAGTACACCCACAATAATATTGGAGTAGAGGGGGAGAAATAGCTTTATTGATATCAAACTTGTTGTCTTACAATACTTGAGAAAACTCACACTTACAAAATTTGGAATGCCTAACTCCTACATCATCTTCCCTTTTATAGACCATAAGTGAATCTTTAACGATCCCCTTCCCAACTAAATATACCTAAGATGGTAATAAGACTAATAAGAGTAAAAGCAAAATATGGAAACAATTCTCAAAATCATCAATCACATCTTTAAATCTGCCCCTATGTCTTCCACAAATAGTAAATTGCAGTTCTTGATATTTAGGCCATAAATCTATCAATAAACAATTCAAAATCAGGACATGTTGGGACCTATGGTGGACCATGGTCCTGCATCAAATTCTTCTATATATGTTCTCCCATTTAAAGTGGTCTTTGCTACTAAGGCCAACACAACAATGAGGCACCATTTTGTATGATGTATAAAGTTTCAGATATTGACTTCAGGCTTTATTTTTCTTAACCTTAATGTTTTTCATGTGGGTCTGCTCAATATTGCAGTTCCTTTAATCCATTTTTTTTTTTTTTGTGTGTGTGTGTTCATCATGTCTGCGGCCCTTGCATGTTTGAAGCATGCCAAATGCAAGTGTTTTGAAAATTCTGTTGGAGTGTTTCTTGGTTTTGAGTTTTAGTGGAAGTGGTTTAGTAACCTGGAGTTGGTTAAGGCTTTCCACTGTTAAATATTATTGTTTCAGAAAATTGACACAATTTATTTTACCTAGTCAGATCAATTTACTAAACTCTTTCCCTAAATAGATTATTATACAAGAGAAATTGTACTTTGTAAAGTCATTTTCGAAAATTTCTCTATTTGAGAAACCACTGTGATGTTTGTTTTTATTTGTGAATAGCTACTATAAACTTTCTTACTCCCATTGAATGGTTAGAACTAAATTTTCATATAAATCACCAATGATAAGCATGTTATGGGGATGTTCACAATGACAAATAACGTGAATATGTATTTGCTTTACACTTTTTTGGCACTCAATAGAGATTGAATTCGAGCTTTTGGGATAACAAACAATTCATGGTATATTTGGAAAGAGTGGGAATGGGAAGCTTACTTTGATGCATATAATATATGTCGACGCATGCGCGCGCGCACACACACACACACACAATCTTAGATACTATTGGATCTCAATATCATTTGCGAATATTTTCTATATTGTATATTGGCTATAATATTCTTCTGGAATCATTTGTAGGTGCAGCAATACAGAATGGAAGAGAGATCCTTATACAGGTAAATCAGCATCCTCTGTTCTGAATTTCATGTGTAGCTAGGAGAATATTCACCAATTCGAGGGACGTTTTTAGCAACTTGGTTGATATTGAGTTCAAGAGTTTCTGTCTGCATTGATCCTAGTTTATATGAATATATATGAAATGCAAGGGCACTGATGTTATAGCCTACAGATAAGTCTGGTCTTGGCTTTTCGATTGAAAAAAAAAAAACTCTTTCTTTTACCTTGTCGATTGCTTGCTCCTGAGGCTAGTGATGTGAAAGCTAGAGAATGTAGAAATGGTTCCAAACTCATGAGCCAAAATCCTAGAGAAAAGATTTAACAGGAAGACTCTGCTAGACTCCCCAACACAAACGGCAAAAGCACCCATAAAAGTTGACGACCATTTTCAAACCCTTGAGTCAAAAGTTATGTACTCTTCCAAGGCAATCAATCCTTCTTTGTCTATTGGGGCTTGGAGTATCTGTGATCACTGAACGTATTGTAGTGTTTGTTCAGGAAGGATGGTCCATGGGTGCATCCTGGTTCTAAAATCCTGCCCAAGTAAGATCAAGAGCCATTCTCAATCCCTGTCCTCTTTTACTCAATCTTTAGACATAAACTTCAACAATTACACATTACTGAAATTGACTCTTATTGTTCTCAATTCAGAGCAGAGCACCTTCTCATGTATTTATGTGTAAGAATAACACAACACAACATGTGCAAATCAGCGTTTACTATCTCCAACATCTCTTCCCAAGACAAGTAACTCTTATGTCTCTCTGTCTCTTATCACCAGATTGTCTTTTTTCCTTACCACATCCAACTCCATCGAACCAGTTACACTTCTTCTCTTACATGACCTCTGCCTAAAATAGATCTGCTCTAGATGCTGTGAAGTTATCAAGCCACCAACTATTTAATGGATGAGGTAACAAGAATGATCTAAGTACCGAACTCATAAATTGGAAGGTAATGGAGAATGCCATGAAAAGAGATCCCTGAGAAGGCTGTTTGGTTGAACCTAAATATAGGAGTGCTAATGCTCTTCTCACTACTAAAAGTGGTATTTTCAAACCATGCATTCATCTTTGGGATAGATGAGTATGCAAAAGGTGCATGACCGTTACTAACATGCTCATCATAAAATTGATAAAATAATATGCTGGATAACAATGGAGCTAGCTTCTTATACAAAAAATAGAAGTGTATATCATGAAGGGAAAAAACTCACAACTATTTTAGCAATCAGTAATGGTTTACACTTTTGATTTCCTTAATTTCTGTACAAAATATATATTTTCAATGGAGACCTCTTAGGACGTTATATTTCACCCTGATGGAACCCCTTGTGTTGGGAGTAGGGCTAAAAGTCGGGTTAGTGCTCAACCCTAACCCAACCCAAGTTGCTATACCTCAACCCTAACCCAACCCAACCCAACCCAACCCAACCTCGGGTTGGGAATTCTCAACCCAAGCCCAACCCAAAGAAGGCTCAGTCGGGTTGATACATGCTAATATTTTCGTTATTACATTAGTCTATTATGTTTCAATACAAGTCTTAGTTTTTGTACCTATGGCTTTATTAATTATATATGTAGTTATTTATTGTAAATAACTTCACTTTTTCTAAACAAGTAAGCTAAAATATAGGATAACTACTCCTTTAGTACTCAAGCATGTCAAATTCAAGCAGATCAAATTTCAACCATTATAAATTTACTTACTAAAGTAATATAAACTAATAAGTTTACTTAACTAAAGTATAATAAAATTCTAAGTAACTTGTATATAGATCGGGTTCGGGTTGGGTCGGGCAACCCGAGACCTCAACCCAAGCCCGACCCAAGCTTTATTGAGTTGGTGTTTGCATAGCCTAAGCTCGAGATCGGATCCGATACTTCCTGCCCAAGCCCAACCCAATGTTAGGTCGGTCACGGGTCGGTCGGGTTGAACCCGCCCAACTTTCAGCCCTAGTTGGGAGAGTTCAAGTAAGAGCTATAGTATTGGACCATGTAAAATTTTAACCCCTTTGGCATCTAACATCTCAATTCCAGAGAATCCAATTTACTCTTGAACATTTTAATCGGGCTACTGATGTGTTGAGCTATTTTTTTTTTTTTTTATAATTGCCCACCTTTAAAGATAGGACTGACTTAACTATGCTGCTGATTCAGTTTCTCATCGATGTGAAACTTGGTTTTTCATCTTGCAATCAGTTATATAAGCTGTTTATTCCGCAGCAATGCATAGAGTTGAATTTTTATAATAGAGGGTTGCTTTTGTTCTTCTTCATTGCCTTCCTTTGTAAGCAATCTGGGTGTAGGGCTTAGGATATGCCTCTTGATACATTGCATCGGGTCATTGGCAAGGATGCTGCAGTTATAGGAGTTGCATTATGGCAGCCAGCTTACTGGAGTGCTCTACCTTCACTGGATAGGATTCAAGTTTTCCAAACAGAGTTTAGCTATGCTTTTGCATGTTGTTGTTTTGCTAAGAACAGTAGTTGTTTGATTTTCTGCCATCTTGTAGATAGGTATGGTTTGATCTAAAATATCTTACTTCTAACTGCATTGCGTTTTCTAAGCATCACAATATTAACAATGCCTAACTCAGATTCTTGTCGATAGGCTTTCAATTGGGAATCTCATAAATATGATTGGTGGAAGATCTTAGAAAGGAAGGTTCCTGATATTGCAAGGTCTGGATTTACATCAGCATGGTTGCCGCCGGCAACTCATTCCTTTGCACCTCAGGGTCAGCAGACATACAGTTGCTCAGGATTATACTTGTACTTTCTGCAGACACCCTTTCTAAAATTTTGTTAGTTTCTCTTTACTTACAGGTTACCTACCGCAAAACCTCTATTCTCTTGACTCTTCATACGGGTCTGAGTACCTATTAAAAGCTTTACTTGAAAAGATGCAGCGGTACAAAGTGAGAGCAATGGCTGACATAGTTATTAATCATCGTGTTGGGACTACTCAAGGCCATGGAGGAAGATACAATCGTTATGATTATATTCCATTACCATGGGATGAACGTGCTGTCACATCTTGCTCTGGTGGATTGGTAGGGCTTGCTTTCTTCTTTGCATTCTACTCTCATGCATCTCTCTGTTTTTGTGTTCCTAATTTTTTGTGCATCTCTCTCTCTCTCTCTCTCTCTCTCTCTACACACACACATGTGGAAATGTTCTAATAGCAACATTGCCAGGATGTTTTAAATGATGAATGGTGTGTAGCGTAGCATTTACCCCTTTGAACGTGAGAAATGCTATACTGCAAGCTACATGCTGCTTCTAGTTTTTTAATTAAGCTTGCGCTTGGTTGCACCAAATATCATGATATTTTGTACCAAATTAGATGAATTAATAATAAAATTTCATGATATTTCGTGCAAACAAAATCATCATAAAATAATAGGAAAAATAGGACAAAAATTAACTATAAGGATGTCAGTGTTGTCATATGCGATCACATAAGCTCTTATGCCATTGCAATATTTTATATGCCATTTTGGACCAGTGGACCGCATATGCCATGGTGGCATAACCAGTTATTGTGCCGTTGGGGCTTATGCGGCCACATAGGGAAGTATGAGATCACATCAGCCATAGTTATGCAGTTATGCTATCGCATGCACAACACGCGATGGCATAACCTCCCAAAAGTTAGATTTCTGGCTATTGAGACTTTTTTTTTGTAGTACTTCATTTCACTTTTTGCCTATAAATAGGCACTCCCACCCTCTTATTTTCATAACTCTATTACTCTCTTACCCTCTCTCTCTTACTCCAATACTCTCAATTTCACTATTCTCTCAACTCTCTTACTCTGTCTCACACTATTACCCTCATTCTCTCGTAAAATGATATTAGTAAAATTTCTAGGTTATTGTTTTTTACCTTTTTTAGCATACACATTCATTTGAGTAGTTGTTAGTTGACTTGTTATAGTCTAATAGTCTAATAATAATAAAAAAAAATCCCTTGTAGTATTTCCCTGTTGTGTGGCCCACTTGAGTCACGAACCTGCATGATGTTTGGGTACATAACAAAATGAGGGGTGACTCATTTGATGATCAAAGTGAATGTCATCAACGCATCATGGTGGGCCCACAATTTATTCAATGAAAACATTTTCACTGTAATTTTGGTGAAAATATTTGCATTGAATCATTTTCACACACACTCACACACACACATGCATATAATATGTAGCATGCTCTGATGGTAGACGTGTCTCAGACTCTCAATGCATGCCTCGGTGATAGATGCACTGCATTTCAGCATTGAGGTCATGGGTTCGAGTGTCCATGTGGGGTGTATGTGGATAGGTGTGCGTGAAAAAAATAAAAAATGTAGCATGCTCCGATGGTATTGGTACCACTGTAAGCTACATTGGTATTGAGTAGATGTGCATACAGTGGTACCAAGTAGATATGGGGCCCATGTGATGTATTTCAACATCCAACCAGTCCATCAGACGCATAACTGCAAAATACCTCCAGACCCAAGAATCATGCTGATCCAAGACTCAGGAGGGCCACAACGTAAGGAATAATCTGGGAGGGGATGTTCAGCGCCTGGAGGGCCCATTGTGTGTTGTAAATGGAATCCAGGCTGTTCAGACCCTTCATCTGTCAGGCCAAAAAATAGGTGGATTCCTTAATAGCATTATAATAGTGGTATCTATTTTTATCTCCTCAAGCTAGGTTGGAAAGTATTCAATAATGGCAATGGTGGTGGTAATTTCCAGCCTAATGGCTGCTATGATACGGGCTGTAGTGGCTGTTACTGATGTGGACATCAAGCCCTTTAGAGTTTATCAGCGTAGGAGGCGAGTGACACCTATATCTTTATGGCTCTATGATGACGGGCCTGGATTGTTTGTGATGACTTGAGGAGCATCAAAGACCTTACACATGTGGTTCAAGACATTCGAGAAGACCCTACATTGGGAGGACGTGTAAGTTGCTTGGAGGAGATGATTGGATCGTTGGATTGTGATGATGGCGTGATCGGACCGTTGGTTCGTCGTGGCCAACTTTCATTGTGCCATTATCGGAGGCCATCGGGCATCTTAAATTTGCGTTTATTATATGCACTTTTACTTATTTGAGTTTTGGGTCAGTGTGTGCACATTTTTTTCATGAGAACATCTTTTTTATTAAAAATTTGTTAGTAGGGATATTTTAGTAATTATTTTAATTCCGAATTTTATAAGGGTGTTGCCCTAAACCTTTTTCATCATGCTATTGATTTGATAAAAGAAGAAAAAGCTTTGTTGGCTTATCTCCCTCCTCCTCTCCTTCTCTCTATGGATCTTCATCTTCTTCCCCAATCTTCTTCTTCTTTCTTCTTCCCTCCTTCCAACTTTTTTCTAAAGTAATTCATTTTCTTCCTCTAAACTTATTTTCTCCCATTATTCGCAACCCTAAAATCTGAGAATTGATCCTCTAAACCTATTTCTCTCAGATTTTCATTCCCTAATTCAAGAAATCCTTCGATCTCCCGGAGTAGTGAATCCCATTACACGTTTGGATCATAACCATGCAAGATTGGGAGGTTTTATCCCTCGCCAAATCCAATCCACGCAATACTTGAATTCCTTGCTATGTGGTTGTGATGATGGCCCCTTTTATTGCATGTTTCCCTTATGTTTTTCTTGATTATGATGATAAATGCTGAATTTTTATTATTATTGCTTTGTTATTCTGCTGGATTATATATGCTCATGAACATGCATCATAATTAGGGCATCCTACATCAAATTTTGGTGTCAAAGCTTAGGGTTTGCATGGTTATGTTTAGATCAAGTTACCAAATTAGGGTTTGATTTTTACGTCTGTTTTAGGAAATTTCCAATTTTAGAAACTTTCCAATTTTAGAAAGTTTCCTACTTTAGAGAATTTTCAGATTTAAAAAGTTTCCAATTTTAGAAACTTTCCAATTTTAGAAAGTTTCCTAATTTGGAGAATTTCCAAATTTAGAAAGTTTCCAATTTTAGAAACTTTCCAATTTTCCTAATTTGGAAAATTTCCAGATTTGAGTCGCATCATCTAGAATTAATTAGTGTCAATTCGTTGTGGTTTAAATTCGTCGCATTCATATTGTGAGTCACCCAGTCCGTAGAGTCTCCCCGTAGTGAATGGAGTATAGGCGTTTGAGATCTTCAGGGCCATTAAGTGTTGTCGTGTGGCTATGGAGACCCAATGGAAAGCCGAACTCCGATGAGTTGGCCTACTTTAATGGTCACATGGACCCACAAACATTCCTTGATTGGCTTGAAGACTTGGACTATTTTTTTGATTGGTATGATATGTCGAATAACAGTTGAGTGAGGTTTGCCAAGTGGAAATTGGAGGGCTAAGCCAAGTCGTTTTGGACAAATTTGGAGCGACGAATTGATAGAGTTGGGAGAGCCCCGATCTCATAATGGGACGAGATGAAAGAGCGTTTGAAAGAAAAATATCTTCCCATCTCTTATCGTCAAAAGCCCTTGGCTCAGAAGAGAGTTGCCCCACCTTTCCGTCCAAGCAAAGAACCAATATGGTCCCCTCCTTGTAAAGTGGTCTAACCCATCATTAAGGAAATCTTGTCTTATGAACAATTTGAGTGTTTAACACTAATTATATTTCCTTGGATGCAAGATAATACCTTGGTGAATGGCCAGTTGGAAGAATCCAATCAGGTTGTTTATGAAGTGGAAGAGTACGTGCCTAGCGTCAGTAGTGAGGAAATGGAAGAAATTGAGGCATCACTCATCATCTTTGATGATGCAGAAGTGTGTGCTAGTGATGAAAAGGTCGAAGAGTTTGAGACCGCACCACTTCCGGGTGTCATGTGTGATTTGATTGATGAAGTCTCCCAATCTACGTCTCTTACCGTGGTGAACACAAATGAAATTGAAGAAGAGACTAGTGATGATATGATGGTAGACACCCACATGACTTGTGATATCCCACCAGATGATTTATGGGATAAATTTTCACCCAAATGGGACATTCAACACACAATCAATCTTGTCCCTGAATCAATCCTGTCAAGCTTTCTTCCATACCAGGTGAACCCTGCAGAAAATACAGAAATGCAGCGTCAATTTGATAAACTTCTTGGGGAAGAATTCAATAAGGAAAGTTTAAGTTGGAGTTTTGTTTTGTGTGCCAAGCCTGCCTTTTTCACTTTAAAAAACAATGATATATGGCGCACATGTGGGCATATACTGGCCGTCCACAAAGCCTCAGTCAAGTGTCACGCCACCTTGCGACGTATTCACTTCATGGCGGATATGATGGCCAGAATTCCTATTCCGCATCTTGATGACATTTTGGACATAACGGCTGATGCCAAGATCTACTCAAGACTTGATATTAATAGCGTGTGTTCTCAAGTGTTGGGGTACCTGAACATCATTTTTGTTTATGATACTTATAATGAGAAATTATATGTCACCCATGAGAAGTGTCCTTTTGTTTTAGTTTTCTAAGTTCTAGATCATAGGATTGTTTATTTCCATAGGTTTGCTTATTTCCAGTCCGTTGCTTTTTCAGAGCATCCTTTAGTTTTATTCATGTCTGTTTTCCAGAGATCTTCAGAGTCAGCCGATGCATTTGCCCGTCACATTAATGATTTGCATACATATATTAGACAGTGGATAAATAAGACAATGATAGTTATAAACGTTCAGCTGACTTGCATCGTAAGTTACAATAAGTTCAGGAAGGAGATTATGTAATGGTGAGGATAAGGCCAGAGCGGTTTCCTCAGGGTACCGCTAATAAATTATAAGCTCGTAGTGTTGGACCATTCAAAATATTGCAAAGAATTGGGTCTAACGCGTATAGGATTGACCTTCCACCTGAAATGGGCATTAATCCAACGTTTAATGTGGAAGATCTAGTCCTTTCCCCTAATCCTACCATTAATCCTTCCCTCAACAATTGAATATCAGGAAGAAATCGAAGGGATTGTGGATGAGGAGATTGTATCCACTTGAGAGAGAGACTTCCAGCAATATCTTGTTAAATGGAAGAACAAGCCACCATCCGATTTTGCATGGCTTACAGAGACAGAGCTACAGAGACTAGAATCAGACATGTTGGACAAGCACCAGAGCTTTATCTCACCAGAGTCGAACTCTTCTTGGACGAGGAGAATGATGAAGACATCAAGCCCTTTAGAGTTTATCAGCGTAGGAGGCGAGTGACACCTATATCTTTATGGCTCGATGATGACGTGCCTGGATCATTCGTCACAACTTGAGGAGCATCGAAGAGCTTACATATGTGGTTTGAGACATTTGAGAAGACCTCACATTGGGAGGACATGTGTAAGTTGATTGGAGGAGATGATCGGACCGTTGGATCGCGAGGATGGCGTGATCGGACCGTTGGTTCGTCGTGGCCCACTTTCATCGTGCCATCATCGGAGGCCATCAGGCATCTTAAATTTGCCTTTATTATATGCACTTTTACTTATTTGAATTTTGGGTTAGTGTGTGCACGTTTTTTTTATGCGAATGTCTTTTTTTTGAAAGTTTGTTAGTAGGGGTATTTTGGTAATTATGTTAATTCCCAATTTTATAATGGTGTTGCCCTAAACCTTTTTCATTATGCTATTGATTTGATAAAAGAAGAAAAAGCTTTAGTGGCTTATTTCCCTCCTCCTGTCCTTCTCTCTGTGGATCTTCATCTTCTTCCCTAATCTTCTTCTTCTTTCTTCTTCCCTCCTTCTTCCAACTTTCTTCTAAGATAATTCCTTTTCTTTCCTCTTTCTTCTAAACTCATTTTCTCCCATTATCCGCAACTCTAAAATTTGAGAATTGATCCCCTAAACCTATTTTTCTCAGATTTTCATTCCCTAATCCGAGAAATCCTTCGATCTCCCTGACTAGTGAATCCCATTACATGTTTGGATCATAACAATGCAAGATAGGGAGGTTTCATCCCTCGCCGGATCCAATCCACGCAATACTTGAAATCCTTACTACGTGGTTGTGATGATGGCCCCTTTTATTGCATGTTTCCCTTATATTTTTCTTGATTATAATGATAGATGCTGAATTTTTATTATTATTGTTTTGTTATTCCACTGGATTGCATATGCTCATGAACATGCATCATAATTAGGGTGTCCTGCATCAGTTACTGTCCTGTTAACATTTGGAAAAAAATAAAAAATAAAAATCAAGGAAGAAACTTTAAAGGCCATGTATCAAACCATTACCGGCCCATATTGGTCCGTTACACCCCCATAACGGCCGTGACTGACCATTTTTTTTTTCTTTCAGAATGGGTGTTACAGCCCTGTAATGCATAACGGATCCCACCATTACAGTTACATTACGGCCGTTATGTTACTTTTTTTCAATACCATGCCAAATTGTGATGTTTTCAAGATGCCATTTGTTGTTTTCTTATGACAGTTGGGCTTTTATAACTCATCTAACTTTGCATCATTTCACTTAATGTATTTTGTTCTCTTTTATTAATGAATTTGGTTGATTAAGGAATTTCGTCTTTTTTTGCACAATATTCCGTCTTTTGTAGGTTTAGAAACTTTAATGACATTCATTGTACTTTAGAATGCTTTTTGCATATGTATTCCGGATGTTGTTTCTTGCCTTAGAGTGTGCATGTTTTGCTTTTAGGGAAACCTAAGCACTGGTGATAACTTCCATGGAGTCCCAAATATAGATCATAGTCAACCTTTTGTTCGAAGAGATATTATTGGGTGGCTGCAATGGCTTCGCAAAAGCGTTGGATTCCAGGATTTTCGTTTTGATTTTGCAAAAGGGTAACTGACCCTTTGCCATATGACTTTCTTATAACTTTCGTTGTTAGGTTATACTTGTATCTTTTGCTTGTGTCATTTTGAGGTCAATGCTCTTTTCTCATTCTTCAAAGTTTTTAATGCTTAGTTATGCGGCAAAATTTGTGAAAGAATATGTTGAAGAGGCAAAACCAATATTTTCTGTTGGGGAGTATTGGGATACTTGCAACTATACTGGTTCTTGCCTGGATTACAACCAAGGTATTAAGCATGAAGCTCTACTAATTTTACCATGTTTCAGATTTCTTTAGCCAACCAATAATATGAAATTTTCCCGTAAACAAAAATACTTATTGAATTAGGTAAAAGAGAGAGTATATCATAAGAAAATTTTAAATGATCCAAAAATTCTGATTGAATATCATAAGAAAATTTTAAATGATCCAAAAATTCTAATTGGAGTGTCTGAAGGCAATCACAATGCTATCCTTAGTCAGGTATCTTATTCTACATATCCCTATAGGGAATCATCGTGCTTGAATTTTTCATTGAATATAAAATTGAAATTTGGATATAGCACGACCTATGTTGCCTTAAGAGGAACTGTGATAAAAGATGGTATATGCACTAGATAGCTATGTCCGCATGTACTTAATAAATACTTTAGTTAGAGACCAACGTCTTGGGGCTAACGTAGGATCTGCTCAAGGACCTACTGGTTTAGGTAAATATCTAATGCGTTCCCCGACCGGAGAGGTCATTTTCGGAGGAGAAACTATGCATTTTTGTGATCTCCGCGCTTCCTGGTTGTAACCTCTAAGGGGTCCCAAGAGAATGCATCTCAGGTACACCAATTAGTACGTATGAGAGGATTAATGTCGGGCCCCCAAGGACAAATGATTGATTTACCCATTCAAAGCAATTTACGCAAAGGACTTTCTTTAACGGAATATATTTCCTGCTACGGATTCTGCAAAGGAATTGTGAATACTGCTGTACGAACATCAGATGCTGGATACCTCACGCGTAGACTTGTTGAAGTAGTTCAACAAAGATTGATAATTTGGTATCTAACTGGATAAAAGCAGGCGCAGATCTATGAATAGGAGATGTTGTGTGAGTATCTACAGGCCCTAAATTATCAACAGGCTCTCCAACAACATTGAAAATTTGTCCGAGAGCAGCTCCACCGACTGGAACACTTAGAGGAACTCCCGTGTCAATCACTTCCAGTCCTCTCATCAGACCATTTTTGTTCTCAGACAGATGGTCAGAATTTCATCTGGGTTCGAATCCTACTGAGAGGTCCACCAGAGATCAGAAATTGTTGAAGAAACAACAAGATGTTTCTTTTGTCCCTTCCAGGTGATTGGAAAAGTAGTTTTTTGAGTAGAAAATCTATTTGAGGATTAAGATTGTAGAGAAATGGATTGTTTTAAATTGTTTAAACTATCTGTAGTGAGATCAAGTGTAGAGGTTAAATATCACAGTCTTTGCCATTATTGCCTGTCCATATCTTTTGTTCTTAAACAATTTTAAATTTGTGAGGGATGATGTTGTGGCCTGATTTTCGACCGCTGGGCTTGATCTCACTAAAGTTTTCTGCTTCTCGTTGCTCCTTGGTGTTAGCTTCTTTCCTAAAATGCACAATACCTTACCATTGATCTTTGATCATTGGCATCTACCATAAGATACTCGTGCAGCATAATTTGTATAGTATTGGTGTCCATCATTAATAATCTTCTTTATTTGTCTCAAAATTATGTTAGTGCCCCCGGAAGTGATGTTTTGTATATTGTTGTAATTTTGCAGACTTTACTGTGGAGAAGATAATGTCATATCTTGTGAATATTTTGTGTCAATGATACTGGGTTACATTCCTGTTCTAACTAACTTTGTTTTGGTGATGCAATTTTCTTATAGTTATCTAGTCTGCATCTAACTAGAAGATATAGTAGCCATAGCTTTTAAAGGCAGGCACCTCATGCCTCAAGACAGTGTTCAAAAAAAGAGGCTTTGATGCTGTTTCTTGAGGCTCAAGCCTTCTATAGCCATCTCATAACCCTAAACTTTGGGGTGTACACCTCACATGAGGTGCAACCATACAAGCCTCATTAATTTGGCATTTTTTAAAAATCTGCTTCTTTTATTTTTTAATAATTAATTTATTTAGTTGGTAATTTTGTATTTGGTTCCATGTTTGGCTGGCGATTGGTTTTGTTAGCCAGGGTGTTTTAGGTTAGTGGTGGATCCACTACAAGGTGGTGTACGTGTGTGGTCCCAAGCTCATTTCAGCTCACTCTATTTTTGAGTTATGGTGCTACGGGTCACTAAGTGTCACTTGGATACATTGTGGGTGTATGCATTGAGGGCGTGCCCAGAAATGTTGAATCATAGCTTTGAGTCTATAGGCTGTTCCTTTTAATAATTGTCTGCAAAGAACTAGAGGAAACATAAAAGTTTAAATACAATAAACCAGTATTTAAGCAATAATAAGAATAAACATGTGCGATAGACTACTGAGTTGTAAGCTGTAACTGCATTGTAAGAACTTTCTATACTCTTAGCCCAGGTAATGATGTTTTTGGAATTTCCTTGGTCATGCTTTTTTTAAAATGCTAATTATTGCAGTTTTTCTTCTCTCGATTTTGATTGTGTATATTTTGGAGAGCACCTCAATGCCATGTGGCACGGCTGTAATATCAAAGAAACACTCGTAAAACCAAAACATATAGCAGCTTTTGGGTTTTGACTGAGTCATATGAACTGGATGGTTGACTCAGCCCAGGCTGAAGTTTAACATCCTGAACCTGGTTTAGGACTAGAAAACTTGACTACAGGAAAGTCAGGCTCCCATCATTCTTCGCTTATCAGGTGCATGCCACTAGGGGTGGCAATGGGCTGGGTTTGGGCAGGGCGCGGCTAGGCCTTGGCCCGGCCTGGCACCTAAGACCCACGGCCTGTGCCGAGCAGAGGCTGGGCATAGAAGGCTCAAGCCTGAGACTGTAAAAATTTGTTGGTCCTGGGTCTGACCTGACCCAACCTGGTCTGGCTCGAAAATTGATAAAATGCCTATTTCCTGCTTATTCCAAATCTGTCCGTTGATCAAGCGGGTGCCACACATGTATAAGGAAATAGACATTTTAGAGGAATAAAACCGTCTATGTTCAAGATGAATGCCTAAGTCCTAACCAAGGACTGGAATGGCATATTTGTAGGATAACTGAGGACTGGAATGGCATATTTGTAGGATTTGACACATGCACATATAAAGTCAGGTCAGGCAGGGCTGTGCTGCGCCAGTTGGGCTAAAATGACTAGAGCTCAAGCCCGATCCAAAAATTAATCTGGCCATGCATGTGAGTCCCAAGCTAGTAGGCCGGAGCCTGGTTCAAAGCCGGGTCAGGTGTGCTGCCCGACTCATTGCCTCCCTTACATGCCACATCATTACTCTTAAATTTTGTTTGTAACTATAACTGTTCTGAGCAATGCAACAATTTCTTTCTCTCACTTGTCTGGAAATGCTCCTCACCAACTCTTACCCTATTATTCCATTGTTCCTGTATTAAAATACTGTAGTTTCATTTGATTATATATATCTTTGTATGAACCTTAGCAGTCCCTTTGTCAATAATTAATTGAATACTACACAGATAGTCATAGACAACGGATTATCAATTGGATAGACAACACAGGAGGGCATTGTGCCGCATTCGATTTCACAACAAAGGGTATTCTTCAGGTATCTAGCTGCAGAAAGTCGTGATGATTCCAATGGAAATTGAATTAGACTTTGTTTAGGAAGACAATAATATTCTACCAGCTGCTAAAAGGATGAATTGTTTGCGGAAGACAGCTGAAAATGTATCTTTTCCCACAGGATGCTGTTAAGGGAGAACTGTGGCGTTTGCGTGATCCTCAAGGAAAGCCCCCCGGTGTCATGGGTTGGTGGTCTTCTAGGAGTGTCACATTCATTGACAACCATGACACAGGTTCTACACAGGTATTAAAATTAGTTCCATGCTAATTGGCTTTAATAGTTGCTTTAAAAATTCTATGGATACTGGCTTCTGGCAATTTGCCATTCATCTATTATGATGACGGATTTTTCTCTTCAGTAGCGAAACAAAAAATTCAGCAGATTTTCTTGACAGAACTACCACCACAGTTATAGATCAATTTTCTAGTACTTATTAATTCCCTGTAATAATGTTGTTTTGTTCTTTCAGGCTCATTGGCCTTTCCCCTCTGGACACATTATGGAGGTATGTGTACTTTCTCATTACATTGTTTCTCTATGATGTTTTTCAGCATAAAAATTAAATGGTTTGTATCAGTTCCATTTAGACACGTGCTTCTCATCTTTATGGATATTATTAGTTCTACTGTTCTTTGTTAATCTTTATTCATAAATAAATATTATTTTCCTTTCACGTTTATAGAAATTATGCCTTTGTTTTTTGTTTTTTGTTTTTGTTTTTGTTTTTTTTTTTTGTTTTTTCTCTCTTTTTACTTTTAAGTTTGTCATGCAATCGTATAACTTGTGGCTGATAATTTAGTAATTAACTTTGTAAGCTGAATTTAATCATGATCGTTTGCAAAACTAGAGAAAGATGTTCTAATTTTTAAATACCATTTATTGAAATTCATAGTTACTAAACTCTGCCTAGTGAGATGCCTCACCTGGTCCCTGCATGGATGAAGGATAGTTGATGTCAAGTAGGCAGCTGTCATTTAACTTTGCCAAGAAATCATGGGAATTCTAAATATCAGTTGTAAAGTGTGCCGCTAATGTTTCTAAATATCAGTTTTGGAATGTGACTCACCTGGGGATTGGAAGTGGTATGACTTGTCTGGACTTAGTCTAGGGGGGCTACTTGGTTCTTCTCTACTGAAACTGAGCCAACTCGGTCAAGTAGAGTTGGCTTTAGCCAATATTTAAAACATTGTAGCAGTATCGACACAAGATGATACCAGTACTTCTATGAGACTTCATGGATAGTTTTGGGGTGTGGTTTTGACCATATCGGCTTTTATTATGTCAAGCCTTGTTGAGCTTTGCAACAGATGCCATTTACAGTAACATATGGAAAAGGTCAAGTCCTCCACTTGCTTGCTTCTGTCAGTCCCTAACATAGAATTATGCAAGAGCGAAAATCTATTATGTATCAAACAGTGCAAGGCTGAATTCTCAAGCTTTTGATTCGATGATCATTATGGATTCTCTGTTCAAGGCTGCACCATTTCCATGTATTTGACTATTTCTGTGAATGGTACACATGCTGTTTATTTTATTGATCTGTTACAAAAAATTGAGCAAGATAGGGAGAGTAATTTATGTAGAGCCCTATGAATGAAAGTGCTAGTTTGATTAGTCTTGTTTGGACCTTCATACCAAGTGGGTTTATGCTAAGCCAAGAAATGTACCCCATGGTCCTCTATTCAGTTGCCAAATGAAGAAGAAAAAGCCTGTGAATCTTATGATACCCTTCTTGTGTGGTATGCATGTAGTTCATCGGGTAGAGTTTGGTGTTTAATAATCAGTTGGAATAAAAAGAAAGGATGAGAAAGCACAAGAAGATGCTAATTCTCAATACTTGTTCTGAACTACGTCCAATACAGCACGTCCTATGAGAAGTCACTTCTGAATATCCCAGTAAGGTACCCCTAAATTGACAGTGAGGTGTATGGATGGTGATGGTCCAGGTGGCCTGCCTGGCCTGATGAGCCTTTGGACCAGGCTTGCAATTATTAGTTTGGCCCGTGAGCCGGGCTTGGGTTTGGCATGCATAGCCTGCTCAATTTTTGGGATGGGCTTGTGCTCAAGTCACTTTAGCCTGACCTGGTCCAGCCCGGCCCAGCCTAGCCCAGCCCAGCCCAGCCCAGCCTGATCTGACTTCATATGTACCTGTATTATATCCTACAAATATGCCATTCCAGTCCTCTGCTAGCAATCCATGCATCTTGAATGTAGACCGTTGCTCGTCCCTTTAAATGTCAATTTCTTTGTGCATGTGTAGCCCACTTGATCAATGGACATTAGGATCATTCAAGCAGGACAGGGATTTTGTCAATTTTCTGGCGGGCTGGGCCAGTCCTGGGCCAAAGCATTTGTTTGGGCTGGGTCTTGGGAGTGCTGTGCCAGATCCAGGCTCGGGCCTTTTAGTGAGGGCCAGGCTGGGCCTAACCTAACCTAGCCCAAATCTGGCTTATTGCCCCCCCTTGTAAGGTTCTGATGAACCCTGATATGAGCAGAATAATTCTTCGGTTACGCTTCCAGTGATCTGTTCCTTGGTTAATTGAATGTATGCATATAGAGGAACACTTACTACTTGTTGATGCCTATCTGCAAGTGTGGCACACATGCTAAAGTGGTACCTGTGATCAGGGCCATTCATCATGGCAGCCCCACAAATTTTCCCTTGATAAAAGATCAGGCTGGTCTACTAAGGTTAGCCACACAGTTAAAAAGAATAACCAACTGTCCACATTGAAACATGTGTGGCTCACTAAATAAGTGGACTGGCCTGATTTTTGGGCTAGTTCACAATTGGGCCCGCCTTATGAATGGCTGGATCTCACCCGTGTGCCAATGTGGATTTCTTATTTAGTGCCTGCGGTGTGTAAGCACCATGCATACTTCTTTTTATTTTTTATATTTGTTTCTGGGTTAGTTCACACACCACATTGTTAGTACACCCACCCACCCCTGTTAGTCACATCACAATGTTAGCCACCCCCACTATGGAATCCATACCATGACCTCAATGTTGAAACGATGCTATCTTCACTCAGTCTGCCACTTGAGCTACTTAAATTAGTAGTTCTTGATAGATCTTTAGATTTCTCACAGCTTTATCTTGTCGATTCAACTTCATAGTAGTTTCTGGCACTAATTCTTCTTTCCCCCCCTTTTAATAGGGCTATGCGTACATACTGACACATCCCGGAATACCCAGTGTTTTCTATGATCATTTTTACGATTGGGGTGATTCCATCCACGACCAAATTGTGAAGCTGGTAATGTACAAACAATTTCCATTTAAGCAGCTTCTGAACTGAAATTCCTTCCTAAACTCTTTTGAGTTCTGTGCAGCTGGACATTCGGAGACATCAAGATATTCACGGCCGTTCTTCAATCAGAATTTTAGAGGCCCGTCCAGATCTCTATGCTGCGATCATTGGGGAGAAACTATGCATGAAGATAGGAGATGGGTCATGGTGTCCAAGCGGACCAGAGTGGAAACTAGCAACCAGTGGTCACAGATATGCAGTATGGCACAAATGATTTTCCCTATAGCGGAATAGCTAGCATTAGTAAGGCATGAATAAAGTAAACATACTCATAACATATGCACAAACGTGCTTGGCTGATCATATAATCTATATGTAATCTGTTGGGCCTTCATAGTAGAAGGCTAGGACTCTCATACAAGCATTAGTTTCAATAAGGGGAACCAAAACATCCCGCCGTTGTTGTAATTTGTGATATTGATGAGTCCACTAGCAGATTAAAGAAGAGGTCGGATCCAATAATCAGCTGTGAAAGTTAAGTGTATCTTACAATCAAGGTAATTTCCTCTTTTCGTCCAAAAAAATAGGTACTCTTTGATCGGGTAGGGCTGTTAAAAAAACCGACCAGATAAAATCGATTGAACCGGACTGAACCGGTCGGTTTTTCATTCTATTTCCGGTCGGTTCGGTTTTTTTATATTAAAAACTGAGAATGTCGGTTCAATTGTCGGTTTGTGAAAATTATAAACCGCTTTCAACTGAACCGAACCGACTGTATATATATTTGAATTATATTTATTAATGTTACCCCTACCGTATGACCCACCTTGATAATATCTTATACATCCACGCCGTCCAATTGTTTTCTCAACCCATTTTAGGATGTGTTCAGATCTAAATCTCAGGTGGACCATACCACAGGAATCAATGTTGATTGAGCTCTTGCTATTAAAAATGTCTCTCGGGCCCACTTGAAGAAGATTTACAATGTGATTTGTCATCCAACCTATCGATAAGGTCAAACAGACCTGGATGAAGGGAAAAGTCAAATTTCACTTTCAGCTTGATTCAAAACTTTTGTAGCCTATAATTATAAATAGTTTTAATGGTCATTTATCAGTTTTTACATTGGTGTGGTCTACCAAAGATTTGGATCTTCTTAATTTTTTGAATATTATCATGAAACCGACAAAACCAACAAAATCGAACCAACTCAAATTTATCTGGTTCGGTTCGGTTAGTGAGGCTTCATCGGTTCGGATCGGTTGTTAAATATTCAAAACCGACTGAGTCGGTTCAGTTAGGCATCGCCCCTCAAAACCGAACTGATTGAACCACGGACAGCCCTAGATCGGGGTTTGTGAGTAGATACTCACAATCCCTCTCTTTATTACAGTTATATATATACTTGGGTTAGTCATGCAACGCACACACCCGGTCAAACACAATGCTCCCACCCACTGGTGGGGTTAGTGGGTTTCGAACCCGAGACCCGCAGTTGAAACGCCTAGGTGTCTACCAGCTGGGCTAGCGGCGATCTCCCTCTTTCTTACAGTTCTACCACTAGATTTTGGTGGGCATCTTCAATCGTGAAATGGGCGCACCTTAAGTAAATATGGTTATCAACACGGTTAATACCATAGCTTGCGTTCTTCATAATTATGGGTAGAAACATCAGGTTGATCTGAGTAATGGGGGGCCATATGAAGTGTCAAAAGTGGAAAATTTCTTGGCCGTTAGAAGAAATCTGTCCGATGTGGTCCACTTGATCACTATATCAGTTTTTTATTTTTAAATTATCATATTATAACCTGTACATTGAAATGGACAACACGGATGTGTGTGTGCTCTTGCTCTCGGGGTTCGCAACGGGTGTGCGTGTGCTGGGTTCGGTTTGGACCTCCTTCCTTTCTCTTCTTCCTTCTCCTTCTCTCTTTTCTCCTCTCTTTTACGTCCTTTCCTTTCTCTTCTCTCCTTTTTCTTTCTTTTCTTCTGTCTTTTTCTTTCTTTCTTCTTTTTTCTTTCTTCTGTCTTTCTTTCCTTCTCTCTCTCTCTCTCTCTCTCTCTATTTTGCTGAATTTTCCTAGCAACTAACCTAACTTAGGTGTAAGAAAGCTAACTAGGGTTAGGTGTAGGAGAATTAACCTAATTAGGGTTAAGTGGCGGAAGGCATGCGTTGGTTGAAATGAGAGGTGTGGAGTAAGGTGGCTAACTAGGGATGATGTGTCATAAGAAGAGAGTTCATGGGATGGGTGAACTGTCATGAGAAGAGAGTGCACGGGATGGTGGGGTGTCATGCATGTAGCATGCATGTGAGGTGAGGTGTCATGAGGAGTGAGTGCATGGGGAGTGAGTGGAAGGAGAGAGTGGATGTGGAGGTGAGGTGTGATGTAAGGGTGAGGCAGGAGTGGTTTTGTAATGCACTTTGGGCTCATGGGTTAGGTTTGGGTCCAAGCCCAATTAGGGGTGAGGAGAGGCCCATACCTCTTTCCACTTAGGTTTCTCTTTGCGCACATGGGTTTTGGGATTCTTCATGTGATTTTGCGTAAGCGTGGGGGGCATGGGTGCAAAGTCGGACCTACATGATCGGGGCATCGTGCTCTCGCTCTCGAGGTTAGGCACACACATGTGCGGGTCGGGATACACATGCGTAAGGGCACTGACATACGCGTGCACACATTCAAGGCTTCTGGGAATCAATGGGGAATGTGCAATCGTGTATGGGGAGTGATATGGGGAATCGGGTCATTACATCAGAGTGCACAAAGTAAAGTCCATACTAAGCTATTCCTACTGTCTGCCTAGCCCTGAAAATATAATAAAAGAAGGCATGATCTTTGAAAAGCCCAATAAGTGCATATCTTGTGTGCGCAGTGTTTCTGTACCATGTCATGAAACTTACTAAATCAGAGTGCACAATGATGCCCATATGCAATGCAATATTTTGTAATGTCACGTAACGTTGATGAATATGATGCAATATAATGAAATGCCAATGTAATCATGTATGCTACGCCTTTATGGCTAAAAATCCCACATCTCAGTACAATTATCTTTTGAAATCTCCAGGGTTAGTACTTAAATTAGCCATGGTGTACAACCTCACATATTGATGTAGGACACATGATTTAATGCTAGTAGGTAATATGGATATTATGAAAGAGTCCATAAAGTAATTCAATTAACAAAAGATGTTAACCCACCATGTAATATAGATTAAAAACTAGGAAATAAAATTTGATTTAACCTAAATCACATGCCCACATGCTATGAATTCACATAAATCAATTAAAACTAGGCTTAATGGAGGGATAAAACTTCCAATTTAGCATATATACATTCCAAGACTGACTTATAGGTTCTAGGATTAGGGTTAGGAAGGAAAAAATATGAAATTTAGAAAATTAAGGTTCATGGGAATTAGGGATTTTAGAATTACTTTTTTTAAAAAAATTGGGAAAAATAACTGGTTACACGTAAAGGTGCCACGTGGACAAGAGGTTATCCTAGCATCTCAGTCAAGAAAGCCATAAATAGAGAAGACATATATGAAGAAAAGGATCCACGATCAAACCTAAAACCAATTAACAATCAACCAATACAACACTATTTATCTATCTTAGCTTAGCTTATCATCTCCAGTGCTCATCATCCATGAGATGTTTAGTCTCTAGGAGTAGTTCAGTTCGTCCCTACAATCACACCGGATTGACTTTTAACTGTAGCTAGTAGCTGTAATCCCCTTCCATCTACGCCTGTATGCCGGATCTGAAGGAAGAACCTAACTTTAGGAATTGTTCGTCTACTCTCATATGCTAGGTTGACTGTAGCTGTAATTCTCGGCATTGCCTTCACCTCACTCACAGCATGTCGCTCTGTGAAGCACCTTGCAGCTTTCAACCAGGTTGGTGATCCCATTGTAGTGGTAAGTATCACTCATTTCCTCATCCATCTTCCATCTACTCCCGTTCAACCTTATAATTGTTGCACCTTCGAAAGTCCTTGATTTCCAAGGCAAAAAGGAATTCATTGGAAGTAGAGCCCCAACCTTCGTAAAAGGCCTGATAGCACGCACGACAGTTCGCTGAATAGACCGACGGTCGAACCACGACCAAGCACCGCTCTATCTCAACACTTGGGGTCGGTGGTCACGGTTTGAATCGGACCAATCGATTCTGGCATGCCTGCAAACTACATACGCATCTTGCGTGGATGAATTCGAGACCAAAACCTAGTCTTTAGGTGGGCCTACATTTTGTCACAGGTTATATAAGGAAATGGGTCATGTGAGTGGGGCTTCAAACATATGAGTAGGTTATGAATAAGTAGTAGGCTATGGAACATCTTAGGGTTGTAAATATGTGAATGACCATGAAATTTAAACCATGTGAGTAGATTTAGATTGTGTAATTACCAAGATGGATGGATCATATATATTTTTCTTTGTGCACACAAGTAATCTCTCTTTAGTACTTTGGTTTGTCAATAACATGAGCTAGTATGTCTTAAGTCAGTTGAGCCCTCATTTAAAGACAAAGAAGACTGAAGACTTGAAAACTTACAACATCAAGACATGAAGATAACAGATAAACATGATGTGCCTTAGTAATCCTAAACCTATAACTCATTTAATCCCAAAAAATTTTCTTCTAGATGATTCAATTCGATAGGAAAGCCTTAATTAATCATTCTAAGCCTTAGGAATCAATTTGATCTCGACTTTCAAGGTTTATAGAACAACAAAGGATTTGTAGGTTCGACTGTAGATCGAATAAAAAATCAACTCGACAACTATAGATCGAATTGAAAGTCGAATCGACAGCTTCGATCGATCTAATTGATGGACTGTCGATTGAATCGACAAATCTGTTGATCAAATTGAAAGTGACTAAAACTGTCTAGCGAGCTATATAGTTAAATAAGAAATTACTCGATTGAATCGAAGGTGCGCTTGATCGAATCGAAACTAGTCGTTAAAGATCCGTTGAAGCTTTTTCTCTACATATTTGACATTCAAATCTTTACAAAGATGACGATTTTTGGTGATTTTGAAGCCTAGTATATCTCATTCCTTCCCATTACTCCTAGGCTCTATCTCAAAGAGATTCATGTTATCTTCCTTTTGATTCATCACTCTGATGAGCATTTCAAGCTTACTTTGAAGATGAACATGGTATCTTACATTCTCTAGAGATTAGACACCAAACATATAGGTAAACTCTTTGTTTATCATCCTCTAGAATGCCCATCTAGGTGAATCCTCAAATTGTAATCAACTATCCTATTAGTTGTAGGAGATTCAATTAACTCATCTCTGCCATTACCTTGGCATCCTCATAGATACATTAAAGCAAGGTAGCCGATTGTTGGAGTTGAAGAAGATCGATATCAAAGATCAATGTGGTAAAAGAGAAGCTGATTCAAATGTAGAGAAGCATTAATCAAGCATTTCAAGAAGAAACTGTCAACGAGGCTCAATCCAAACTAATAAGAATTTAATTTAAGAGTCCATCAAGTCTGAAATTGAAATTCAAATAGGTCCTTGTGTAGGATTGTCTTTAGCAAGAGTGTAGGTAGATCCTTGTGTAGGACCGTTCGGTTAGTGGTGAGCATATAAAAAACCACTAGGTTATTGGTGAACCTATAGAAAACCAATAGGTTACTAGCGAGCCTATAAAAAACCTTTAAGTCCTTATGTAGGCCTCCAGTGGGAGGGTATGTGGTTCCTGTGTGGGCCTCCGGAGAAAGTATACATAGATTAGTTCTTGTGTAGGCTAATGTCTAGGTCCTTGTATCAGACTGTAAAGGTTAATGGTGAACCTATTGAAAACCATTGAGATAGTGCAATCTGTTATACTCGAGTTTGAGTGCGTCAGCCGGGGTGGAGTAGGCATTTAGCTGAATCACTAGAATGATTTGAAAAAAAAATTGAATGAAGGATTTTCCATACCCCTCAATAGTAGGGAGCATCATGTATGCCTAAGTTTGTACGCGACCGGACGTTGCTTTTACAGTTGAAATGTTGGGCAAGTATCTTTCCAATCTTAAAATGCATCATTAGATAGTTGTAAAGAAGGTGTTGCATTACCTGCAATGGACAAATGACTTCAGACTCACATACAGAAGGTCTGACCATATGGAGTTGGTTAGATACATAGACTGATGCAGGGAGGGCGTGATTAGGTCGATCACCGTCTTCCTAATCGGATAAATACCTTAAGTCCACAAGGCCTCCGGGAATCCTCTACCGGACTTCCTCGAATCCACGAGGGAAAGTAAGAAAAAACAGGTAATAAATCTAAATAAATTTGTAATAATAGATTGAATGAAAATTAACGTGACTACAAGGCTTTAAATAAGAAACTAAACTCTAGGTAGAAGTTTTATACTTCAACTCAAACTAAAACACCATAAAAATGCAACTTACTATAAATAGTAAACTTACTATTATAAAAGTCTCTCAATCCTATTAGAACTCATGGTTTTCGGCCAAAAATAGAAAGTTTTCAAATGGGCCCAACCATGTTATTCTACTAATTATTCTAAGCCCTTTTCATGTTGGGCACAAACTCTAAAACCCTATAGATCAAAAGTTATGATTGAATTAAAACTTACTATAAATAATAAAATTGAAATAAAACTACCCTAATGACTGTCGATCTGGTCAAATCTCGCAATTCCGGCATGAGCAACCGGACGTAGTAGGTTGGGTGGCTAAAGTAGCTCGAGCTACCCCAAAATCATATATTATACGCTGTGAAATTACTCATCTCGGATTGCGAGATACGACCGTTTTATGGTCCTGATGATCACGATCGCTTCCGACCCTGACCGGTGTTTTTTTGGTCCATTTGGGCCATGTAATAGTCGGCGACCTGCTCTACATCATAGAAGCAAATAATGCTGGTTGGATTGATAAAAATAAGTCCACCTCAGGACATCTTCATGATTGTTGGTGTCGATGTGTCTTGGAAAAGCGTGAAACAGTTAACTCCAGCCTCATGTACCATGGAAGCTGAATTTATTGCTTGTCACGAAGCATTGAATTGGGCATTATGGTTACAATATTTCCTTTCAGGTTTGTGGGTATTGGAGCATATCTCGAAACTATTGAGAATCTTTTGTAATAACTCAACTACGGTTTGTTTCTCTTACAACAATAAACACTCATCAAAGTCAAGACGTTGACATCAAGAATTTTGCTTTGAAAGAAAGAGTTTAGAATCATCTGGTGTCTATGGAGTTTATCAACACTAAGAAGATGATTGCGAATCCATTCACTAAAGAGCTCCCTATCACGCCATTTCAGGAGCATGTAAGATCTATGGGAGTCATTGATCCCACAGATGTATTCAGTTAGTGGAAATTGAGCATGCTTTATTTTCATAAAAATTAAAGAGATCTCATTTATAAAGTTTTGATGATTCTGATATAAAGTTAATTTATGTTTCTCTTTATGCATGCATAATTTATTTTAAATAAGTGGAATTAAAGTAATGTTTTATTGGAGACATGTGAAAGCTCCAAGACCTCTTAAGGATAGACACATATGATCATACTACGTGTGTAATCCTCATACCACACTTCTTAATCCCTAATCTATATCGTTAAGACCTGTGATATTTTTGACCGTGCTTAGTCTCACTTCGCTAAGATTAAATGTTGTGATGGCTACTGCGATCCAATACTAGTAGTCTTGATAGATAAGATTGTCGAAGCGTTATCTGTATTATCCAACAATTATATTGGTTAACTATTCAGATGTTTTTTTTTCAAAATCATGAAACATGTTTTCGAAATGTTTTTAAAATTAATACTTGACATTAATCAATGTAGCCAAAGTGGGAGTGTAAGAATTTCTATAAGGTGGGCCTAATTGATCAATGGTTTGGATTTCCCTTAGGGTTGGATAATATGACCAGACATACTGGTGGATCCCACTAAGGTTGTGAATGATCTAAAGTCATGTAGGGGTGGTGCGCTATGACTGTGTTACACACACACTGTTATACTTGGATTAGGAATGCTAAATTTGTGTGGGGCCTAAAGGGGAGGAGTTTCGATGGGTTACAAACTCCTCACCCTTAGTAAATATATATATATATAAATAGGGTTGGGTCCCCAAACCTACACACATCGAAGCTTTCTATTACCATCCTGATGCTTTTTTAAAGGTGCAAGGTGTGAAAGATCCCGAAATTCGCCTTAAAATATATCTTCCCAATCAGGTATGCCATTTATTTAGCTTATTTGATCTCTATACTCAACGCATAGCATGATCCATTTCAATTCCATAGTTCATGGTTTACATTGCCATCTCCAGACCTATTGTGCTGGCTGATTAAAAAAAATTGATATCTATTAGTTAAGGCATGGCTCATCAAAAGCCTGGTTTGTTAACCATTAAGCATTTTGGTTGTGTCTAGTTGCACCAAATATTATGAAAGATATTCTGGACACAATTGGACTGATTAATAAGGAAATATCATCTATTTTAATTTTTTTGGTGAAATAGAACACACCCTAAAAGGGTGGAAAAAGTAGGTTAGTACTGATTCGTGAATTCTCCATTTTTACTGTCTGCTTTAACGTCTAGCTCGTAGTGAACAACTCAGAAAATCCCCACCACTAGTAATATCATTGAGCAATGTTGCATGCTAATGCCTGACATTTCAACTGAGCAGAATCCAATGTTACTCTTTGAGAGAGAGAGAGAGAGAGAGAGAGAGAGATATGTATGTGATCACATCATCTGTCGTATGCTCTTTTGGACATTTGTTCATCTCAGCATCATATGTGCCTTCGATGCTCTTTCTATGTGAAGTTCGATTGGTCCTTCTTTGGCCACTTTATTTATTCAAATAATCTCTCTCTCTCTCTCACAGCTTTTTGGATTTGATGAGAAAGATAGGTGGGAAGGTGACTGGGGTCACATGCAGCTGCAAAGGCAAACACACTCACACATCATCATCACAATGATAATCATCACAGTCATCACCCTCATCATTCTTCTCTTGAAACTGTGACATCCTCCGTCTCAAGCAAACCTTCCGTCCCTTGAAATAAGTAATCATTGCAACAGCCCATGCCCCATTCATCTTCGGTCACGTGACCATCTGCCATGTCTCATCATTCCTCTTTCGCTTCCCTCTTCTCACTCTCTCGCTCCCCTCTCCTTCTCAATAGATCGGGCTGGGGTACGGGGACGCGGATTTCCTGCGAAAGCCTTGCCCAGGAAGTTCCTGCGCTGGGAACCTAAGTGGGGCCCATAGTGATGTTTTCTGATAAATCCACCCCGTCCATCCGTTTTGGGAGCTCGTTTTAGGAAATGAGAAAAGAAAATGAACTGGATCCAAGACTCAAGTGGGCCGAAAACGTGAGGATTGAACATCCACATTTGAAATTTTTGTGGGGCCACAGGAGTTTCGAATCAGGCTAATATTTGTGTTTTTAGTTCATCCCAGTAGTAGTGACGTTATGAACCGTATGGATTTCATATAAACATCACTGTAGACCCCAAGGAGGATTCAACGGTAGTAATTTCCATACCCACCTTTTCCTTTAGTGAGGCCCACTTGAGTCTTGGATCCGGTTCATATTTGTTCTCATGTCCTAAAACGAGCTCCCAAAACGGATGGACGGGGTGGATTTATCAGCAAACATTACTGTGGGCCTCACCTAGGTTCCCAGCGCTGCCCAAGGCTTTCGCAGGAAATCCGCGTCCGGGGTACGGTGGTGAGTAGTTCCAGGTGGAAGCGGATTGGTTGCTGTACACCACCAGCCAAGTGGCCGGTGTAGTGACGTCATCAAGTTCCGTGGGTCCCGCCATGGGGTACGTGTTATATCCAAACCGTCCGTACATTTTTGAGATTATTTTAAGGCTTGAGCCAAAAAATAAGACAGATCCAAAGCTCCAGTGGACCACACTTCAGAAAGCAGTGGGCGATTGAACATATACCATTGAAACCTTCTTGGGGGTCCCATAAGTTTTGGATCAGTCTGATATTTGCTTTTACCCTTCATCCAGGTCCGTGTGACCTTATGAATAGTCTGGATGGCAAATAAACATCATGGTGGGCCCTAGGTATGTTTTAACAGTGAGAATCATTGTCCCCACTGCCTTTTCTGGTGTGGTCCATTTGAGCTTTGGATATGATTCATTTTAGGAATTGTGCCCTAAAATCATCTTGCCAAATGGATGAACGGTGTGGATATACTAAATACATCATTGTGAGGTCTACCCAGCCTTAATCTTCTTTGGACCGCTCCTACCGTCATGGTGCTTGAAGACTGGCGTGCTCGTTTCCGTCCGCCACGTTCCCACACCAGCAAGGTCACTGGTGTAGGGTACAACAGCCAATCCGCTTCCGTTTCAGGCTTCGGGTCTTCCTAGGTCCGTCCAGGAATTCTATTTGAAATTTTGGACCCAACAGAACTCAGGTACATGAAAAGAGAAAGCCAAAGAGACATATACGGCCTGCTGGGCATCTCTTCTCATTGGTACATGTCATTCTGATAACACAAGCTCATAAAACAAGCCCATTTTCTCTCCTGATTAAGTTGCCAACTACACAACATAACTTCTAACGTCTGAAACTTCTTTAAGCCCACCATCTTTAGATCATTCTAGAACATGAGCTAAAAAATGAGGCAGATAAAAAGCTCAATTGGACCACGTCTCTTAAAGAAGTGGGGATTGAACGGGCTACCATGGAAACCTTCCTAGCAGCAACCATGAGGTTTATTTGCCATCTAACCTGTTCATAAGGCCACACCAACTTGAATGAAGTAAAAACACAAATATTAGCTTGATCGGAGTCTTCTGTGGCCACAGGAAGCTTTCAACTGTAGGCATCCAATTTCTACTATTACTCTTCGCGTGGTTCACATGAGCTATGGACATGCCTTGTTTTTGGGCTCATTTTCTAAAATGATTTGAAAGCATGGATGGACAGTGTGGACCTAAGAAATACATCATAGTGGGGCCAAGTAAATTTTGCACGACAAGAAATTTTGTTGCTTCCTATATAGTGCAGCACATTTGGGGAAGAGAGAAGAAAACCGGAGTGGGACTTCCATGGACCCATTATGATGTATGTATTATATCTATACCGTTCATCTATTTTTCCATACCATTGTAGGCATTAGACAAAAATAAGGCAGATCCCAAGACCTTAGTCTCAAGTGGGCCACACCTCTGGAAACAATGGGAATAGGATGCCTACTACCAGTGAAATTTTTTTGGGGCCATCGAAGGCTCTGGTCAAGCTGATGTTTTTGTTTTCCCTTCATCCAATTTTTTGTGACCTTATGAAGTGGTGAGATGGCAAATAAGCCTTAGGGTGGACCTTAGGAAGGTTTCAAACGGTGTCGTTCAATCCCACTTCTTTCTATGGTGTGGTCCATTTAAGCTTTGGAAGTGCCTCATTTTTGGGCTTGTGCTATGGGATTATCTAGAAAAAAAGTGATGGATAGTGTGGATATAACACATAAATCATGGTGGGGCTCAAAGAAGTTCCATACATTAAAAAAATGTGTTGTTTAGTACTCAATCTATTGGGGAGACTGAAAATCAGTGCGTTTTGTGAGCTGTTGTATAATATTTTAGAAAAAAATGATTTTTTTTCCCCAAAACCTACAATATTTGGTAACATGCTATTTTTAGAATTGGCTAATTTTAATACTTACCTAATCGATCTACTTGCCATAGGTAACTAAGATTCTAGACAAACAATTTCCATATAAAAAAAACACAATCTATATTCTCGTGAGTAGACCTACATCTACCATCTAGTGCATGTGGACTGCACGATCATGAACTTTGGGAAAAGATCACAAGTCATTATTCTTTCTTTCCACGCATGACAAGTATGATATCCTTGATAAACTTTAGTGAAATCACCTATTGAAGGTGAACTCATCAAATTTCTTCTCAGATTTGACTATGGGCTATTCATACCAGCAGCCCACAAATTTTGATATAAATAAAATCATGTGATTGGTAGTATTTTTGGTGTAGTAGAACAATAGTACTTGTGTAGAAAATATCATGAGATAACATTGTTATGTATTTTGTTTGTCAAGTGTTAGTATAAAACATTTTTATTTTTGGATGGTTGGTTAAAGTTATGTTTAGGCATGTAGGAGGTTAGATCTTTGAGCCATAATTATGTGTTTTCTTTTCTTTTATTTTTACAAACCACCTTGGAATCAAGTGAATAACTTTATTTGGTAGACTAAGTGAAGATAACCTCCAATCATTATTAACACCCCAATCCATAGCTCAAGTGGTAGACTGAGTGTATGTACATAGCCTCGTTTCAACATTGAGGTCCTGGTATCGATTCCTAAATGGTGTGGTGGCTAACATCGTCATGTGACTAACAATGGGGATGGGTGTCTACCAGTGGAGGTGCATGAACTAACCCAAAAAAAAAAAAAAAAAAGTGAATAACCTTATTTAATTCCATTTCTCTTATAAAAAATACGAAGTAGTTCAAGTGGTAGGGAGAAAGGTCCAGGGATTAGGTTCTCTCATTTTAAAAAAGGACTTTGTTTTATGCCAAAATCCACTCTTCCTCTAAATATAGAACAAAATCAGATTCTTCTCCTAAGTTGGAAATTTCCAACTAACTATTACAAGAGGACGGAAAGAGATTGCGTCAGACCCCACGTAGCGTGAGGAAAGAAAAGATAAGAGGGAGTGTGTGTGTAGGCGTGGAGAGCATCCATTCCATCCATCACGTGGGGCCCGGATTTCCTCGACCTATCTCAGCCCTTAAAACCTCCCAAGTAGATCATGACTTTTTGTTTTTGTATTATTAGCTAGATTAGTACCATGATATTTTCACCACCATTGATTTAAGGGCTGAAATTGTGAGATCTATTGTATTGATGATCTAAGGCTCAATTCAGGCCTTCAAACATGATCGGATGAAGATCTATGGCCTAAAGAATCAATCGTCGGAGAAAAACCATCAATGTAGTGTACATGTTTAAGCAAAAACTGTCAAAACTAGTGCCTAAAATGGTTGACAGCATGGGGGACATTGTGGGGCCCACTTTTATTCTGATAAGGGGCCAGGGATTACGGTCCAAAGGTGGACCGTGAGTGTGCCCAACGCTGTCCATAGTGGACAGCATGTAGGCGTCAATTAAGTACGGTCCCACTATGGGACTGGTTTTTTAATCGTATTGGGACCGGTTTTGTCTCGTCGTATGTGTGAGATGTCCAAGGCCCTTGTGGCCGGGCGCGGTTTGGGTGGATCCCCGGATCGACTGAGGTCGGGGGATCCCCAACTGTGGGGCCACTGTGATGTATGTACCTTGCATCTACACCGTCCATACATTTTGAAAGTTCATTTAGGGCATTATCCAAAAAATGAGGCAGATCCAAATCTTAGGTGGACCATACCACATGAAATAGTAGTGATTGAATCCACACCATTAAAAACTTCATGGGGCCACTGGAATGTTTATTTTCCATCCAACCTGTTGAAAAGGTCACAAATACCTAGATGAAGATACCAAACAAATATCAGATTGACTCAAAACTTTTGTGACCCACGAGAAGCTTTTAATGGTTGAGTACCATTGTTTACTGTATTATGGTCCACCTGAGATTTGGATCTACTTCATTTTTTGAATCATTCTCTAAAATGAGTTTTCAAAATGAGTGGACCGCGTGGATGTAATACACATACATCATACAGTGGACCGCACGATAAGGGATCCACCCACCTCGGTGGATCGGGGATCCAGAGAAGCCGCGCCCCTTGTGGCCATAGTGATTGTACTCTGTTGGGCCCAACATAAGGCTCCCCATTACCCTTTTTATCCAGCGGTATATTCACCATCTATTTTCAAAGTTCCTACTAGTTTTGTTAATAGATTAAGCTTGAACTTGTTGCCTTTATAAAATTAGATTTTTGGCATATTTAGAGACTGAGGTGGGACCCACTGGAGGATGATCAATTCCATTAAAATGACTACAAATATGGTCAGCATGTGTACCATAAGTCATGGATTGGATCATGGGGAAAAAACCACTATTGAAGGAAATGATGAAAACGGACCCGGCCCGATAAACGTGATTTTTGTCCCACTCTAGAGAACTGTTGAAACGACCTATGTGAGACCCACCAATAGAACTAAAAGGCCCACAAAACTTGATTTTGGGCCGAGAACCTAAATTGTTATGTTTTTGGGCTTTATGGAAAACTAGCCCATTAAATGGTTAACTTCGGTAATTTTCTCATTCCATTGTAATTGTTGAGATGATTATGTGACACTAGAGTAGGCCCCATTGTGAAGGGCACTTCTGGTAATAAGTGAACCAATATACACAAGCAAATGAAGCCTTGCCAATGTCCAATGGTCCTAAGTTAAGCTCACTATTTTATAAAGGCAAGTTTTGAGCCACTCTTGAAAATGGGCCTGACCCATGGGTTGGAGAGGGACCCACTAGTATCCTAATAATCACCAACATGAATTTTGGTGTGCTTATTGTAGACACCCTACCATAGGCCGATAAGTTGATCAAGACGGGACTGTTCAGATGGACGGTCAAACCCCCAGACCCAATCCAAAGCTTATCCTATCCAAACCCTTAACCTAGTCAAACCATTGAGTCAAATCATCAACCTAAGCCTAAACCAAAAACCCCAAACCCTAGAATTTTAAAACCCTAGGAGTACTTAAACTTGACTCATCGAGTCAGCTCACTGAGTCATGCTGGGTCAATTCACTGGTCAAGAACCCAACCAACCCACCTAGACAAGTTAGAATCTAAGCCTACCCAAAACAAAGCCCGAAAGCCCACCTAAATTACGCATCGGAGGTTTGCAATGGAGACAACAAATGACCCCAGCAGAAGTCAGAGTTCCCACACGTACATAGGAGGCAACTTGCCAAAGTAGGGAGTGCTTAGAAGCTCAGGGCAGCGGGTCACGTGGCACTCTCCATCCTTTGGCTGGACGTCTCCCAAACATGCGATCTTCTGTTTTTTCATTTCCAAACCAATGCGAAATGTCTCCGCTGCCCCTCCTTTGAGCCTAAAATCACATTTCTATCGAGCCATCCAACTATCAAGATTACGCCATGTGGCGATCTTGAATCTTAGCCATTGCACCATAGTTTACCACTAGATTTCTAGCAAATTACTAGAAAACCAGGTTTGGGGCTATAATATAGTCTCTTCCCATTTCAATCATCCCTCTCCACTTGGAACATCCCATCCAGCTTCAAGCCTCTAGCCTTTAGTCAGCTCCATCCCTCCACTAAGGAGAGCGAGAGTGAGAGAGAGTGAGTCTAGCTCTGGTCTAGCCTAGCCCAGCCTGAGCTCGAGTCTCCCTGGTCCTCCAAGCTTCAGCCTTAGCCACTCAAGCCAATCCTTATGACACAGTCGTTAATTTAACTATTCAATCCTCAAATCAACTTCGTCTATTCTTAGCATTAGCATTAGCATTGTGCAACATTCACTCCCTTGTCAACCCCCTTGCTTAGTCTTATTGCATCCATCATACCGTCGATCTGGGAGTATGCTCTCTGGCTTGCCAATCTAATTGGATCCTACATATTAGAAACCTAGTCGATTGGTTTATATATTGTCATAATAACATCTCATCATCTATTAACATCCAAGTGGTTTGAGCGTATGCTCTGTGTCTTGCCGATCAGATCAGATCCGGACCATAAAAAATTTAGGTTCTCTCACCTCAAGAGCAAGGCTGCGATGTAGTAATAACTTGGTGAGACCGAGGTCGATCCACAGGGTAAAGGTAAACACTTCTAACTATTCTAATAACTTGAATCTAGAAAGTTTAGGAAAACAGATTGTTTAGAAACGAAGTGGAAAACAGTAAACTAATTAGAGAAAAATTGAGAATTGAGAAAGACTAGAGCATCAAAGATCCACTTCTAGTCTTAATTATGCTCAATCCAATGATTTGATTCAAAGCACAACTGGAATCGAAATTCTATCTCTATCCAGCCGGGAGATATAGCAATCAAGGCATATAAACAATCTGAAACAGATGGGTGTTCATTGATTTGATTCCCTTAATAAAGCTCAGGCCTTGGGAACACTCAATTATATAGGCCAATCCTCTTTCCAATTTAGTTGAGTTTACAAACATAGCTTTCATCAAATCCTATCACTAGACTTGACTACAACCAATGATTAGAACTCCAATTAAACCAATTTCAACAAGCAACACCACCTATCTCAGATTCCACATGAAAGATACATGAACTATCCATGAAGAGGTTATATAGAGATCCAACTGTTTGGATCCATGGAGAACTTGTAGCATTCACCATATCCGGAAATTACGATGAATCAAAGGCTTACATTAATCAATAGCCCATTTACAAATCTGATTAATCTCAGAAATCCAATAAGAACTCATGTACGTGGCACACAAACTCCCTGAATTATCTAAAACTATCAACTTTATTCAAACCATAATGAATTGTTCAACAATTAAAGAATAAACCAAAATCAAAGGATCAAAGCATAACTAAAAATTAAGAAGTTTCACCTCTCAGCTCTAGCTAAGAGTTAACTAAAAGAAAGCATAAAAAGAACTAGAACTAGAAAAGAAAGAAGAACTAGTTGTAGGAGGGTCTTGATCTCTTTACTCCCCATATTGCTAGATGCTTTAGGAAGAGAGTGGAGGTGTCCTTTTATAGCTTAGATCCACCACTGAGTAAGAAAATTCGAGAAACCACGAAGTCCTTTCGTACTTTGGAAACCGGACGCCTGAATTAGAAAATACAATATCGAGCTCTGTGTGTGGCCGACCGGTCATGACCGGTTGGACCCACCTGTATTATGTCCAGCGTGCACAACAAAGAGGGTAGCTATGTGGCTAACCGGTCATGACCGGTTGGATCTGTTTGGCTGACCGGTCAAGACCGGTTGGACCTGTATGTAATTGATTTTCTTCTTCCTTCTCTCTCTTCTCTTCTTGCTTCTTCTCTCTCTCTCTCTCTCTCTCTCTCTCTCTCTCTCTCTCTCTTGGCTCATCTTCTATCATCTTCCAATATATGTAAGAAGAATCTTTAAGCACCAAATAGGTGAAGTCTCTCTCTCGTTCCTACATTCACAAAAGCATACATTAGATAGGTCTTTAAATATAAAAATCATGCATAATGAGTAATGAATTGGGGTTAAAATATGCACAATTTAGAGCTTAACACACCCTCCAACCAGCATTTTGCTAGTTCTGAGCGAAACATATGTGAAACTAATCAATCCTCTAAAAACTTAACTCTCTCTTGGAAACTATACTTCTACAAACTTAAAGATCCACAAATACAAAAATTAGAAAAAATTAGTGATAAGAATTGAAATCTTAAGCTCTTTAAACATAATAAGTGTTTCACATAGAATCCCCACCGATTGATTGACAAATAGAAGAATCCGAACAAGTGCAGTTTAATGTGCATAGTGAATGTTCATCTCATGAATTTTCAGGATTACCTTTTTCATAGATTAACGAAACTAAAGATTTAAAAGTGTACAGATCAACCACACACCTTTGACAAGAATTTGCCTTATCGTTCCTTCGATAGCTTTCACACTACTTCCCATTTCCAGTTTAGGTTACGAGTAGACCTTCCCCTGGTTGGTAATAGATAGCCCTTTTTGGAATTTTTCAACATATCTTCAATATAATTACCTTTTCTTTTACTATAAACATTAGATAGGATTTTTAGAAATCCATATCTTTAACATTCTTTTTCTTATCATTCATGAACGTGATGGGAAAAGTTCCCCGGCTTGGTTCCTCAATACCTTAAATCTCAGTTTAACCGATCCATAAATTTACATAATACCTTAAATCATGAGAATCGTGTAATGTGAACTAGACTCAAAAGTGTTCCAAACTTTCTATCAATCAATCCAATAGAGGAATTCATATAGAAAACTATTACATTTAAGATAATTCAAAGATCTCAAAATCATATCAATTCATCTCTCTTCCTTTCATACTCATAACATCCAAAGTGCATAGAAACAAAGTTTTCTAAAAGAGTTTTGAATTAAGAAAAATTGTAAATTTTCTTCATAATTGCTCGAAATGTCACAAAAACTAGTATAGATTCATCTTAGGAGACATGAGAGCAATGAAATAAAATAAAGGAGAGTGAGAACGAGAGTACCTAATACAGCAAGTTAATTAAGTCTAGCTTCCTCCATGTCTCTGTGAGACTTATTCAATCCTAAATATAGAAAAATAAACCTAACTTACCTACTCTACCTAACCTTAATTAGTCCGATCCACTACGTGATCAAATTTGAGCAGGATCTTCATGAATTTCAATAAGTTTCTTATGAGGACCATCCAAAGTCTTGCTCGACAGTATACATAGGTGCTTTCCTTCATTAAAATGCAATCATAATGTGCACCACATGCATGAAAGGAAGAGATAAGAGCAACAAAAATATATCTCCTCGAATTTTGGATTGGGTAATGATATATTAGAAACGAATCCCCCTAGTCAGAATTCTCCATGGGCTGAAGAACCCATGGTGGTAGAGAGACATTCATCAAATATTCTTCAGTTAGGGTTGTCTCTTTCACAATTTCAGAATTGTTCAGTGCTTCCACAAACAATGGTAAAGAGTGTAAATCAGTGGAATGGTGTTCTTCAGGCACCGACACCATGTCTAACAAACTATCTAACTCCTTAATCATCTTATCATCAAGATCATCAAAGTAGGCCAAGCATTCCTCTAGGAAATTGAGATAGTCAGATGAAGGATCGTGATCTTGCTTGAGTGAGTGCAAAAATTCAGTTTTGATGGTGAGTGACTCACCCTCCATGGAGTGGAATTCTTTCAAGCTAGGTTCTCCATAACTAGTATGAGGCACCAAGTCTAAAGTATGCAAGGTTTAATAATCTCTTGAATAATAGGGTCATTTGAATTTTCAATGTGAGCCAAGCATTCATCCAAAGAGTCTAAATTTTCACTTAAGGGAGTCTCATTTTTTACATTAAAATTAAACATGTCTAGTTAGTGGAGTGACTAAAAAATATCAACCTCGGCTAGCTCTCTAGTAAGAATATCTTCCGGAGACTCATAAACTTTTTTCCCTTGGAAAAAAGAAATCATAGGCTCACAATCATCCATCGAACCCTCATTGTAGTCAAATACACTATCACTTTCGAATTTTGTAGATTCCTCGGGTTTGTCAACTTTCATTGGAATCTCTTCATCATTAAAATCAGGGTATTTAAAAGAGATAGTGGATTCACCATAATCGATGATGATATTGGGATCACCAAGATCAATATTCTCTAGAAGTTTAGTCATTAATTCTGGAGAAGGTTGGGCTTGGATAGCCCAATCTTCCCTATTAGTGAAGATTGATTCGGTGTTCTCAATTTCTGGCTCAACGTCTTCAAAGGATGGCAAGTAGGCTTGATTTGATTGCTCATACTCATACTATTTCTTTAAGCCCTCAAGGATTTTTATATACATGTTATCATAAGAGGAAGACATTTTGGAATGATTGTTAATGACTACGGTTGGTTTTTCCCATGGATTAGAGGTGTGATGGCTCTCTCGGTGAGGATCATACGTGTTGTATGGCGAAGAGTGATATGACGGTTGATAAGCATAACCATACAAGTGATTGCGTAATGTTTTAACCGGTTGATCATTACTCCCCTGATCCTTTTTCTTATTCCTACCTCCTGTCATACCGGGTGGAACACTCATGTTATTTTTAATCCGATAATCATGTAGTGTTTTCTCCGGTTGATCGTTGTATATCTTAGCTTCATTCTGGTACTCCCTCATCATCCTACGCCGTATCTCATTATGTATATCATAGTAATCACGCAGCATTCTACATTGGGGGGTAGTGGAGGTTGATTTAATCTTAGAAAAATATTCATACTTGGAGGGGTTTCGATCATAATGATTTTGGGTCCCTTCATCTAGTGTCTCATCCTCTAAAAGATACTTATACGCACCACCTATCCAATCATACATAATGAACTTCCAAGGAGTGGAAGTCTAACCTATCTAAGAAAAGAAATGAAAAAGAAGGGTGATGGAGAGATGTTACCCAATAGAATGAGAAGTATGTGAGCAACAATCAGTCCTACAAAAATAAAAATAAAAGATTGTTAGTACTCTAAAAAAATATCAAAAAAATTATTTATAGAAAAATTAAAAATCTTATGTAACTAAGACTACTCTATAACTACTAGAACAATTAGAACCGTTTAACCTTTTCCCTGACAGTGGCGCTAAAAACTTGTTCGCCCGCCTCAAGTCCAAGGCTACGATGTAGTAATAACTTGATGAGACCGAGGTCGATCTACAGGGAAAAGGTAAACTGTTCGCTTCCCCAAGTGTAGGGTTGCAATGTAGTAATAATCTCGGTAAGACCAAGGTCGATCCACAGGGAATAAGGTAAATAATTCCAACTATCCTAATAACTATAATCTAAAGAAGGGTTTAGGAAATCGATTTTTGAACATGAAATAGTAAATCAGATAATGAAAAGATCACTAGAGCATCAAGGATCCACTCATAGCTCTCCTTAGATGCATAATTCGCTATGGTTTCTCACTTTTTCAACTAAAATCAAAATTAAGTTCTATCTAGCCGGATGATAGAGCGGTTATATTATCAAATCAATCTTTCATATGTGTTGTTCATCAACATGATTCCCTCAATTCAAGTTAGGACTTGAGCACACTCAATTGCATAGGTCAATCCTAATTCCAATAGATTAAGATCATAACCATAATAATCATCAAACCCTGTCACAAGACTTGACTATACTATGATTTGAACTTCATTCAAATTATATGAACAATCAACACAATATTCAGATTTTAGAACAAAAGGTAGAACTTTGGTTTAAGTTCCCACATGGAAATCTAAGTCTAGAGCGTATTGAATCCGATTCGTCGGAGTATACAGGTCTAGAACCATGCAAAACAATTAAGAACTAAAGCAATCCTTCCAAATATCAATGAGCCATCATAAGATTAAGAAAAACTACTCAGAACTTTATTCAAACTTCTAAAAACCATCATTCTTCATTCAATCCAACTTTGAAACCAATAAAGCGAATTAAACAATCTAAGGAAACTATAAGGTTCACCTCTTAGCTCTAGCTAAGAGATTAGCTAATGAAAAGCATATTAAAAATAAAACTAGAACTAAAAAAAGGAAGAAAAAATAGCTGGAGGAGGCTAGGAATCCTCCTATGACTTGAACTCCTTGCTCCCCACGTCCTTGGTTGCCCTGGAATAGAAGAGAGCACCTTGTTTTATAATACTGCAAGAGTACCGCAACATAACAGATTTTGTTTCGCTTCGTACAACTTAACCAATGGTCGGATTGCCATCAAATTTGATTTGTAGCTTCCTTGTAATGTGATCTTCCTCATAGATGATTTAGATTTTCAAGATTAGCTTCTGAATGAGCCAATCAATCAGATCAGCGACCGCCTTTCAAAATCACGCAATTCGGGTATCTTCAGAACCAGTCATCTTGCTTTCAACTCGTCGGAGTGTACAGATGTCGGATTGATCCCAAATTTTGAACATTGGTAGAAAACTTCCTCCTCTACATGATAGATGGATTAGATTGTGCAAAACAATCCCAGAATGTAGTCTGAAAATTAAAACACTTAGGGCTTTTATAAACTCTGCGCAGTTGAATCTTTCTGGATTGTCCATCTTTCTTCAACGGGTACGATCAACCACATATCATTTTGATCTGAAACTTTGTGGTTATTAATATCTGGATGTGGTCTAGAAGATGGTCAAAGTAGATTCTTCATATCATCAATGATGGGCCACCTCGACCGGCCCAGAGTGGAGTAAGCGAAATCTGGAAGTTTCTGGACAGTTTGTATTGTTTTAGCCACCATGGCCAATCTGTAGCTCCGATCGACACGAAACCATTTGGATTATTTTGGCGTCGAGCTCCTCTTCAACATGGACGAGTTGGATTTCCAAATATCATCAAGATGACTCCAAAAAACTGTGTTGAAAATCCAAAAACGGGAATAGTCTGCTGTCTGAAATCTGGAATTCTAAAATTGCATGGTCGACCGGTCAAGACTGGTTGGACAGGGTTGGCTGACCGGTCTAGTCCATGTGTCCTTGCTCCAGCAGCTTTAAGAGAGGGGAGAGCAACTGGCCGACCGGTCAAGACCGGTCGGGGCCTGTTTGGCCGACCGGTCTTGATCGGTTGGACCACCTTGTGGGGCTCCTTTTCATACTTTCCTTCTTTCTTCATGATTCTTTGGCCCGCCTTGAGTCTTCATCCAAGGTTCCTAAATGTGCTTCTTTTAGCTATTGATCGAGTGAACTCTCTCTCTCATTCCTGCAATCATAAAACCATGCATTAGAATAGTCTTTAAACATAAAATCCATGCATAATGAGTGACGAATTGGGGTTAGAATATGCACAATTAAGAGCTCAACACACCCCCCAACCAGCATTTTGCTAGTGCCGAGCAAAACATGCGTGAAGCAAGTTCAATTCTCAAGAAACCAACTCTCCTTCAGAAACTATGCTTCAATCCATTCTGAGACATACAAGTGTAAAATCCATAAAAATTAGGTGATAGAAGTTGAAACCTTAACTCTCAAAACATAATAAGTGTTCATATGAAATTCTCGCTGATTGATTGATGAATAGAAGAACTCAAACAAATTCAACCTAGTGTGTATATTGAAAGTTCATCTCATGTGTTTCTGGGCTTATCTTCTTCATTGTTCAACTAAACTATGGATTTCAAGGTGTACAGAGCAACAGCAAGCCTATGACAGGAATTTGTCTTATCGTCCTTCTGACGGATTTCACACTACTTCCCATTTTCGGCTTTAGTTACGGGTAGACCATCCCCCAGTTGGTAATAGGTAGCCCTTTTCGAAAATTTCCACCATGTTTTCCATCATTCCCATTTTTCATCCTTCCTTTTCCTTTTTCTTTTTCATTAGATAGAATTTTTAGAAATCCGTATCTTTCATTATTTTCCCATGGCCAAGGATGGACAAAGTACCTCGGCTTGGTTTCTCAACACCTTAAATCAAAGTCTAGCTAATCCACAAATCACATAATCCTTTTAACCCATGAAAATCGTGTAATGTGAACTAGGTGTAAAAGTGTTCAAATTTTCTATCACTCACATAAATAGGGGAATTCACATATAAAACCATTATATTAAGAGAAGTTCAAAGCTTGCAACATCACTCACTTCGTATCTCCTCTTCTTATACTCGTATCATCTTGAATGCATAGAAATAAAGTCTTCCAAAAGAGTTTTGAATTTTAGAAAAATAAAATTTTTTCTACATAATTGCTCGAAATGTCACAAAAGCTAGTAGATTCATCTAAGGAATCTCACCCCCAACCAAAATCTTACATTATCTTCAATGTAATAAGATATGCAATATGCATGACATGAGAACAATGACATAAAACAAAGGAGAGTGAGAACGAGAGTACTTGAGGTAGTAAGTAGATCAATTCTAGCATCTTCCATTGTCTCAATGAGACTTATTCAATCCTAAATGTAGAAAAGAAATCCTAACCTACCTACCTACCTTTGTTTAGTCCGATCGACTACATGATTAAATTTGAGCAGGATCTTCATGAATTTCAATAGGTTTCTCATGAGGACCATCCAAAGTCCTGCTCGAATGTATACCTAGGTGCGTTTCTTCATGAAGGTCCAATCATAGTGTGCACCACACGCATGTAAGGAGGAGATAAGAGAAGCAAAAAGATATCTCCTTAAGTTTTGAATTGGGTTGTAATTGATTAAAAACGAGTCCTCCCAATCAGAATTTTCAATGGGTTGAAGAACCCATGATGGTGGAGAGACATTAAGTATTTTTCAGTTTGGGTTGTCTCCTCCACAAATTCAAAATTGCATGGTGTTTCCACAAATAATGATAAGGAGTGTGAATCAGTGGAATTGTGTTCTTCAGGCACTGACATCGTGTTTAACAAACTATCCAACTCCTTAATCATCTCATCATCAAGATCATAGGGGTGGGTCATGCATTCCTCTAGAAAATCGAGAGAGTCGGATGAAGGGTTCTCGTTCTCCTTAAGTGATTGAGGAAATTCTGTTTCAAGGGTAAGGAATTCCTCCTTTATAGAGGGGAGGTCTTTCAAAGAAAAATTTTCAAATTCAGTGGTAAGCATATCATCTAGCATTGGTTGATCTTTTGAAATTTCAGATTGTGCCACCCCGTCATCCAAAGAAACAGAATTTTCAACCCAAGGGAGTTCTTCCATAATAGAATCCGGCATGTGTTGTTGGTGGAAGGACTCAAAAATATCGACTTCAGCCATCTCTCTAGCAAGAATATCTTCTGGCGACTCATAAACATTCGGCCCTTTGGAATTAGAAATCATGGGCTCACAATCATCTTTCAAACTCTCATTGTAGGTAATTAAACTATCACTTTCAAATTTTGTAGATTCTTCGGATTCATCAACAGTTCTTGAAATCTCTTCATCATTCAAATCGGAATAACTAAAAGAGATAGTTGATTTACCATAATCGATGGTATTGGTGGGATCACTGAGATCTACATCCCTTAAAAGTCTAGTCATTAAATCGGAAGAGGGTTGGGCTTGGATAGCCTCATCCTCCTCATTGTTGGGGAATGATTCGGTGTTCCCAATGTCGGGTTTAGGATTTTGAGACGACGAGAGGTTTTGTATGCATTGCTTAGTTATTTCTATATACTCTCACAGCGTATCCTCAAGAATTCGTGTCTGTTGCGAATTATGAGAAAGAAACTCTTGAGGATAATTATTGCCATCCATGGTTGGCTCATCTTCCAAGTTGAAATTTTGATGCTCCCACCAATTTGGATTATGCATGTCATATGTTGGGCTTTTAGATGGTTGTTGATATGCGTAGCCATACAAGTGATCATGCATTGTCTTAACCGGTGGAACATTATTCATCTCTTTCCGATACTCTCCTATCATCTTACCTGGCGAAAAGTTATGCACATTGTTCTTATTCCGGTAATCTCGCAATGTCTTACTTGGGGGAGTATTAGAAGTAGATTGAGTCTTGGGAAAATATTCATGCTTGTAATGGTTACAATCATAATGATTTTTTTTTTGTTCGACCTCTCTTGTTCCAAATGGTATTTAGACAATCCACCCGTCCAATCATTCATAATGAAATTATAAGAAGTTGAAACAATCCCAATTTAGGAAGAAAAATAAAAAGAAGAAAGGGAGATGGAGAGGTGTTACCCATGAAGGTGAGAACTATGTCAGCAACTAAGTTCCTACCAAACACAAAACAAAAAAATTGTTAGTAGTCTAGAAAAAATAAAAAAACTAATTCTAGAAAAACTAGAAATCCTACCTAATTAAGACTACTCCATAGCTACTAGAACAATTAGAACCATTTAACCTCTTCCCCGGCAACGACGCCAAAAACTTGTTCGCTTCCCCAAGTGTAGGGTTGTGATGTAGTAATAATCTCGGTAAGACCAAGGTTGATCCACAGGGAAGGAGGTAAACAATTCCAACTATGTTAATAACTAGAACCTAAAGAAGGGTTTAGGAAATCGATTTTTGAACATGAAATAGAAAATCTGATAATGAAAAGAAAATTAGAGCATCAAGGATCCACTTATAGCTCTCCTTAGATGCATAATTCGCTATGGTTTCTCACTTTCTCAACTAGAATCAAAATTAAGTTCTATCTAGCCGGATGATAGAGCGGTTATATTATCAAATCAATCTTTCATATGTGTTATTCATCAACATGATTCCCTCAATTTAAGTTAGGACTTGAGCACACTCAATTGTATAGGTCAATCCCAATTCCAATAGATCAAGATCATAACCATAATAATCATCAAACCCTGTCACAAGACTTGACTATACTTTGATTTGAACTTCATTCAAATCATATGAACAATTAACACAATATTCAGATCTTAGAACAAAAGGTAGAACTTTGGTTTAAGTTCCCACATGGAAATCCAAGTCTAGAGCCTATTGAATCCAATTCCTCGAAGTATACAGGTCTAAAACCATGCAAAACAATTAAGAACTAAAGCAATCCTTCCAAACATCCATGAGCCATCATAAGATTAAGAAAAACTACTTAGAACTTTATTCAAACTTCTAAAAACCATTATTCTTCATTCAATCCAACTTTGAAACCAATAAAACGAATTAAACAATCTAAGGAAACTATAAGGTTCACCTCTTAGCTCTAACTAAGATATTAGCTAATGAAAAGTATATTAAAAATAAAACTAGAACTAAGAAAAGGAAGAAAAGCTAGCTGGAGGAGGCTAGGAAGCCTCCTATGACTTGAACTCCTTGTTCCCCACGTCCTTGGTTGCCCTGGAATAGAAGAGAACACCTCCTTTTATAATACAACGAGAGTACCGCAACATAACAGATCTTGTTTCGCTTCGTACAGCTTAGCCAATGGTCGGATTGCCTTCAAATTTAATCTGTAGCTTCCTTGTAATGTGATCTTCCTCATAGATGATTTAGATTTCCAATATTAACTTCTGAATGGGCCCACCAATCAGATCAGCGACCGCCTCTCAAAATCACATAATTCAGGTACCTTCAGAACCAGTCATCTTGCTTTCAACCCTCCGGAGTGTACAGATGTCGGATTGATTCCAAATTTTGAACATTGGTAGAAAACTTCCTCCTATACATGATAGACGAATTAGATTGTACAAAAAAAATTCTAGAATGTGGTTTGAAAATTAGAACACTTGGGGCTTTTATAAACTCTGCGCAGTTGAATCTTTTTGGATGGTCCATCTTTCTTCAACCGGTACGATCAACCACACATCCTTTTGATATGAAATTTTGTGGTTATTTATATATGGATGTGGTCTAGAATATGGTCAAAATAGATTCTTCATATCATCAATGATGGGCCACCTGGACCAGCCGAGAGTGGAGTAGGCAGAATCTGGAACTTTCTGAACAGTTCGTATTGTTTTGGCCACCAGGGTCAATCTGTAGCTCCGATCGACATGAAACCACTTGAGTTATTTTGGCGTCGAGCTCCTCTTCGACATGGATGTGTTGGATTTCCAAATATCATCAAGATGGCTCTAGAAAACTGTGCCAAAAATCCAAAAATGAAAATAGTCTGCTGTCTAAAATCTGGAACTCTAAAATTGCGTGGCCGACCGGTCAAGACCGGTCGGCCAGGGCTAGCCGACCGGTCTTGACTGGTCTTGCCCATGTGTCCTTGCTCCAACAGCTTTAAGAGAGGGGAGAGCAACTGGCCGACCGGTCAAGACAGGTCGGGGCCTGTTTGGCCAACCGGTCTTGACCGGTCGGACCACCTTGTGGGGCTCCTTTTCATACTTTCCTTCTTTCTTTTCTTCCCTTCTTTCTTCATGATTCTTTGGCCCACCTTGGGTCTTCATCTAAGGTTCCTAAATGTGTTTCTTTTAGCTATTGATCGAGTGAACTCTCTCTCTCATTCCTGCAATCATAAAATCATGCATTAGAATAGTCTTTAAATATAAAATCCATGCATAATGAATGACGAATTGGGGTTAGAATATGCACAATTAAGAGCTCAACATAAACACTTCTAATTATTCTAATAACTTGAATCTAGAAAGTTTAGGAAAATAGATTTTTAAGAAAATAAGTGGAAAACAATAAACTAAGTAGAGAAAATCTGAGAATTGAGAAAGACTAGAGTATCAAAGATCCACTTTTAGTCTTAATCATGCTTAATCCAATGATTTGATTCAAAGCACAACTGGAATCGAAGTTCTATCTCTATCCAACCGGGAGATATAGTAATCAAGGAACATAAACAATCTGAAACAGATGGTGTTCATTGATTTGGTTCCCTCAATAAAGCTCAGGCTTTGGGCACACTCAATTGTATAGGCCAATCCTCTTTCCAATCTAGTTGAGTTCACAACCATAACTTTCATCAAATCCTAGACTTGACTACAACCAATGATTGGAACTCTAATTAAACCAATTTCAACAAGCAATACCACCTATCTCAAATTCCACACAAAAGATACATGAACTATCCATCAAGAGGTTCTAATAGAGATCAAACTGTTTTGATCTATGGAGAACTCGAAGCATTCACCGTATCCGGAAATTACGACGAATTAAAGGCTTCCATCAATCAATAACCCATATACCAATTTGATTAATCTTAAAAATCCAACAAGAAGTCATGTACGTGGCACACAAACTCCCTGAATTATCTAAAACTATCAACTTTATTCCAACCATAATGAATTTTTCAACAATTAAAGCATAAACTAAAGTTAAAGAATTAAAGCATGACTAAAAACTAAGAAGTTTCACCTCTCAGCTCTAGCTGAGAGTTAACTAAAAGAAAGCATAAAAGGAACTATAACTAGAACTAGAAAAGAAAGAAGAACTAGTTGTAGGAGTCCAATGAGCCTCCTAGGTCTTGATATCTTTGCTCTCCACGTTGCTAGATGCTTTAGGAAAGGAGTGAAGGTGTCCTTTTATAGCTTAGAGCCGCCACTGAGTAAGAAAGTTCGAGAAACTGTGGAGTCCTTCCTTACTTTGGAAACTGGATGCCTGAATTAGAAACTGCAATATCGAGCTCTATGTGTGGCCGACTGATCATCACCGGTTGGACCCTACAACCTGACAAAGCCTTAGCCATTCTCTATGAGGGGTATCAACATCAGTAGAAGATCAACATGATGGTATGTAGCGATCATGAGAACATACTCATGGCAGTCGACTACTTCACATAGTGAAGGAAGGCAGCATCTTACATCTCATGATATATGCTCACAAAGAACAACATCGTTAGTCGCTAAGGATTCTAACACATTGCCAACATTGAAAATATGATGCTAAAGATTGACAAGTTCCTCAAGAAGCTCAAAATCAAAAGACATTGTACGTCTTTCGTACGCATCTTGGGCTACTCAAGAATCCGTACATGCAATACGGGTGAAACTCTTTATAAGCTAACTAGTGAAATAGAAGTTGTCCTACAAGTTCAAGTCAAATCCCATTAACGTAAACGCCGATAAAGAGTAAATCCGAGGAAAGAAAAGTTAAATTATCGTCGCATCTACCAGACTCAAGGGGCAAATTCCAGCTTACATGATCGTGCAAAAGGTATTCTTGAGAGGTGCCCTTCATCTCACCCATCTACGAAGCAAGGATCTTCCGGAGCCAATCAATGCTGACAACATTTCATGAGTAAGTCAATCTAACCTTTTCAAGATTTACAATAGCAAAGCTGAAGTCAAGTGATCGAAGTCGGTCATCCTGAAAATCACCTCCTCTCGTCTCTCAAATAAGTGCTCCAATAAGAAGGGTTAACAAAAAAGGAGAAAAGAAGAAAAAAGAGAAGAAGAAGAAGAAAAAAAGAGGAAAAAGAGAAAAAATAAGGACAAAGTAAGAGCGCATAGGCCAACAAAAAAGGGCAAGAAAAAGAGAAGAAATGAGAAAAAAACTCTAACCTAAAAAAGAAGCACAAAATCCATCTCAATTTCCCATTCCCTCAAGATGATCTTAGCTTGTGTCGACAGCTTTGTTATCGTGGCTCAATACAAAGTTGGAAAGGTTACCCATCAGTCGGTAATGATGAAAATCCAACCTCTCAGCCACTGTAAAAATCAAAGAAAAAAAAAAGAAGAAAAAAGAGAGAAAAGCATGCCTAAGTAAAATGGGCGGAGTGAAAACTCGAAAGGGCGCTTCGAGTAAAAGCAACGGGTACGCAACAGACTTGGTAAAAATTCAAAAGGGCACCAACAGTAAAAATAGCATAGTTACCAAGAGGCAGACAAGATCAAACACCTGGGACATGGTAAAAACCCGAAAGGGTACTATAGGCAAAAATGACGGGGAAGCCGGACGCGGTGAAAACCCGAAAGGGCGCTGCGGGTAATAATGACTAAAGAAAATAAAAAAGAAAAAATAAATAAATAAGTACACAAAAGATCTGAACAACATGAGGATTCATCAGATGCAAAGATGGCAACCGTGAGTCGAGAATTCTTTTAAGCTCTGCCCAAATCCTAGGGCATGGTATCATTATGCACTACTTAGGGGATCGGGACCCTTTATGAACAATTAGAAAATCAAGCATGGCATTTGATTGAGTTAAATGTTCTGATTCTTACATCTACAAGCACAACAAGTCCAAACCATGCACAGACAGATAAGCACTTGGCACAAGTTTTCATCTCATGCATGATTTACGTATATAGTTTTCTAAAAAAAAGGGCTCATTTTTTCCTCACCTATACATATACAAATTTTTTTATACAAGGCTTAAAAAATAAAACATCCTCTAGTCTACTAATCAACTCCAAGACGGCTCCCGCGAGTGCCCTTCTCCTAGTCATCTTTCTCAAAAGGAAAGGCACCCTTCTCCTGATCATCCTTCTCAAAAGGTAAGTATCTCTCCCCATAATCCAATACTTTAGTCCTTTTATTAAAATGTTCTCTCTCTCTCTCTCTCTCTCTCTCTCTCTCTCTCTCTCTCTCTCTTTGCAGGTGTCGAAACCCCGATCTGCATCGATCACATCAACGGGACCAAATCTAAGCATCCAATCTCCATCTAGGACATCCAAGGCCATCCTCGAGCTATCTACACCGACCAACGTTAATGACAAGCCAAATCCACCATCCAATGTTAAGTCAAGCCCATCCAAAGGTATAAATCAATCATCTAGGCCATCTACGACTTGATCTGGACCGTCCAAAGTGACATCCATGACATCTAGGCCATCCAAACCATACTTCAACCTACCTCTCTCACATCAGCCCCAACAATAGCCTCAAGCAATCCATCCCCACCATTAGTCCCTAAGGGACCCATCTCACCATCTGTGGTCCAACATTCAATACATCTACTTCATCCATCCTACCCATCAAGGGCCCCTCATCAATATCCATAAATCCAGCCATGTCTAACCCATTAATGGATACCCCAACCACCATTGCAAGGCTTCCATCATTAATCCCATCAATCCTACCATCAATGCCACATTTAAGGAAGAAATGAAAGAAGAATCATGAGCATTTACCTCTTCCAAGGTGGGGCCCATTCCTTGCTTAGCCACCTCTTTAATGGGATCCACACCAGCAGCCACACAAAGTCCAAGGAGAATGGACAAGAAGAAGGTGGAAGAATATTTTAAAAGGAGAGCCATGATGAAGAAAAAAGATCGGATGGAATGTGTTGTAAACGGAGATAAGGAGATGATACAGAGAGAACGTGGGAAGAGACCAAGGCAGGATGGGTGAAAGCTGCACACGAGCCAAGGGCCGGGCAGCGGGTCACCCACCGATCGGTCAGTGGCTCTGCTCCCCCCTTCGCGGGATTGGTCGACAGGCCTTGCTCTCTCTGCCGGAAAGTGCCAGGTGGCAATGCGATGCCTCATCCACCGCCTGGAATTCCGATCACCTCCAAATTTTAGGGTTTGATGGTCCATATTGTCCGAAACCCTTTCCAAGCTTCAAATGTTTAAGAACATGCCTCCAGGTGGGCCTGAAATGCATGAGGCTATACTTGATCAAAGGAAAGATTCATTGATCTAACTGTACAACACATCAACACATCAAGCACCAGATCCAAACCATACAAAGGTAAAGGAATCCAAATATTCCAAAATTATTCTAATAAAATTTGGCATCAATCTTGACCATTCGAGTCATGATCTAATGGTCTAGATCATTTCCAAAAATTATCTTCTCAATTTGTAATAAAAACTGGCATCGATCATGATTATCGATTCCTGATCTGATTGGCCGGATCATCTTTCCAAAATCTAAAAAAAGTATTTCAATAAAAATGACATCAATCGTGACCGTCGATTCACGACCCAATCATCCGGATCACAATTTGTAATAAAAACCGGCATCGATCGTGATCGTCGATTCATGATCTGATTGGCCAGATCATCTTTCCAAAATTAAAAAAATATATTTTAATAAAAATGACATCAATCGTGACCGTTGATTCACGACCCGATCATCCAGATCACTTTCAAAATAGCAAAAATATTGCCAACTTTAAGTTCAAATCAATCCCCAGTAGTCCGAAGACCTTAAACTACACTGGGATTCAATCTCTTAAGAGTCTCTCAAGAAAGACCGATATCGATTGTGATCGTCGATTCACGATTTGATCGTCCGGATTATTTCAAAAATGTCAAAAATATTTTCTAAATTTCCAATCAGCATTGATCGTGGCAGTTGATTCTTGACCCGATCATTCGGATCACTTTCAAAATTGTGAGAATATTGCCAGCTTCAATTCAAGTAAATCCCCAGTGGTCTGAAGAGCCTAAACTACATTGGGAGTAATCTCCTAGGAGTTTCTAATAAAAACCAGCATCGATCGTGGGCGTCGATTTGTGACCTGATCGTCCTTATCACTTTCAAAATTGTGAAAATATTGCTAGCTTTAATTCAAGTCAATCCCTCGTGGTTCAAAGACCTTAAACTACACTGGGATTAATTTCTTGAGGGCTTTCCAAATAATTTCTAGACACGGCTGATACTTGATCGTATGGGTGTTTGAAACCTATTCAAAATTGAAAAAAAAAAAGAGAGACCAAAACCAGGTCCTATTCGTGTTGAACGCACCATGATAGACAACCTTGAGTGGAAGTCATTGTTGAAACTGACGGATGTTCTCTATTCCTGAAAGTCATAAAGGAGACTAAGGCAGTTGAGAGGTGAAGCAAACCCTCATGGCATAATGAGTAGTGTAAGACCCCAAACTGGATTGATCACGAAAAATGCGAGGATGTGGTCCATCTTATGGCCGAAGGAGTCCGTCGGACGATACGTGATCTATGTGCATTGCACAAGAGGAACATACAACTTTGTGGGTGTGTTGGCTATAAACCCTCAAATTGATCAACCCATTTTGGTCATCAGAAGATGTAAAACTATGACACTTAACTTTGAGTGACCATCTTTCTTGCTGATGTAAAATGGATCGAGTGCCTTATCAGCAGTAGAAGGTGAGAGTGGATGGAAATTCCATAATTTACCCCTGTTTTTCAAAAAAAAAAGAAAAAAATCAGACTTTAATCCCCGGGGAGACCCAATCACATCACCAACAAATCTGATCACCGAGGGGAATGATGGAACTGATTAATCCTGGTCAGAATCTTGACCACTTGTGCTGATTAGATCCACCATATCCCGAGCAAGTCTGATTATTCTGTGAGATGATGGAACCGATCAAGTAACCCAAAGCAAAGTTGAAATCTTGATCATGACAATTAATTAGATTCATTCCTGTATCCCCAGGTACGTCTCGATTGCAGCTGTAAAAAACCCTAAAAAGAAAAAATTCCCTAGAAAAGCCAAAATTATGATGATGGACCTGGTCAGCCATAGACCGAGATCTTGACCAAAACTAGTACTAAGTGGAACAAAACCCTAAAAAAGATAAAATCCAAAATGGCATGCATTCGACCGGGGCAATCCTTGCCATTGGGTTATAAAATAACTAGTCATCCTCATGCATCCATTGCATCAAATCCATCCATAAACATGTTTTCTATAATAAAAACTAGTATCTCGAAGCCCCACAAGGCATCCCCAGTGGAGGTATATGAAGCTGGACTGTTCTATACAAAAATTCTTTTGGCAATAAAAACCCCACCGAGTATCACTCCCTAGAGTGGGTCCTTTTCCAAAAACATTAAAAATATTTTCCCTAATGTGCGCCTGACTTCCAAGGTACTAAGAGGTCTTCCATACCTCTCGGTGGGAGCTAACGCAAAAATAAATAAAATCTAACGCCTTGCGGTTTCCCCAGAGACTGTCAGATTCGAATGCACACCAACCACGAACGATCTGAACTAAAGTGTCAGAGCGGTCGTACTAAATGCTAATGCGAAGGCCGACGGTAAGCTTAAACCCGTTTGAAGAAACCATATCAAAATGGTGGGAACGATGAATTGTAACCTAAGTATCAAAATTGAAACAGGTCACCCACACATACCTAGGCGTGGATGCTTGTGGAACTGGACTGAGTCTAAGTCGGCGTAATGAGATCCCCGTAAGGCCGCTCGGAGCGTAGGGCAGCTAACCACTTTGACGATTAAGCAAAATAAGTGATCCTGAGGTAATTCGAGAAGCAACGGATAATCCATTTCAGGGTCAGTAAGTAAGGTTGCTCGAAGCACAGGGGCTCTACTGTACCTTTCCAATGTTAGTACCGATTAAGAGTGAAATGGTTGCGATTGGGTACCCGTATTGCCACCAATGCAGGGATAATGACAACATTTTCCCCAAACCCTTGTGACATGTGTGAGTCATTTATTTCAAAATAATTATCTGACACAGATATAAAGGCAAGCAATGAATCCAAACCACATTCAATTATTGACTAAGGAAGGTGGGGTGTCCACTCTTGCTTTGGCAGAGGTTGTGAATCGGTTGTTCACAACCTTTGCCAAGGAGGGGCATCTATAGACACCCCACTGTTGGTTGATAAGTTGATTAAGAATGGACTGTTCAGAAGGACGGTCACACCCCAGACCCAATCCAAAGCTTACCGTATCCAAACCCTTAAGCTAGTCAAACCATTGAGTCAAATCATCAACCTAAGCCAAAACCAAAAAACCTAAAACCCTATAATTCAAACACCTTAGGAGTGCCTTAACCCGATTCACCAAGTCAACTCTTTAGGGAAATTCAAGCGACGTTGAGCCATTTTCACCATAAACCTTGGGTCATAAAAGGATTTTTGAATCATTGGTGCTCTGTTACGAATTCTTTCCACCTGCCCTGTGGAGAAATGAGCATCACGCTTTGAGATTTAAACCGGATCGCGGGGTTTCCAATCTGAGGACAAATCTACGATGAATGGTTCCCTTATGATATCTAAATGTCTTGCATGAAGAAAAGCACCAGAGAAGGTTCCTATTCCAAGGCCTTTTACAAATTATTCGTTGAACTTTCGTAATTTATGGGTTCCAAGGACAAATTGACTCTTGAGGATTGGTTGGTCAACTTCAGCGACAACTTAGAGTAAGTCTCTTGACTTGACTTACATCTTCATGTTTTATTCAACTTTTCTTTCTATTGATGACTCTTTTCTTCTTTTAGCTTGGATTACGATGCATACGATGGGGGTCACGGTGATAAAAATCTCTTGGAGGATAAGATGAAGGAGAGATTTCCCACTCCGAAAAAGCTATCTCCCACGTGCGAGTTGGCTGGCTTCCTGGCCTATTGGCTGAGTTCCGTAGCCCTCTCGAGCTCCAAGCAGGTGGATAGTGTGAGAAAGTCCTGTTTTGTTGTCACTGGAGGCTTAGCCAATGGTCATATCTATGCATTGGCTCCAACAGTCTTGTGCTCCTTAGACTGTGCTTTTGGGTGCGTCATTAGCAACAAGGATTGCGCCTCTTTCGGGATGAATTTTGCCTACTGCGGGTGATATTACTTATTTGGATGGCTCATAGTGTATTTCCCCTGGGTATATGCTATCAATTCTAGGGATTACATCCAAGAGAGGCTTATTCCGTTGCACTTATTCCAGAAGTGAAAGATGATCGGGTAAAATCTGTCGACTGTGGAGGTAAAGATCGCTTGCTACGACATGATAGACTTCTTCCACTTCCCAGGCACCGGCAGCAAGGACCCTGAGCTGTGTGAAGATGACGAGAATCTGGATTCAAATAAGCGTTCTTTTCTGGTGTCGATTCACCCATCTTCCATTCCTCTGAGAGAAGGTTTGGAGTTTTGGAGAGAGTCATATTACCCGAACCGTTTTGCTCAACAATGAGGTTATGATCATGGGGTGCCAGAAACACTGGAGCTGGTAACGCATAAATAGCGGGCGTGTGGCACCGGACCTACCCACTAGAAGTGGATGTGGCGCCAGTTCTTACTCACCAAGACAGGTAGCAAGTTTATCATCATTGGCACAGAATATATCCCTGGAGCTACGTACAGGTGGATGTGGTGGTGGGCCTGCTAGTATACCTTGGTTCGGTATAACACCTTCATGACCGATCCTATCTTTGTTACACCTCCAATTGTCACTCCCTCCAATTGTCACTCCTGTTCCCGGTGACGGGCTTGGGTATATAGCCAATCAACTCCACCAGCCTTCTCTTCCTGGTGTATTGAAAATTAACACTTCTCTGAATGTGGTGATAGACCACGAGAAACCTGATCATACATTTGAGGGTTGGGTGGTTTATGGAAAGAAGAACCTTACGTAAGAAGACTCTGATTCTCCACTCCTTGGTCCAGCGGCTAAGATGCAACGAGAAGGAGGTGATCATGATGGTGATGATGAGGGTGGTGACAATAGAGGTGATGATGGTGATGACGATGAGGGTGATGACAATAGAGGTGATGATGATGACGAGGGTGATGATAAGGAAGCCGATACGAGGATTGGTGACACTGCAGTGGGGACCCCATCATCTGGTGGCCTGAGGGGCAATGAACAGAGTCCTATCAACCAAGGTGGTATATCTCGGTGGTTGGCCCCCAGAGACGGTGATGATGAAATGTTGGTGAGGCGAATTGGGCCTCGTGTGAAGACTGTCCCTTGGGTTAATGTTCCCTTGGGTGGTAAGCATTTAAAGGATATGCTGCAACTCTGTGAGGCTTAGAAAAGGCGTGCATTAATCCTCGAGAATGAAGATAACCGGGGGAATGACATTCTCAGAGATAATGCTATCGAAACGAGAGAAGAAGAGGAGATGAGTTCCCAAGAAAACCTTGGCCGGGGGTAATGATGCCAAGAGGAATGACAACAGCGAGCCTTCGTACGATCGGTTGGTCCTCGAGGCGGATACGAAGAGGGTTCCTATGGACATCGACGGTGAAACACGAGTTGAGGGTCCCCCTTGTTAGTGCAATTTTCTGTGGCATACTAGTGCACCTTATTTGTCAATCACGTGGATCCTTATATTGTAATGTCGGTGGAGCCTTGGTAAGCTGAAGACCGAAGATTCAAGTGGACCAGAAGCATCAAAGAAGAAGAACAGGTAAATGAGATGCCTTGGTGACCCTAACCCTTTGAACTAAAACACCCAAAACCTCTTAGATGACTTGGACCAACTAGGAATACCCTTAGTCATCCCTATTAGCCTTAGATCATATAGAAAAACATGATAAATTAGGTTAATTAAAGAAGTGAAAGTTGCTGTAAACAATCTAGCCCAAACAACAATTTTTTATAGGTCTTCGATATATCGGAGACCAATTTGATAGGTCTTTGATCAATCGAAATGACCACTTCGATATATCGAAGTATGTCCAACAAACTTACAAACTCTCTAATAGATTCTTCGATCAATCGAATTGCTCATTTGATATATCGAAACCTCTTTTTGATATATCAGGAATTTTGTCCAGCAGCTTGCTGATTCTTTGGATAGATTCTCCAATATTTCGAAATGGTATTTTGATATATCGAAGATTACTACGATCAATCGAAACCCCTTTTCGATATACGAAGCGACCGTTTTTCTGCCCGTTTTATGACCGTTGGAGATTTTTTTTCAAATACGGGGAGAGACGGTTTGGGTAAGAGATTGGGAAGAGAGTAGAGGTGTCCTTTTATAGCAAAAATTTGCTACTGCCTTAGAATCTTCTAGAATTTACAAAAGACTTATGCAGTTAGGGCGGTGGCGGACCGATCGTAACCTATGGCCGAACAGTCGTGGCTCAACCACCAACAGTAAAAACTGTCTTTGGGCTTCTGTTCTTCTTGGCAGACTGGTCATAATCGACAAATTTTAGTCCAGCAAGGTTCAGTGGGTTTTTTATCCACTTCAGGAAAATTCAACTGGTCGGATGACCTATCCTTGGCAGTGGACGATCGTCGTGGAGGTTATTTCTTCATGATTTCTTCTTTTCTCTTTCTCTTTCTTCCTTGCTTCTTTCCTCCACCTCTTGGCCCTTCTTCCATGGATCTTCAATGTGTCTAAAGTGGTCTATTTAACCTTGAATTCATGAAGTCTCTCTCTCATTCCTACAAACACAAATACACTTATAAGATGAGTCTTTTAAAGGCTTAATCAAAGTAATTGTGTGATGAATTGGAGTTAGAATATGCATAATTTAGAGCTCAACATGCTCCCAATTTTCTAAAAGTGGGTCCCACATGTACCATGTGGTCCACCCCCAAGCAAAAAATGAACCCCACACGCTCCATATGGCTCATCCCTGCAAAAAATGGGCCCTACATGTGCCCTTCGGACCACCTCAAGCCAAATCATGGGCATACATGATCCGATCAAGCGCCAACATTGGACTTGTCATATCATCTACATCAAGGATGGCCCATATCAAGGTATGATTTGACCGTTACCCTACAATAAAAACTGATCTTGACCATTTGGAACTGATCAGGACCGTCCAGATGATGGATGACGGATTGGATTGTTAAAAAATATGTAATAAAGTCCTATCATGACTGTCTGGAAACGATCAGGACCATCCAAATGATAGACGACGGATTGAATCATTCTTAAATACGCAATAAAATCTTATCTTGATCATCTGGATCTGATTAAGACCGTCCAGATTTGGGACAATGGAATGGACCCTTCAACAAACCTTGCAATAAATCCAAATCTTGACCATTTGGACCCTATCCGAACCATTCATATTTGGGATGACAAATCGAATTAGGGAAAAGAAAATAAAAAAGAAGAAAAGCAAAACAACTTGCAATAAGAGGGATCTTCACCTCCCAATCTCGACCATGATCATCCAGTCAGGGGACGATGGATCGGAATAAGCACATCCCCAACTGAAGTCATCTTTTTTCTTTTTTTTTTTTAAAATGGGCCAAATAAAAACCAACCAACGATGCCCACTCGTGAGATCGGACTGATCTTTCCAAATAAACGACCTAGGAAAAGTTCTAAAAAATACTTTGTAATAAAAACCCCGTGGGACCACGTCCAATAAGTGGGGACGTATTTTCAAAATCTACAATTTAAAATAAAAAGAAAATAAAATGCTCACGACACCCCACAATTGGGTAGTTCCTCATACCTCCCCAGTGGGTACTTGCGCAAAAAGCAATAAGTGATTTAGGGGACTTTTGAGTTTTTAACTTTCCTCATAATCACATGATGAATATGAGACAATCAGCCTGAACCTTTAGTGTCAACCTGAGATTCTCAGATCAAGTACTGAGCAATGATTGAGATATCACAACTACACTTCAACAAGTGAAACAACCCTAGCTAGGCCAAAGTATCAAGCTCAAAGCCTTGTACGACAGAAGATTAATACAAAAGGCTTTAGTCAGGAACACTTGTCAAGAACGGTAAGGATAACGTGGGAGATCCGTAAAGCCGCTGCCCATTACCCATACCTATCTCCAGGTGATTCTGAAAGGCCATACATGCATCTTATCCCACTGCTTCGAATCAAACAGTTACCCTCGTAAGGCCGTAGAAAGCACAGGGACTCTAAGCGCCTTCAGTCCAACATTCCAGCATATTCGATGCATACGTAATAGTCACGATGTGAAGAGGTTGCGATTTGACAGGCCCTAAAACTGCAGAAAGCACAGGGGGGGAATTGCAACACCTTCCTCAAACTCCCAAGAGCCATCCAAATTAATCCTCGACTAGATGAGCATTTCGATTGTTCACAACCCCAAGTATAAGGCTGCTCTTTAGTAATAATCCGGTTGAGACTGAAATCGTTCCTTAGGAACTTATGTATGTAAACGAGGTTTCTCTAAAATAATCTAAAACTAGAATTGGATTAAGAATTAAATCTAACTAATTTGGATTTCAGAATTGATTGGTAATATTGCAATGAAAACAGTAATTAAAGGGAATATTCAGCTAGAAGAAAAACACTAGAGTGCCAAGGATCCACTTGTAGCCATTCTTAATGCTTAATTCACATAGATTATTTGATAACTCAACTAAAATTAGAGTCCCATCCTATCCAGCCAGATAATGGTGCGGTAATATCATAGTTTAGAAATTCAATAAAGATAAGAACTTTGGATTGAACAGTTCCCTCGTTAAGAACAAGTTCTAGATTGCAGGGAATCTAAATCATCTACCGTGCCCGTAATGTATGATAGATCAGTGAATTATACAGATCTAATACTTGCAAAACAGGTAAGTAGCTAAATTTAGATCTCCTTTTTGAGATATGAATTGTGCATATTTGAACCCCAATTCATCACTTAATTGTATGGTTTGAATTGTTAATGCTACCGACTTATTCATGTTTTTGTGATTGCGGGAAATGGAAAGAAACCATGTGAATTTAATGGTTAAAAGGATGATTAGAAGTGTTTAAATGACAAGCCTCTAATGAGCCAAGGACAAGAAGAAACAAGTCATAGAACTGATGAAAGAAAGAATCAAATATCAGAAGAAACAACATTCTGCGATCGATCTCTAGTCATTGGAGACTAGTCGCAAACATGCTGCGACCGTACAAATTTTCTTTGATGAAAGTTATTTTGGAGTCATCCTTATTGGACTGAAAAGTGCTTCTTGTGACTGATTGCAGGTCATTGGAGACCGATCACAAGGACTTAAAGACCGATCTCTAGCCACCTGCGACCGGTCGCTAGTTGAAGAAAAATTTAAACATTTGTTATGTTTGTTGCTGGTTCAAGCTGCGATCGGTCTATACCCATTTGCAACCGGTCGCCAACCTATGTAAGTGTGTAAATTCTTACACAATGGAGAGGTGGCGCACAATTTTTCTTATATATAGAGATCTTCATGTCTTCCTAAATCATCCTAGAAGAGTCCCAAACGTGGTGGAGGTGGAGAGATTCTAAGTGGAGCTTTTTCTTCTTTCTTCTTCGAGTTTTTCTAGTTGTAGTTTAATATTTCTAAGTTTTCTTTTGAGTTCTAGTTTAATCATGTCTTTGATTGGCCAGACCTCTTAGCTAGGGCTAAGAGGTGAAACTTGTAGTTGTTTGTAATGTTTTAATTCGTTCATTTAGGTACTTTGAGCTTTAATGTTGGATTTTTCGGATTTCTAGTTTGAATAACGTTGATAGTTTTAGAGAATTCTAAAGATATCTTGTGATCACTTGATACATGAGATGCTTATGAGTTTATGAGATTAATTATAATGGTTTTATAAGATTTGAATGATGGAAACCCTAGATCTACCGTGATTTTTTGATACAGTTGATGCTTCGAAGTTCCATTGGTTCAAGTTCTCCATGTTGAAGTAGAACTAGTTTATGAATTTTCTAGATTTTGTTTTGGGTTGTGAATGTGCTTTAATTGTGATTATCTTCCAATTGGATAGAGACAGAACTTCGATTCCAATTGTGTGATGTGCTTAATGAATGAATTAATATTAAGGATTAACCATAAGTGGATCTTTGACGCTCTAGTTTTCTTTAATCTTAATTTATCTTTTCTTAAATACTGTTTATGCCTTTCAAAACAATTCAGTTACTTCTTGTTCTAGCCTAGTCAGATCATTTGAAATTGGTTACCTTTTTAAATCTCTAAGGACTATCTCGGTCTTACAACCGAATTATTACTATAACGCAGCTCTACACTTAAGAGTTGTAAACAAGTTTTTGGCGCTGTTGCCAAGGATCTTAGTATAGCTTAACTGTTCTAAAAGCTTAGTCTAACATAGATATGATTTACTGTTTTTCTAGATTAGGATTTTTTGAATATTTTTTACAATACTATCAGTTTGGATTTGTTTGTTTTGTAGCATTTCATTAACTTGGTTCTTTAGATTTGGTACTATCCTTCTAAGTTAAGTCTTTTTAATTCAGTTTTTTTCAGATTTTTCTGTTTAAGTTTTAGTTTTAGACTAGATCCTTGTGTGATTTATGTCCGGGGACATGATCACACAAATCGTTTCTTAAGTGCTGAAGTTCTTGAATCCGAAACTTCAACAAAATCAATCGGCAGTTGTGGGCTTTCCCACCTTGAAATAGCAATCTGCGCTAGGTCTTTTGAACGTGCGAGGTCTCCTGTTTAAACCGGTTGGACGGTTGTGATCCCTCTCTGGACGTCAAGATCTCCTATTTGGATTCTTTGAAACATTCAAATTGTATTTGGATGGTCAGGACTTAATCTCACGGTACTTGGAGGTTGTTTGGTGCTGAAATCAGGTCTTGAAGAAGATATGTTGTTCGAACAATGCAGATAGGAGGAGATTGTGTTTCCGTGAGCAGCAACGTGCGTACAATCAACGGCCAGGATCTACCCATGGACGGTGAAAATCTTCTCAATGGATAATCTCTTGGATTCGCAGAAGATTCCAGTCTCTACTGTGAAACAAAAAGGGGAGATTTCCGTTTTGAACTCTGTTTACGCGCGCTGGCACAAAACAGCGTGAGATCCGGTCTTCACACGCGTTCTCAAGTTGTGTGCTTGGCGCCAATTTCACATGTGAGATGGGTCATGGATAGGAGTGATGATTGACCATTGATCATAATCCTCAAGGGTCTACCAAATATATGGTTGGATCGCAGGATAATACTCCAATCGGTGGTTATTTGATTGACGTGTTGAATGAGCTGATCTTGAGATTAACGGTCCTTTGAATCATGGGTTAAGGGGACCACAGAGTTCTCCTAGGGTTTCCGGGTGTAGACATACGGTCAGCCTTTGAGATTGATGGTTTAAATCACATTTGTTCTCTATTTTATGATGATTTAATGATTCATCTAAAAAATGGCCTTTGAAATTGATGGTTTAAATCATATTTATTCTCTGCGATTTAAAAATCCATCTTAAAAATCAATAGTTGGATAATTTAATCTATAATTGAAATGTGCACCCAACCCTAGAATTTAGGTTAGGTTATGGGTCAATGGAAAATCTTGCGAGTAAAAGAGAGATTTTCACATGTAAATTTGAGTATACATAAACCTACGTGTTTGCGTGTGTGTGGTTATGTACCTAAAATCTCGGGTCGTTACACTGGCCATTGGTTTGTGGTGAGCCAATAGTCCACGTGACACCGTTCTATTTGACAACATAAGCTCATTGGCACCTTTTGGTTAGAAAAATGGAAGTAGTCATGCTAACTTCACTATCGGCTCGCTGCAGGTCTGTGGATTTATTTTGTGAATTTGATTCATTTTTGCTTATGAGAGAGGTTGATAATCCTTAATATGTAATTCGTTTGAATTTGTGATGTTTTACGGATCACATAGAGACAATTTTAAGACATTAAATAAGGTTTCCAGAGGACCTACATACTTGGCTAGGATTTAATTTATCAAGTTCTAAATTTGCCAACTAGATTCGCCGGTTGTTCTTGAGCTCTAATAGATAGATTTTCCAAGATTCTTGAAATTCTAGATGATTTTACTGAAGTGCAACTGAAGTTTGAAAAGTGATTTAGCTTGGGTGGGTATCTAAAATGTCTTGAGTTTGCTCGTGGCTCCATCTCCTCCAATTGCATCAGCCATGAGAATCTTGTTCTGATCGTGCCGTACAGTGGTGCTGCCAAGTGGTTGCTTACCTGCCACCAGATTTGGCACGTTGAGATGGGTGTAAACTGTAAGACTCCATTAGGTGGGCCACACATGATCATCAGTTTAGATCATGACCGTTGGATTATTCAGATTGAGTGATTCAGTGGGCCCTACTACAGTTGTGATCATTGCAAATAGGTTTGGGGCGGGACGCTTGAACCGGGTTCCTATGCGCGGTTATTAAGCCAGATATGGAAACCTACGGTGTGGAGACCCTAGAGGAGAGAAGTGTGATGGGTAAGCTTTCCTGGCCCTCTTTCCTATAAATATACGTCTTGGTCCCCTCACCAACACACAAGAGAAAACCCTAGTCCCCATTGAGAGGTTCTCCTAAAGGTGTTAGGTGCGGAAGACCAAGTGTTCTTCTCGGCAACACGACGGCATCGGGAATGTCTTCCCAATCAGGTATGACTTTAAGATTAAAGTGTGAAATCTCCATTATTCGATGCATAGACGATCCGATTATTCCGCATTCAGTAATCAGATTAACAGTTGGTATCAGAGCCGACTATGTATCGATCATGGTAGATTGTTTGGAACCCTATTAGGATATTCAAGGCCAGGATCGAATCTCTCGTCAATCCCAACCAAGATGATAAGGGGTTTTAATCCAGAATCTCATTGGCGTAACATCGCTGTTCAGAAATTAAAAAAAAAAAAAAAAAAAAACTATGGTCGCTGCCCTGTTACCGGTTGAGGCGACCATTGTCGTCAGTCGTGCCAATCAGCAACAGCGGCGATTGGGAGCAGCGATCTTGTATTCAGGTGCTGCTGCCTTGGAGATTGGAGATCGGCGGCCTTGGAGTCTGGCATACCGATTGTTGCCGCCTCTGTGCGACCTTGCCGCCATAGCCGATGGCAGCCATAGTCCGGCATAGCCTCTCTCTCTTTCCCTATTGTGGCCGCGGCAATGAACCGTGATTCACTGATCGTCAGCGGCGGAGACCGTCGATCATCTTGCCATTCTTATTGTTGCCGCCGCTATGAAAACCTGCCGCCATGGTCGACCGCAGCCGTCGCCGGGACTCTGATCTTGGCTGTCGCTAGAGCTTCCATGAAAACCAGCCACCCCTACTCATCTTCTTCTTCAGCGCCAGCGGCCATTGATACCGGCCATCGGTCGCTGGTGGAGCAACGGTAGTGCTGTTGGCAGCAAAGGCAGGGGTCGACAGCTGGTGGAGAAATCCTGCTATGGAGGCTTGCGGCAACTAGGATCTCGTCCCGTGACGGCAGAGGGGCGGCGGCTTAGGTTTTCCCTTGTTGAAGAAGATGAGTGCGGCGGCTAGGGTTTTCTGATTTTGGGCGTACAGCAAGCTGCTGTTTTGAGAATTACAGCGTCTTGCTTGTTTTTGGGAATTTTTTTTTTCAGGTTGGGCCACACACTGTGACGTGATACAATCCAGTGGGCCGCAAACTTGAACACTGATCCAATCCAGTGGGCCAGCCCGATAGGCCCTACACAGTAGGACAGGCCCAACAGGCCCAGTCCATTTGGCCGGCCCAACAGGCCTAGTCCAATCAGCCCAGCCCAGGCCCAATTTCAGTGGTCTCTTTAATGCCCATGTTGGGCCCAACCTTGGGTAATGCCCATTCATCTCTGAATCATTTTGGTGGCCCATTTGATGCTTATTTTAGGCCCAACTTAAGACTTGATATTGCCATTTACATACACTATACTTGGGTCATTTTTTTGGATACAAGTAGAATCTTAATAAATGTATTGATGGTTGGTGGGTTTCACTTGTTAGATGGACCAAGCAATTATATATATATGGTTATATCTATTGAGCTTTGATTTGGTTTAAAATAGAGCCATTACCCATATGTTTATGGCTGATATTTAGTTGTTGACTATTTAGTATGCAATCCAACCATCACTTTAAAATATGTTTTAGGCATACGAGCGGCCAACATCAGCCATTTTTTGAGCCAAGTCAAAGCTTCTACAGTATGGTCCGTTGTGGGCAGGACCATGTAGTAATCCTTGAGTCTGGAAATGGGATTGAAGCTTATTGTGTTAGCCACCAAAGTGACCTCAATTGGCAAAGATTTCTACTTCTAGGCTTCTGTATTTGGAATTCAGTGACCCTCCATTATAGGATTGCATTCAGTTGTGTTCATATTCAGGCGAGCGGTGGTCAGAACAAAGAAGTATCATCGTTTTGGCTGGATGTGAGCGGGATGAAGTGGTTGGTGATGGTGATATAGGTCTGAGAGATTCATTTCACCCAAAGGTGATGGGCGTCTTAGATTTATTTCACCAACATTGGTCAGCTTCATGCTTCAGTAGAGCCTTCTGTATGTTACAATTTCGCCCAAAGGAGGAATCGTGATGATACGTAGGGCTCTTGCCAGATTTTGATGATTATGGCCCATCATCATTCTGGGTCATTTGATTGAAGGCCCAAATCAATCGTGTTCATACATGCATGATATTTGTGGTTTATGTTCATGCATTGTTATAAGGGACTTGATTATTAATGTGAGTTTTATTCTTTGAATGTCCAGCTATGACTGTTTCCAATATTCCAACACAATTCAATTCCATACCTTTGCTTACTGGGTCCAACTATTCCAAATGGAAGTCGTCCGTTGAAATAGTCCTAGGTTGCATGGACTTGGACTTGGCCCTGGAGGAAGTAGAGCCTCCTACTTCAACTGATTCTAGTACGGATTCAGCAAAGGCTCACTACAAGGCCTGGACCAAGTCAAATAAGATGTGTCTCAAGATCATAAAGAACTCGATTTCTGAGACCATGCAGGGTGTCATGCCCGACACTGAGAAAGCTAAAGATTTCCTGACTGAAATAGGAAAACGATTTCAGAAATCGGATAAAGCTGAGCTGAGTTCACTTTTACATAAATTGACTCAAGCCACCTATAACGGTCAAGGAAATATCAGGGAGTACATTGGTGGATTGTCTGATGCGGTGGCTAAAATCCGCGCATTAGACCTTAAGATTGAGGATGAACTCCTGATTTTCTTGGTTCTGAACTCCCTCCCTCCACAATTCAGTCAATTGCAAATCAGTTATAACACTCAAAAGGAAAAGTGGACATTGAACGAACTGATATCTCAGTGCGTTCAGGAGGAAGAGAGACTCAGAAGGTCGAGCAAGACACAAAGTGCACACCTAGTGACATCTGGTCAAGAACGAAAAGGAAATAAGAAAAGAAAGCAAACTTCAGGAAAAGGTTCTACGGGTACTGCGGGTGGCAATCAGCCTAAGTCTGGAAAGACATTTAAGAAGAAAAAGAAGGGTCCTAATGATGGCTGCTTCTTCTGCAAGAAGCCTGGTCATCAGAAGAAGGATTGTGAAGATTTTAAAGCATGGCTCGTTTCTAAGGGTAAAGACCATATTTTAGTCTGTTTTGAATCAAATTTAGCTGATATGTCCACAGACTCCTGGTGGATAGATTCTGGTGCTACTATTCACATTTGTAATTCCATGCAGGATATGCTCCAAAGTCGGACGCCAACTGATGCAGAGAGATCAGTCTATATGGGGAACGGCATTAGGGCAAATGTGGAAGCTATTGGAGTCTGTAGGCTTAGGTTATCGTCAGGACACTTTCTTGATCTAGTAGATACTGTTTGTGTGCCTTCTATAAGGCGCAATTTGGTTTCCATTTCTCGTTTGGACAAATTTGGTTATGAGTTTAAATTTGCAAATGGAAAATTAAGCATTTACTATGATTCAGTTGTGATTGGTTCTGGCACTTTAGTTAATAACCTTTATCAGCTAGATTTGGATGTTTCACATGTATACAGCGTTAACTCATCACATGGAAACACTAAAGGCATCAAACGAAGTTTAGATTGTGAGAATTCCTCCATGCTATGGCACAGGCGATTAGGCCATATCTCTCGTGAGAGATTGGAAAGGCTTGTACGTGAAGGAATTCTTCACTTCCTAGACTTCTCAGACTTTGGGGTTTGTATTGATTGCATTAAAGGTAAACAGACTAGAATAAGGAAAAAGGATGCCACTAGGAGCGTAGGACTCTTAGAAGTGATACACACAGACATCTGCGGACCGTTCCCTACAGCATCTTGGAATGGGCAGAAGTATTTTATCACTTTTATAGATGACTATTCTCGTTATGGGTACTTATACCTTATTAACGAAAAATCAGACGCCCTGGATACATTTAAGATCTATAAGGCTGAAGTCGAGAATCAACTCGACAGGAAGATCAAAGTCGTTAGATCCGACCGTGGTGGTGAGTACTACGGAAGGTATGACGAATCTGGGCGTAATCCAGGTCCATTCGCTAGATACCTACAAGATTGTGGCATCGTCGCCCAGTACACCATCCTTGGTACTCCAGAGCAGAATGGTGTAGCGGAAAGGCGTAATCGCACCCTAAAGGACATGGTGCGATCTATGATTAGTAATTCTACGTTGCCAGAATCTTTGTGGGGTGATGCGTTGAAAACAGCTGTGCATATCCTTAATAGGGTCCCAAGTAAGGCTGTAATGAAAACTCTATATGAATTGTGGACAGGGCGAAAGCCTAGTCTACGATATTTTCATGTATGGGGTTGTCCTACAGAAGCCAAACCGTATAACCCGCATGAAAGAAAACTTGACCCTAGAACTGTTAGTTGCTTCTTTATTGGATACCCAGAAAGGTCAAAAGGATTCAGATTTTATTGTCCATCACATTCCATGAGAGTCATTGAGACTGGGAATGCTAGGTTTATTGAGAACACTGAAGATAGTGGGAGCATAAATTTAAGAGACATTGTATTTGAGGAAGAGCGGATTGTGATTCTCACCACAATCATTCAGAGTAGCATGGTTGTCCGTCCAGTAGTGGACCCTGAGATCCCTATGGACAACCATGCACAACCTCAAATACAACCCACTGATGAGGAAATGGAAAACCCAATTCAGAATAATGAGCCATTAAGACGATCACATAGAGAGAAGATCTGCAATACCAGACGATTACGTCATCTATTTGCAGGAGCATGAGTTTGACATTGGGGTTGAAAAGGATCCTGTATCCCTTTCACAGGTCGAACAAAGTGCGGATTCTTCTCATTGGTTCGATGCCATGAAGGATGAATTGAAATCCATGAAGGACAACAAAGTTTGGGACCTTGTTGATTTGCCTTAAGGGATTAGGCCGATTGGTTGTAAATGGGTATTTAAAACCAAACGGGACTCTAAGGGCAATATCGAAAGGTATAAAGCCAGGCTAGTTGCAAAGGGTTTCACTCAGCGTGAGGGCATTGACTTTAAGGAGACTTTCTCACCTGTATCTAAGAAAGACTCCTTTAGGATCATTATGGCTCTTGTGGCTCATATGGATTTGGAGCTACATCAAATGGACGTGAAAACTGTGTTTCTCAATGGAGATCTAATGGAGAACGTATATATGTTGCAGCCAGAAGGTTTTAAGGCCAAAGGCTCAGAACATCTGGTCTGCAAACTTAAGAAGTCCATTTATGGGTTGAAACAGGCATCACGACGGTGGTACCTAAAGTTTCATGAAGTTGTTTCCTTATATGGTTTCATTGAAAACACTGCGGATGAGTGCATATATGTGAAAATCAGTGGGAGTAAGTTTATCATTTTGGTCTTGTATGTTGACGACATTTTATTGGCCAGTAGTGATATTGGATTGTTGCGTGAGACTAAGAAATTTCTATCTCAAAATTTTGAGATGAAAGATCTTGGTGATGCTTCTTTTGTCATCGGCATTCAGATTAGCCGGGACAGATCACGTGGATTACTTGGCCTGTCGCAAAGGGCCTATATTGATAGGGTTCTCGAAAGGTTTGGCATGCAAGGTTGTGCTCCTGGCCAAGCACCTATTGTAAAAGGTGACAAGTTGGTCAATTTCAGTGTCCTAAGAATGACCTAGAGAAGGACAAGATGAAAGCTATTCCGTATGCGTCAGCAGTAGGGAGCATCATGTATGCTCAGGTCTGTACGCGTCCAGATATTGCTTTTGTGGTTGGAATGTTGGGCAGGTACCTTAGCAATCCAGGAATGAATCATTGGATAGCTGTAAAGAAAGTGTTGCGCTACCTGCAAAGGACAAAGGACTTCGAACTCACATATAGGAGATCCGACCATTTGGAGTTGGTAGGATATATAGATGCAGATTTTGCTGGTTGTCTCGACAGCAAGAAGTCCACCTCGGGCTATGTATTCATGATGGTCGGTGGAGCCGTATCATGGAAAAGCGTGAAACAGTCGATTACGGCATCATCTACCATGGAAGCAGAGTATGTAGCTTGTCATGAAGCCACGAATCAGGCGGTCTGGCTTCAGAGCTTTTTCTCTGGTTTACGGGTTGTGCAGATGATCCCGAAACCATTGAAAATCTATTGTGATGGTTCAGCTGCAGTTAACTTCTCCAACAACAACAAGCATTCATCGAGGTCAAAGCACATTGACATCAAATATCTTGTTGTGAAGGAGAGAGTTCAGAATCGTCAAGTGTCTGTGGAACTCATCGGCACAAGGCTGATGATAGCGGATCTTCTCAAAAGGCCTTCCTATTACGCTCTTTAAGGAGCATGTGACATCTATGGGAGTTGTTGATCCCAATGATGTATTTCCGTAGTGGGAGTTTTTTCATGTATGATCCGATTATGTCCAGACATTTTTTTTTGAGATATCTATTATGCATTGATGATTCTGTTTTTCAGTTTATATCTTGCTTCTCCTTCAGTGTGCACATTTAGTTTTGAGTAAACAAGACTTTGGTTTGTATCTTGGAGACACGTTCAGTAGGACCACTTGAAGATAAACACGTATGATCACATGAGACGTGTAATCTTCATACCACACCCCATATCATTGATCCATGTCGTTAAGGCTATTGGTATTTGTGATCGTGATTCGTCACACTTCGAAAATATGAAATGTTGTGTTGACTACCATGATTCAATATCAGTGGTCTTGATGGACCGGATCTGACAAGCGTTGCTCATAATTATCCAACGGTATTGTTTTGAAATCAGTAGGGCGCCCATTAGGAACTTTTGAAACAAACATGTTTTATGAAATGTTTTTCACAAAAATAAAATAAATTGTTAATGTCAGATTTTGTAACGAGATCCTCCAGCTTTTCTCCTTCACTCCAACCGGGATTTTCACCACCAGACCTGAAGCAAGACAACAAATAAGGGTGGCTGGGGACCGGCCGTTAGCCCTCCGATGCTTAAGTTAGGCCACAGTAAGAAGAGAAGCCAAGCAAAACGGGACCAAGATTGAATGATGTGTGCGTACCTGCTCTTAATGGAGCCACCCCTTTATATAGATCTGGAGACAATCCAATTTGTTACGTAAGATGTCGAAATCCCGTTGATATCGCGTACGATACTGAGATCTCGCTGATTTCGTGGGATAAAATCTTATCTTTTGAGTCAGATCCAACCCGATGATTTACTCTAACAATCACGCCCCTTGATGGCAATCCCTTGAAATCCGGATCCATTTAGAGAAGATAAACCCAAAAACCGACCTATCCGGACTACCAATAAGCGTGGTAATAACGCTGATATATCATGATAAGCTGGAAGCCGTAGTTGGAATCATAACCTCCGAAAAGGAAGGAGACGCCCGTAGTTGGAGTCATAGCCTCCGAAAAGGAAGGAGACGCCCGTAGTTGGAGTCATAGCCTCCGAAAAGGAAGGAGACGCCGACGAGTCGGGGACCACCGAACTGGATGTGGCCCTACTTAGTGTCGCAGAGGGATTGGACAAACTGTTCGACGGGAATCGGGTGCTAGTACTGAAGGCTAAGAGATTTCCACAGGAAAGCTGCTCGCATATTAAAATGTGGTCGCGAGTCCAAGTACACACTTAGATGTAACGTCTTTCAACGACTTGTGAGAAGGTCTGCTCGCGAATCTAGTTTTCCATATTTGACTATCCATGACTCCTGATGAGGTGAGCTCGATAGTCAAATGGACGTTCCACACTTATCCAATATTCGACTCTCGATCAGATGATCTCGAGAGTCGAATGGACGTCCCGCACTTATCCAATATTCGACTCTCGATCAGATGATCTCGAGAGTCGAATGGACGTCCCGCACTTATCCAATATTCGACTCTCGATCAGATGATCTCGAGGGCCAAATGAGCATTTCCACGTGAAATCTTATCTCCACCATTTTGCCTATAATAGATGCCCCCCAAGTCCTTGCCGCCAAGAATCCTTAAGGAAAGGACTTAGCTTGCTGTCATGCGCGGCTGCCTCTTGCTTTTACTGAGAAGCCGTACATGATTAGGCTGGAATTAATGAGCGCCAGCCTTTCTGCAGTCAGGAAATGAAGAGGCGCTCACCACGTGTCCAAGTATTTAATGGGCGTGCCTGCTCGAGTGCTGTGCCGAACGAGAGATCGCCACGTGCTACCATATACGGCGGAATGATTGCCTATAAATATACGGAGTCCACCATATCTTCTGATTTTCACAGAAGTTTCAGAATCCTCCTTTGCTTTTTCAATCATCTTCCTCCGGAGCTCCTTGGTGTCTTCCTCGATCCCCTTTGGTGCTCTTTCTTTCCTTTTTCACTGTACTATTTCTTCTTTCTTTTTTAAATATCCCATGGCTTCCGAGGAGAGTACCGTTCCTTTAGGAGATGCCACCCCGGAATCCTCTGCTTCTAGTAACGTAAGGGTTCCGGCAGGTCAGTATACAGCGGCCGGATATCCTTCCATTCTATTGGAGAACCGGCTGCTGGAGTTACGGGAGAGATTTTCGATCCCTGACTCAGTCGATCTCCGGTTACCCAGAGATGGAGAGACGCCAGACTCCCCTCCCCCAGGGTGTGTGGCATTCTATGAGTATCAACTCATTCTGGGGGTTCGCCTTCCCCTCCATCCCTTCATCCGGGATGTACTTCGGTATTATAAAATTGCCCCCGGGCAACTTATTGTGAATGGATGGAGGGTGGTCCTATGTTCATTCGTCCTTTGGGCTCAAGCCGGGAACGGGGAGCTTACAGCTGATGAGTTCCTCCGCATGTTCCACTTGAAGAAGGCACCCTCCAGCGAAGGCTGGTACTATCTATGTTATTGGCACCGGGATAACTTCGTGTTGGGGAAGCCCTCATCGAATTATCCCGGCTGGAGGAAGCGTTGGTTTTATGCATCTGGAAATTGGGAATTTTCTTCTTCCAGGGGCCCAAGAGTAAATCGTTTTTTCTGTGAAGGTAGGCGGTCCCGCATTGTGCACTTTTTCTTCAATTAAAGGTTTTTAGGGTTTCTCCATTTGACCCTTGTTTGTGCTCGCAGGTATCCCGGCCTTGAGAAAACCGAACTTGAAAGGGGGGATCAACGAAAAAATCGTAAAAGTGTACAAGGTGCCTATTGGTGATAGGCACGTCGAGACTTGCTTGTCTCCATCTCGTCTTGCAACAGCGGGCTTAATACCCGTAAGAGAAGTCGAGATGACGCAGGTTGGAGAAAAAAGAGGTCTGCTGCCCCGGCTGAAGGGCACGAGCTCCAAGAGGCAGAAGAAAACATCTGCTGGTCCATCTCACCCATCCACCGAAAAGGGTAGCGATCAGCCTGCTCCTCTCGCGAGCAAGGCGGGGGCTCCAGCAGGGCCCGCTATTCCTTCACTGGTGGTCGCGCCCGGGCCGCCAGTGATTAATATCGCTGACAATTCCCCAGATGGGGTAGGGTCCAGCTGCCCCCCAGCTGAAGAGGCTCGTGAGCACACGGAGCCTCGAGAGATGGCTCCTGCCTGCGAGCTGGTTCCTGCTACCGAGCAGGGACCTGCTCGCGAGACGATGGCCCCTCCTCGCGAGCCGTCTGGGCTGATCGTTGCCCAACCTTCCGGCGGTGGAACATATTCTGTTCCTCGCCACCTCCACCCCATCTGTAAATTCTTATTTGAGAATGTCTCGCCTCAATCCTTCGGCTCTCTTCCCGAGCCAGGCCCCGAGAGCCTCTTCCTTGAGGCAGGGATGAGGATGGCTCAGGTAGAACCTCCTAGCCCAAAACTTTATTATTTTGGGGTTTCTTAAGTATTTCTTCTCACCCATCTTTTTGTTTGTAGGGACTAGACCTCATCTTGCGGACGAAGCGAGACATCGTCGCCGCTCGCCGCGTAATAGACGAGGCAGATGAAAAAAGGATTGCTTTGGAGAAGGCGGTCCAGGGACGAGATCAACTCCTCAAATCCCGTGAGGCCGTGATTTCCAAGAAAGATGAGGAGATAAAAATCCTCATAGAGAAAGTCCAGGTGTTGACCGAAAGGTACCAAGCTTTGGACAATAAGTTCGCGAAACTCGCCGACTTGAAGGAGAAGGCGGAGAGAGAGAAGGAGATCTTTCGCCAAGACAAGATCTCACTGGAGGAGCGACTTGCGGAGGCTAGGTCGCAGCTCAAGGAGGCCTACGACAACCTGACCAAGGAGCGCAACGCTCTCGCGCAGCTTAAGGACGACTTGATCCACTGGGACGAGGAGAGAGTCGCCCTTGCGAAAATGCTCTCAGAAGAAGGTCCTCGGGCAGTTTCCGAGTTTCGTTCTTCGCAGCAATATGACGACGAAAGGTACGAGTCATATGATGCTGGTCGCGACTTTGCGCTAAGAGTAGTGCAACGAATGATCCCATCCTTTGATATGGGGGAGTTTGGTCGAGTCGCGACCATCATTGCTGCCGAAGAGCAGGCTGCTGCTGAGAACGAGGTGACTGAAGCCACTCAGGTTGAAGGAGCTCCAGAAATGGGCCCTGAAATTGAGAGTGCAGCTCCTCCTCCAAGGGATTGATTTTCTTTGTTTTCCTCTCTTGTATTCGTGAATGGATATTGTAAACATTTATCATTAATGAAAAAAAATATTTTTGGAAGTATTGTCCTCGTTTTTGTTTACTTTCTTTTCCATGTACTGAATGCCTTGTTGCAACGAGAATGTGCTCAATCCGGGGGTTCGTTGCGACCAAACCGATTGAGACCCCCAAGTTGGCTTCATATTGACTCATCAGTGAATGTGAACCCTTAATCCGAGCACGAGTTACGTTGCTCGCAATTAGGGTGTATGGCGAACTGTGGTGCTCGCGATTAAGGTGTATGACTGTGACTCGAGCTCGAGCTACGGTGCTCGCATTCCGGAGTGCGATCCCTCCTTTCACCAGTCGTGAGCAACTAACTCATGAAAATGAATTAGACTCAATCCGGGGGTCGTACGACCATGTCCGCGTTGAGATAGACTGATCTATCGATTGAGATTTTAATTCTACCAAGGGCAGAAGGTTGGTCAAGAGATGGTATTCATTCTCTTCGAGGCTGTTCAGGTCCATGTAAATGGAGAAGCAACCAACTAGTAATGATTTCAGTCCTACCAAAGGTAGGCAATTGGCCAAGAGGATGTGTAAGCACTCTCTTCAGGGCTATTCAGGTCCATATAAATGGAGTAGCGGCCAAAAGATATCTTTCACTTTATTCATAAAACGCTATAATAAACTACATCGAATCTAAGGGTAGTATCGTAGCAAATGCTCCACGTGCCAAGGGCGACGTACAGGCTTCCCTTGCATGTCTTCAAGATAATAAGTACCGGGTCGCACAACCCTAATAACTCGATACGGGCCTTCCCAATTCGGATCCAATGAACGAACAGGAACTCCAAGATTTTGCCTTAGGACCAAATCTCCGAACTGGAAGGATCTAGGTCGAACCTTCGCATTCCGATAACGAGCAATACGTTGTTGATATGCCGCCACTCGTACTTGGGAAGCATTTCTTCGCTCTTCCAAGAGATCGAGATGAAGCTGGAGGTTCTCCTGATTGCTCGCGGGATCATACTGTTCGATCCGATATGAGGGCACTTGAGTTTCCACTGGTACTACTGCGTCAACACCAAATGCTAAGGAGAAAGGAGTTTCACCTGTCGATGTACAAGCCGTGGTTCTATAGGCCCATAACACCTCTGGTAGAAGTTCTGGCCACACCCCTTTACATTCACCTAGCTTGGTCTTTAAATGATGCTTTATGATTTTATTCACTGCCTCGACCTGCCCATTCGCCTGAGGATGATATGGAGAAGTGCGGAGATTACGTATCTTCCATTTGTCGCAAAATTCATCAAAGGCTGCGTTGTCGAACTGCGTTCCGTTATCGGTAATTATAGTATGAGGAAGTCCGAAGCGACATATGATATTTCTCCACATAAACTTAGTAGTTTGTTTTTCAGTAATTTTGGCTAATGGTTCTGCTTCGGCCCATTTGGTGAAATAATCAACCGCCACGATCGCGAACCTATTCTGTCCCTTTCCCATAGGTAAGGGCCCGATGATATCGATCCCCCACTGAGCAAAAGGCCAAGGGCTGTCGACTGGGGTCATCCGCTCAGACGGTACACGAGGTATAGGTTGATATCGTTGACACTTGTCGCATTTTTTAGAAAATTCGATGGCGTCTGCTTTCATAGTAGGCCAATAATATCCTTGCCTCATCGCTTTATATGCTAGAGATCGCCCCCTGGGATGATTACCACATGCCCCCTGGTGTACTTCATCTAGAACACGATGTGCTTCTTCTGGATGAAGACACCTTAAATAAGGCAAGGAGAAGCTTTTTTGCAACAAGATTCCATCTTGTAAGGTGTACCTGGCAGCTCAAAGCCGAATTTGTCTTGCAGCTTTCTTGTCTTCTGGTAGGTACCCATCTCTAAGATAAATGATGATAGGATCCATCCAGCATGGAGACGATTGTACCGATATAACTTTCTCGAGAATCACTTGGTCGATACTCAAATGCTGACGGTGCTCGATGGGGATCGAATGTGATAGCTCCGATTCCGGTGCAGAAGCGAGTTTTGCCACGGAATCGGCAAGTTGGTTCTGCTCGCGAGGGATATGAAATATTTTATAAGTCTTCAGTTTGACGAGCAGGATGAGGACACGAGACTTGTATAAGGCCATTCTTTCTTCTTTGGTTTTGAATTCGCCAAGAACTTGGTTGACAATGAGCTGGGAGTCGCTATGAATTATCAAATTCTGGACTGCGAGGACAACGGCTAGCTCGAGGCCAACAATCAGGGCCTCATATTCTTCTTCATTATTGGAGATGCGTGATTCGAAACGCAGAGCATATTGAAAATGCGACCCGTCGGGAGCCACTAAAATCAGGCCCGCTCCACTACCAGTGGCCCACGACGACCCGTCCATGAAGAGAGACCAAGGAGGCTGGTCGCTGGTCATGACATTATCTTCAGAAGAATACGTAAATTCAGCGATGAAGTCAGCCACGGCCTGGCCCTTGACTGTTGTCCTAGGACAGAATGAGATATCATGCTCACTGATCTCGACCGCCCATTTAGTCAAGCGTCCTGAAGCCTCAGGTTTTTGAAGGACTTGGCGTAGCGGATGATTTGTTGGTACTAAAATAGCATGGGCTTGAAAGTATGGTCGCAGTTTTCGAGCCGCAGTGACTAAGGCTAGGGCCAGTTTCTCTATATCAGAATACCTAGTTTCTGCATCGACCATTGCTCTACTGACATAATAAACGGGCCTTTGCACCCCGGAATCTTCTCTTATTAAAGCGGCGCTAACGGCCGTGGGAGAGACAGATAAATAAAGAATGAGTTGCTCATGTGCTACAGGCTTAGATAAAATGGGGGGAGCGCTCATGTATTGCTTCAATTGTTGAAAAGCTTCTTCACACTGAGGTGTCCACTTCCAATCAGACTTGGCCGTTGCACGAAGGAGTTTGAAGAAGGGCAAACACTTGTCAGATGCTCGCGAGATGAACCTGTTCAATGATGCGATGCGACCTGCTAGACGCTGAACGTCTTTCAGAGTAACAGGGGATTTCATCTCTATTAATGCTTTAATCTTTTCAGGATTTGCCTCAATTCCACGCTGGCCAACCATGAACCCAAGAAATTTTCCTGCAGACACTCCAAACGCGCATTTTTCTGGATTTAACTTCATTTGATACTTCCTCATCAGATCAAAGGCTTCTCGAAGATCTGAAATGTGGTTATCTTCAACGATGCTTTTCACGAGCATATCGTCGACATACACTTCCATATTCCTACCGATTTGAGCAGCGAACATTTTGTTGACAAGACGTTGATAAGTGGCCCCTGCATTTTTAAGACCGAACGGCATTACCTGGTAGCAATATAGTCCTCGATTTGTGATGAAGGCAGTATGCTGGCTATCAGGTGGATGCATCACAATCTGGTTGTAACCAGAATAAGCATCCATAAAGCTGAGGAGAGCATGTCCAGCTGTTGAGTCGACCAACTGGTCGATCCACGGTGTCGGAAAGCTATCTTTGGGGCATGCTTTGTTTAAGTCTGAATAGTCGACGCACATCCTCCATTTGCCATTAGTTTTCCGGACGAGAACTACGTTTGCGACCCACTCTGGGTAGTCAACTTCCTTTATGAAATTAGCCGCGAGAAGCTTTTCAACTTCTGTTTTGATTGCCATTTGTCTTTCTGCAGTAAAGGCACGTCGACGCTGATGTACGGGTTTATGCTTCGGGTCAATGTTGAGACGATGTGCGATGACATCAGGATCGATGCCTGGCATATCTTTATGAGACCAAGCAAACACATCCTTGTATTCGGTGAGGAAACGGATCAAATTTTGACGATGGACAGTGGTCAAGGAGGACCCGATGCGCACGATCTTAGATGGGTCGTCTTCGGTCAGGTGGATCGCCACTGTTTCCTCCCCTGGAGTTCCTGATTTCAGAGCATTTTCTCTTGGATCCAACGCAGTGGCGGGAACGTCGGATGAACCTTGAACTATTTCCATGACAGGTGTCGCTTGAGCCTTCTTTCGATCTTGGAGGGCTATCTGGTAACAGGACCGTGCCTCCTGCTGACTTCCTCGCACGACCCCGATGCCATTTGGGGTCGGAAATTTAACACACAGATATGAAGGGTGCAAGGCCGCTCCAACCTTAGTCAGAGACGGCCGCCCCAAAATGGCGTTATATGCTGATTTTCGATCCACGACGAGGAAGTTTACGAAGACGGTGGTCTTCGCTGGACTCTCTCCAAAAGTAACTGGGAGATCGATGCTTCCTTCGGGTGTTACTACCTCTCCTCTAAAGCTGACGAGGGGGGTCGATACTGGCTTGAGGAGGCTTCTGGATAGTGCCATTTTGTTGAAAGCCTCTAGATACAGAATGTCGGCTGATCTACCTGTATCCACCATAATCCGATGAGTCAGATAATTTGATACCTTCAATGTGACCACGATAGAATCTTCATGAGGGAAGTGGATTCCCGCTGCATCTTCGAGGGTGAAAGAAATTGGAGGATGGCTTGCTTTTGAGGAGCTGGACGTCTGTTCCAGCCAATAGATTTGCTGGGGTTCTTTGGACGCCTTCCGAGCGTATGCTTTTCTTGAAGCTTGAGAGTCACCCCCACAAGCTGGTCCCCCTACGATAGTGCGAATTTCTCCCGTGGGCTCGGCGTCCTCCTGGTCGGTTTGATGATGAGGTGGTTCCTTTTGGCGAGATGAGGTCTTCGCCCTTTCTGGTGATCGATTTTTACGAGCAACATAATCCTGGAGATGGCCTTTTCGAATAAGGGCTTCGATATGGTCTCGTAAAGAGATGCAGTCCTGGGTCCTATGCCCGTGATCTTTGTGAAAGTAACAGAACTTGCTCTTGTCCCTCTTCTCGGGATCGGATTTGATCTTTGCAGGCCACTTCACATATGGCTTGTGTTTAATCTCCATTAGAACCTTTTCAGGAGACTGATTGAGAGGAGTGTAATTATGATATTTACCAGAGTAAGGCCTCTTGGGAGAACGATCGCGCTGGTCACGACGGTATTTCTTATCCGTAGAAGAGGCTCCTTCTGGCTTGCGCCTCTTGCTCTGTACTCCATAGCGTGTCAATGCGACTTCTTCTGCATTGATATATTTCTGAGCTTTGGCTTGAAATTCTGCCATAGTTTTCGGTGGGCTTTTATCTAAGGCAAACCTGAATTTCTCGCTCGTTATCCCGGCAATGAGGGCTGTAAGACCCTTTTCTTCGGTGTATCCCTTAGTTTGAACGGCTTCGGCAGTGAATCGTACTGTGAACTCCTTTATTGTCTCCCCATGCTGCTGTTTCAAATTCATTAGATGGGAGGCTGGCTTCTTAATGCGAATACTCCCCATGAATTGAGAAAGGAATATCTCTGATAACTGGGAAAAGGAACTGATGGAACGGGGCTTTAACCCCCGGAACCACGTACGAGCTGCATCCTTCAATGTTAGGGGAAAGGCCCTACACATGATTTCTGAACCATGTCCCTCCAACTCCATGAGGGACCTATATGTTTCCAGATGTTCCAGAGGGTCGCCAATTCCTGTGTACGGAGCGATAACAGGCGCTCGATACTTTCTGGGTAATGGGGCTTCCATGACCTTGCTGGTGAAGGGAGATTCAGATTGGTGTATTGCCGCCATGACGGCAGATGGCCGATTTGCCTGGTATCGCTGTTCCATAACATCAAAACGATCTTGGATTCTTTTGAGATCTCCTTCCCATGGTAGGGTATAGCTAGATGTTTCGGCGGTGGAGCCTTGCGGTTGAGGTTGTCGAGACGAACTGGAATGTATGGAATGTGGAGATGGTACATGGGGATGGCCGCCGAGTGGCGGGACCTGTGGTTCGTCCATAGAGTGTCTGGAAGCTACCGGTATGGGTTGCGGTGGTAACCCTTCAGAGGATTGTCTTTGCAGTTCGGGGAAGTGCTGATCAAGCCGGTTTGACAGCGCTTGGACTCCGGCGTTTAGAGTTAGGAGAGTGTTTCCGAGGAAACGTAGGACATCATCTTGATTTCCAGAGGCTTCCAATAATGGGTTTGTTGACGGCAGATTCGGGGCTCCTTGAGGGATATTCGTCGGAGCAGGTGGAAGGATAGGTACGGATTCCGTCTCATCAGGCGGAGGTGGTGCCTGTCTTGAAGTTGAAGGATGAACAGCCTTTTTAGGAGGCATCGCTGAAGGATTTTGATCGGTGGTTAGCACGATTGATTTCGATGATCAAGTCGTTCCCACAGACGGCGCCAAACTGTTAATGTCAGATTTTGTAACGAGATCCTCCAGCTTTTCTCCTTCACTCCAACCGGGATTTTCACCACCAGACCTGAAGCAAGACAACAAATAAGGGTGGCTGGGGACCAGCCGTTAGCCCTCCGATGCTTAAGTTAGGCCACAGTAAGAAGAGAAGCCAAGCAAAACGGGACCAAGATTGAATGATGTGTGCGTACCTGCTCTTAATGGAGCCACCCCTTTATATAGATCTGGAGACAATCCAATTTGTTACGTAAGATGTCGAAATCTCGTTGATATCGCGTACGATACTGAGATCTCGCTGATTTCGTGGGATAAAATCTTATCTTTTGAGTCAGATACAACCCGATGATTTACTCCAACAATCACGCCCCTTGATGGCAATCCCTTGAAATCCGGATCCATTTAGAGAAGATAAACCCAAAAGCCGACCTATCCGGACTACCAATAAGCGTGGTAATAACGCTGATATATCATGATAAGCTGGAAGCCGTAGTTGGAATCATAACCTCCGAAAAGGAAGGAGACGCCCGTAGTTGGAGTCATAGCCTCCGAAAAGGAAGGAGCCGCCCGTAGTTGGAGTCATAGCCTCCGAAAAGGAAGGAGACGCCGATGAGTCGGGGACCACCGAACTGGATGTGGCCCTACTTAGTGTCGCAGAGGGATTGGACAAACTGTTCGACGGGAATCGGGTGCTAGTACTGAAGGCTAAGAGATTTCCACAGGAAAGCTGCTCGCATATTAAAATGTGGTCGCGAGTCCAAGTACACACTTAGATGTAACGTCTTTCAACGACTTGTGAGAAGGTCTGCTCGCAAATCTAGTTTTCCATATTTGACTATCCATGACTCCTGATCAGGTGAGCTCGATAGTCAAATGGACGTTCCACACTTATCCAATATTCGACTCTCGATCAGATGATCTCGAGAGTCGAATGGACGTCCCGTACTTATCCAATATTCGACTCTCGATCAGATGATCTCGAGAGTCGAATGGACGTCCCGCACTTATCCAATATTCGACTCTCGATCAGATGATCTCGAGGGCCAAATGAGCATTTCCACGTGAAATCTTATCTCCACCATTTTGCCTATAACATAAATGTTTTGTTTTCTTTCTGAGATCAGTGTAGCCCAAGTGGGAGAATGTAAGACTCCATTAGGTGGGCCACACATGATCATCAGTTTAGATCATGACCGTTGGATTATTCAGATTGAGCGATTCAGTGGGCCCCACTACAGTTGTGATCATTGCAAATAGGTTTGGGGCGGGACGCTTGAACCGTTGTTTCTATGCACGGTTATTAAGTCAGATATGGAAACCTACGGTGTGAAGACCCTAGAGGAGAGAAGTGTGATGGGTAAGCTTCTCTGGCCCTCTTTCCTATAAATATACGTCTTGGTTCCCTCACCAACACACAAGAGAAAACCCTAGTCCCCATTGAGAGGTTCTCCTAAAAGTGTTAGGTGCGGAAGACCAAGTGTTCTTCTCGGCAACACGACAGCATCGGGAATGTCTTCCCAATCAGGTATGGCTTTAAGATTAAAGTGTGAAATCTCCATTATTCAATGCATAGACGATCCGATTATTCCGCATTCAGTAATCAGATTAACATAAACATCTATCTCCGTACAAAAGTTAGTTTTGTTTATCCAATCTCATACGTGCCACCACTACGAGGGTTTTGCCCCAAGCACGATTTATGAGTACATGTGTATCAATTCCCTCATGCTCAGCCTCAGTGTAAACGTTCCGAGTGCATGCGTATCAACTAGCATACTCTGCCGAAGTATCAAATAACCCCGAGCATTCTAATCATTACCCATGCTGTAAATGTTTAGATCTTTTGTCAACGCCAGCCAGCATACGCGTGCCGTCGCTGCTGCCTTCATCATCTCCTGAGCGCTTTTATTCCACTAGCACATCCTTAACTTTCCATCGTAGGTCGGTCAAGGCCTCTGTTACCAAGATTGGATTCTATCATGACGAGTTACACAATGCGTTATCATGGTTTGCATGACCATTCATTCACTATTCATCTACATGTGTATGGACATATAGAATGTTTTTACAACAATACAAACCGTTCAAATCATGTCCCTCAAAGTAGATGAAGCACGTCCTCAAATTCAGCTATTGAAGTGAACCCATGTTGGCTATTTTCATTTTTATCCTTGACTTGGAGGCCACTGGTAGGACGATTCCATTGATTCTATAATATGATATAGTATTAGTATTATGATCCATGTAAGTAGGCCTCACTCTTTCAACCGTTCAGATTCCGCTAAATGTATAGGTATGGCTGCCTGAGTATGAATGGCATAACCTGCCAGAGTATCAAATCTTTTCTACCAGAGGACCCAGTCTCCGCAATCATGAAAATTTCCATGCATCGAGCAGTGCGAGAACCGGCCCTTTGGATGCATATATACAAGTTTATACTACGAATCCATAGGCCATATGTACTAAGACGCAGTTTAGAAAAGCAAGAAGAAAAAGGACAGGCGCTTTTAAAATCCTACCTTTCTTTTTCCTTCTCTTTTTTTATTTTTTCTTTACCTTTTGGAAGGAACCCAGCACAACACGGACCGATAACTCACCTAAGTTTCAGAACAATGTAATTTTGGAACGTCGCTTTATCCTCGTGATTCGTGACAGATGAACCGATGAGACGGACTGACGGTGTTCATGGGGAGCGGATTGCCTGGGACCCGGGCACAGATATCTATGTGCCCGGGGCTGTGTGGGGTCCACAGAGATGTCTATGACAAATCCACTCCTACCATCTGTTTTGAAAGACCACAATTGCACAGGATTTTAAAAATAAGGCAGATCCAAAATTCAGGTAGGTCACACCAACAAAACAGTAGGAACAGCAACGTACACTGTTGACACCTTCCTAACCTGATCATGATGTTTCTATGCCATCCAAACCATTTATAGAATTATTATCACCTTATATGTAGGAACAGATATCATCCTGATGCAAAACTTCTGTCATCAGGAGGCATACAACCCTCAGTGTTTCGTGTGGTATTTCACACATGAGTTTTAGATTTGCCTTGTTTTTAGTTCCCTGTCCTATTGTAGTCAATCAAAAGAGAATTTGACCTAAAATCGTTTTTGGGCTCATACCCTATAAAATGTGCTCGAAAAATGAATAACGGCGTGGATAAGACACATACATCTAGGTGGCCCCACATAGCTTTTCTAGTACCGACCCGTACCGAGCTTGGACGGGTCACTACCGAAGCCGAGTCCATTAACTGCGGGCATCCCTAGCTCTCCCTGCGTCGTGGTCTTCTTAGCTCTGTGGACGTGGCTTCGGTTGTTCCGGAAAACACGAGTTCAGTGCTTCCGGCACCGTGGGGCCAGTTTGGTGCATTTGTTTTATATCCACACTGTCCATCCATTTTTCCACCTCATTTTAATAATGAGCCCCAAAAGGAAGTAGATTAAAATCTCAGGCGGGCCACACCAAAGGAAAACATGGTGGTTGAATGCCCCCATTAAAAACTTCTTAGGGGGACAAGTTTTGAATCAAGCTATGTTGCCCTCGCTTTTTCAGTAACGCATGTGATGTGTGTGCGGGCATGCCAGAATCGAATGTACAACTTGATTCACACCGAACAACAATAACCCCAAGCACCGTGATATGTAGATATGTTGTAGTCGACCATATATAATCAGGAACTGTACAGATCGGTTACCTATTCAACCATTTGCATAGTTGTTTAACAATAAGGCGATATTTGAAGGGTGGGGTTCGTCCTCCAATGATGGGTTACTCATATGCCTGTCGTACAAAATGACTTTTCAATACAGAACTAAATAAAATAAAAAAAGATACTTACAGTTGATCACGTGGAACATACTGCAGATCTCCTTTCCGAGCAAAACACTTCATTAAAATAAGTCTAACGTATGAGTGTATATTTCAAGTACAACTAGAGTTACCAGCTACTGGATTACTATTACTGATTTATTGCTACGAATTGTAAATTCATATCTAATGCTACGGAATGTTAATAGCTGGATTACGCTAATGAAGATGAAAATGAAACTAATGATGATGATTACACTAAGAAATGTAAATAGCAAAATATAAGGAGCATGATAATTGAAAGATAATTTCAAAGATTTGATTTGATTTGGTTGGTGCTGGACCCTTTGCTATGTCGCTTTCCTTTTATATTTATAGCCTTCATCGCCCACACGTCCCAGATTTCTTGACGGTTCATTTGGCACGATCGATCTTCTAGATCTTTCTTAATTTGCCACCTATCCTTGTAACCGTCTCGTTGACTCACCCACGATCGCTTGCTTACTTCATCCTTATTGATGTCGTGTTATCACTTAATCAATGACAATTGTGTCACCACGAATCTTGCTACTCTCTCGCCCGTTACTTCACGCGTCGGCTTCTTAAGATCGTGCAACCACGCTTGTCCTCTCCTGATTAGCTCTTGCAAGGCTGGGTAGAAATAGGGTATAACATTGACCCCCACGTCATATTACCATTGGTAAAAGGTAAAGGCAACGTTTAAGTTTTCATTAAATGTAGTCGTCCTTTCGTCCACGAATCGTGTTCTCATTCGTTACGCTTAACCGATTCATCTACTGATGACGGTAATGCCTTTTGCAAAAGTGACCCTGCTTCGACATGTGTCTTTCTTTTGGGGTGGGCAATATGCCATCATCACACCCTCATTAATGCTTATAGAATGCGACCGATAAAATGAAATTTGAAATTTCACTTACTTCTTATGCTTCTTCCGATTTCAAATCTCCTCTACATCTCTCGTTCTTTCATCTTCAATGGCTACTTCTTCCTCTTCTATTCCTTCCTTCGATCAAGATACAATAGTTAGAATCTTAGATGATCTTTTTGATAATCTTACCAATGAGATCATCTTCACAACCACCATTGATAACGAAATAGTACATCATCTCGGCCCTTCCTTCCTAAAGTGACTCCAAATGAGCTCTCTACATTGGATTTCTACTTCCCACTCTACTCAGATGAAGAGATATTAGTTTGAGATGTGAAAGTTCTGAATCCTCGAACTGCCTTAAAACATCTCAAATCTTGGATGTTGCCATTAAATGGATGAAAAGATTGGTTTGAACACCTTGAAGAATTCTATGGGGATTTGTGGAAAGAAATGGGTATTTATGAGTGCATTAAGCTATCCACTATTAACTACTCAGCAAATCTCTCTCTTAACTGTTGCATCAACATTTTGGACCAAATCCCTAAATTCCTTCCTCTTCAAATGCGGTCTGATGAGTCCCATTATTTTGGATGTCTGTGCTTTTACCCATCTTCTTCCCTTCGGCCGGGACTTTTTCCTGAATTTCACTGTAAATGAGCAGAAAACTTTTAAACTTCGTGGCAGCAAAGCATATTCATACTTCTTGATCGCGCACAGGAAATATCATGGCTCGGTTGATCATGAAGAACTACTGGCATTTTTACTTCTCTGGATATACCGTCATCTCTTATGTGCGAACGTGCTCGACATGACCCATGAGTATATACCTCTAGTTGAAACGCTCGCTTAAGGTAAAAAAAACTTACTCTCGCCCCTTTAGTCCTTAGCCATCTGTATCGAGGTATGTACGAGCTTATTACCTAAGGCATCTATAATAGTGATAGCCCTCTTTGCTCGTCCAGATGTGACTTCTTGAATACTTATGTTCGACCCTAGTCACTAGCCCTCCTTCGGACGACATTGCCTATACATCTTATGACCACTGCAACATGTACTATCCAAAACAAGTCCTCCTCTTTCCGGTCTATATGAACAATTTGTTCTTCTCTCTGGGTATTGACAAACATCTCCACTCCTTCACCCCATTCTATAAGAAAGAGTTTGGCCCAGCCTGGCTTTCGGGCAATGTAAGAGATATGCATGATGTTCTGGAGAGTTATTTAATGTCAGGGACCTTCCTTACGTTGGCACCATAGAGTCTAGTAAGAATGCAAAAGTCAGAACTGAACAGTATTGTCCGAATCTGTTCGCTTGTCAATTCAACCTTATGCAGGGTATCCCCTATCCGTCAACTTAAAAAACTCTTAACCAGCCCCCTTATGTTCGCCAACCCCAAGTGTAGGGCTGCGATGTAGTAATAATTTGATGGAGACCGAGATCGTCCATAATGATTTATGTAGGTATTCACAGGATTTTTCTAAAATAATTTAGAATTATGATTGAATTAAGAACTAATTCTAAAAGTTGAATTAAGAACTAATTCTTAAATTGTATGAATTGTGATTAAAACAGCAAATATAAGTGAATTCAATAAGGTAAAAGGCATTAGAGCACTAAGGATCCACTTATAGCCATTTTCAATGCATTGATTAATTAAGTTTCTAATACACATCTAGAATTAGAGTTCCATCCTATCTAGTCGGAGTATGGAGTAGTTAAATTATAATAATCTGACATAGGTAAACATTAATTGATATAGTTCACACTTGAAGCATATGTATTAGGCATAGGGAATCCAATTCCTTGAATTATATAGGCCATTCCTCTAACAAAACTGATAAATTAAAACTATGGATGTCCTTTCTCTAATCTTATCATTAGATTAGGTTAGAACCATTATTTGAATCTAAACAAACTAATATCAATCAACAATTCCATCCATCTCAGATTCAGACAAAAGATAAGAACTTAGCTTTGAAGCAGTTCTGTCATTAAGAACCATGTTCTAGACCGCAAGGAATTTGAAGTAACTACCGTGCTGTAGTCTATGGTAGATCAAGGAATTTCACAGATCTAAACAATGCAAAATAAATAAGTAAACTAGAATTAGAACTTCTAAGCATTACATGAACCCTTAGTCATCAACATATCAAAGAAGAACTAGAACTAAAACTTCATTCAAACTAGAATCAAACCAAATTCTTCATTAAACCATAAAATAAAACCTAGATTGAATCAACATATAAAAATAAACTACAAGCTTCACCTCTTAGTCCTAGCTAAGAGGTTTTAGTTCATCTCTAATATCCTTGAACTAAAATCTTAGAAAATGCATAAAAAAGAACTAGAACTAGAAGAAAACTAAAAAACTTGAAGTAGAACTCCTCCGAAGCCTCTATGCAATCCTCCATGTCCTTGATACCTTTAAAAGAGAAGAGAGGTCCCCCTTATATAAAAAAATCCAGCACCACCTCAAACTGCGTAACGATTTACACACTTGCACCGGCGTCTTCGATGGATGCTTCGATGGATTGAAGAACACTTTGATGGATCATAATGTGGTTTCATGGAATCGAAGTTTGTCTAAAGAGTTTAGATTTTTTCAGCTTCTGAAATGTCATTTTACGATGGATCGAAACTCTTTATAATGAATCGAAGTTGTTTTTACGAGGGATCGAAATTCCTTATAATAGATCGAAATTAGTCTACAGAGTCGTTCAAAATTCCATTTTTTCTGGTATGTTAGATGGGTCCTTCGATGGATCGAAGGCCAATCGAAAAATATTTTAAGATGAATCGAAGACCAATCGAAGTACTAATTGAAGTTGTCTGTTTCTCCAATTGTTGATTTTGAACTCTGAACTTTCTTTCACTTGGATTCTTTCTTTCTTTCTTTCTTCTTTGCTTGCTTCCAAGTTGATTTCCCATCTTGAGTAAATGTCATCTTTTAAGCTCCTTTCATTCAAATCTCTCTCTTGTCCTTGTAATCACAAAAACACATTAAAGTTCATTTTTAAACACATTGTCTTATATAAAATGAGCATGGAATTGGGGATAAATATACACAATTTTAGCCTCAACACCTTACACTCACATTGTCATACATGACATTGAATGTTACCTTGGAATCAATACCTTTTTCGAGGATGCTAAAACCGCTTTCAAGTTTGTTCGATTTGTCGATCGGTCGGGCCTACTTGAGGCCTTTTATGAATGGTGGATCGACCATTATAATAACCTTATCCTTCAATCCATTAGAGTTACTACTGCTGAGCTTTCCAAAATGATCAAGCTAGAAGAAAAGAAAATGACAAAGAAAACTAAGACCACTATGACTGGCCGTAGCAGTGTCAAGACACAAAAAGTATCAGCCGCTACATTAGCGCCAATGGCCGATCCTGACCTAAAGCTCAAGAAGAGGAAAGTTAAGACTAAAGAAGTTACTCCTTCAGTCCTGACCACTTCTCTGACAACGATCACTCCACCGGCAAGAGTCTCCATTCTAGCAAACGTTTCCTCACCACCAACATCTCCAATCATTCACAAAATAGTTACATCTCCACAAGTCACTTCACCTGTTCCGACAATAGCTATTTCCTCCCAACCATTACAAGTAGTTCCTTTAATACTTCCGGCTATTCCTTAGAGGATCAATGACCTAGGCTCGGCCATAGGACCTCCTCCAAGACCACCCGTTGCTCCAGGCATCAAAATAGCTCCAGCTGCTCCACCAATTCCTACGATTTGGCCGCCATCTACCAGCTCATGCAAGCCGACTGTTTCCAAAAGAATAGGTAACTTCGATACCAAATTTTTTCCTTGATTCATCATTAAAGACTACGCTTGGAAAATAGAACAAGGTTTTAAAAGATGCCGAGAAGCCCATGGTGGTAAATGCTTAAATCAATGATGGGCGAATAGGATAACTCAAAATAATTTGAACTTACCTTTTGATGAGAGATATAAAAAACCTTATCGAACCAAATCCACCACCACTTTCGATCACAACTCGGTAGATTGCAACAATTATCAGGAATCCCCAATCGATAGTCAACCGATTCACAACAATGGCTGTCTAATCTGATATAGGTGAACTTCCTTCAGTTTTTTTTATATATTTTTATCTCCTTTCTTGTCAACATCTTCTGATTATTTTCTCATTCATTTGCAGTTCTTCGTGAAGTTGCAGCTGGGGAAGCATCCACAAATCAATCTCCTGCCATTCATTCTTTTGAAAAATCTGCTGTAGATACCCTAACTGCCGCTGATGAGGCGATGCCTAAGGATGGGGTAACCGAAGAGGGGTTAGGTGATAGCCCAGCCATGACTCATCCAACTGATCAAACTAGTGCAGGAGCATCCGTTCTACAAACGAACCAATTCCCATGGGTGAATCAATCGAAGAAGCTCAAGTTCATCAGCCACCTAAAGTACATTCTATTAGGTCAGAAGTCGTGGGCGACGCAACAGCTACCGATGAGGCTATGCCTATAGACGAACCAATAGACCCTACTCCACACCCGACTTCTCCTGAAAACAGACCTTCTTCGCTTGAGACTACACAGATGGTGATCGATCTCACAGATCTTGCCCAATGGCCGAGCAATCCCTTACACCCACCGTTGATTTGGGACAAGAAAGTGATGATAATATCTTTTGTATTTGGAAGAGGTATCGACCATAAAAAAAAGCAGCCAACACCTTTTTGGTCCCTATGGTCAAATCGACCAGTAGGACACCATGAGTATTCTTGACTCCCCTCGTGAAGTTACTAACAGTAACATCGGACGTAATAAAACTGGCCATCATTTTTCCCAAATTTGTCATCATTCAGATTGGGAGAAGATTTACTGCGGCGCCATTATCAACCAGGATTCTGGTGATAGGGCAACCCTTAGGATGGGCCTATATATACAAGGGTTTGAGATGCTGAGTCATACTTTGGGTCAGTTTTTCAATTACGACCCTCTCAGAAGACAGGCTTGGCTCTACAGTAATATAGTTTAGCTACGATGATGAACTTGTTCCTGGCAATGTATTTGTCACATCTAGTAGGGAAAAACATGCATGTTAGATTACTACTTGAGGACTGAGTTCCTCCACATCCCCTACCATCTTATTGGGCTAAGACGACTTCACTTGAAAATCAGATGGGAGAGTGAGTACCATGTTACAATAAAAAACTATAGACAACAACATCCCAAACACAATTTCTGACTTTAAACATTGCCCCTAAGTTTTTTCTGACCCGACGAATCATCACAGTCATTATTTGCCCGCTGCCGAGTGGGCCGATGTGAAATTGCGTCGGATCGTCTAACATGACACCCTACGCTTTACGCGGAGGCTTAGCGAAGCTACTAGAATTATGTTTAAGACCTAGAGAGGGGGGGGGGGGGGGGGGGGGGGGGGGGGGGGGGGGTATATTAGGACCTTTTTAAAAATTCTCTTTGCCTATTTAAATTAATTAGCAATTTATACTAAGTAAGAATACTTTGGCTTCCAAGCCTAAGTGGATCCAATCACAAAGACTAGCATATGAATAAGCAATTAAGCTATCTAGTTTAACCACATAGATTATCAAATGATTTGACTAATCGAGCTCCTAATCTAAGTGCAAGGTCTAGATTACAAATGATTTAGAAATTAAATAGTATAGAAGTGAAATTATAACTTGTGTATGTGAATCTACCTATCAAGTGCATATCATACATTTCATTAAGCATTCATAATTAAGCAATTAAACATATAATGCTAGAATAACAATGTTCTTAAATAAAATCACAAACACAATGATGTTTAGTGGTTCGACTATGTGTCTATAACACTCCCAATTGCCGTTCTCACCCCTTGAGTACATCGAATTTTACTAGAGGGTTTTAAATCAAGTCCACCTCACAACCTATGAGTTTTAAATAAGATCCTCCCTACCTTACAGTTCTACTCATGGACCAACTCCCCTTGAAAACTTGATAATTTAAGCTTTACAATCGAGCCAAGGTCTTACAACCGAACCTAATAATTTAGGCTCTATACTAGAGCCAGGGTCCTATAACTGAACCTCAATTTAGACTCCATTATGAGTTAAGGTCCTACAACTAAACCTAGTGTATACGCCCGCTAGAAGCTCCCTACTTGGAGACTTAATTCGGCCTTATAACCTAGCTTAGGTCCTACAACCAAACCTATCGAGTTTGCAATCAAATTCTATGCTCAATTCCCCATGAAAAGAGAGTATGTGGACTCAACATAAATTGTCAACCTTACTTGTCGGATTTGAACCCCACTGATGCGCCGCTTAGGTTGCTTGATCTCTGTTCTCCCATGCTTCAATCACTTTCCCTTTCCTCCTCCGATGTTGTTGTCGATGCGTCGCCAATGCTCCAGCTCCAACAACCAATCACCTTGCATGAGGTGCTCTTGAGATGCCTAAGATCCCTCTTTTAAGCCCAAAAATGAATTCCACCACTTTTATAAAAAATTTCCAACAGTAAAAATCGGGCAGATTCATATATCTTCGATTGATAGAGATTTCCTTCGATTGATCAAAATCATACTTTGATTAATAAAAAAATTGTCCAAAGAGTTTTATGAAGTTGCTAGACATATGTTCGATTGATCGAAAAACCAAATTCGATTGATTGAAGTGATCGGTTTGATTAATTGAAGAACTATCTAAAGAGTTCAACAAGTTGCTGGACATATGTTCGATTGATCGAATCGATTTTCTGATTGACTGAAGTCCTATCGAAGCCAAACTTCGATTGATCGAAGTCCACTAAAAAACTATTGTCTGAGCTATTTCATATACATCAGCTTGCACCTCTATAATTAGCCTAACTTTTCATGTTTTTCTATATGATCTAAGGCTAATGATGATGACTAAGGGTTTTCCTAGTTGGTTTAAGTCATCTAGAGGTTTAGGGTATTTTGGTTTAAAGGGTTAAGGTCATTAAGGCATCTCTTTTACGTGATCTTCTTCCTTGATGATGCTTGTCCACTTGAATCTTCAGTCTTCAGCTTGTCAATGTTCAACTAACATTACAACACATGGACACACGTGATAGACAAATAAGGTGTACTAGTATGTCATAGAAAATTGCACTAATAATCTCTCTCTTTATCAATTACGTGACAAAAACCTAACCTAGACCGTTTCATGGTCCATACCAATGACAGTACTGAAACAACAAATAATTATATGTGAAAATAAAAGATTACAACTCAAAATACTCTAAGACATATAACTCTTAGCAATGCTCCTCTTGATTGCTCCCCCATAACTGTCAACCCTTGTAACATAAAACAGAAAAACTTATTTTAGTGGGACTTTATCTTTCTCCCCCTTTTTGTCAGCAATTGACAAACAAATCTCTCCCCCTTAATGATACATCAATTAAGTAAGTGGAGAAGAGATTAAAGTGTCACACTTTTAACTCTAAGCACATGCTAACTAAGGAGAGTATAGGGTGCATGAACATTAAAAGTTGGTGCATGCATGAAACATGATCAATAAGAAAATGTAACTATCGAAGCATAATTAACCATGCATAATTGGTCATTCTAAGATAAACATTAAAGAAAATGATTAAGGCATGGATTAACATATATTAAGCATAAAATTCAACAAGATTAGCTAATTTAAGCAGGGTGATAGTCTAGTAAGAGATACAAATCAAAACATAGGTTAAACTATCAATGGTGGGCTAATGAGGCTTGAATCCTCTGATTTGCTCATAAGCATACTAAATGAGGCTGAAATTCTCAGATTTACCTATACTAACCATTTCTAGTTACCCTCACTAACTATTTCTAGTTTGATCATATTAAGGGTAACTAATTTTCTCAAAACCCTCATGAAATTCAGCATGTGGTAAGCGGTTGGAAACTCCTCCTAGAAGGGAAAATGGTCAAGATCCTCTCTTAGACTAAGGGTGAGAGAGGTAGTGGTAGAGGCCATGAGAAATATCAATAGTTTTTAGCTCCCATCACTAGTGGAGTCACTAGATTCAAATTTTGACTCCTCTGTATCATCCCATGTTGCTTCCATAGCCTTTTACCTTTTCTTTTAGGCTTTTTGGAACAATTTGTGACAACATGACCATACTTACATAGTTGTAACATTGGACTTTCTTTTTGGTGGATTTCTCTTTATATTTTTCCACCTTCTTGTCATTCTTATAACAACTCTTCACTCTATTCATTTTGAGAAATTTCTTGAATTGATGATTGAACTTTCCTCCTCGTCTTCCTTATCGCTACTATCTTCTTTTTCTTCTTCCACTGTTTTACTATGTGGGGGCCTATAAAAAGATTTTAGGATATCGTTCTTCTTCCTAGAGGAGGCCTAAAAGTGTAATTTATGAGTTTGTAGGGAACCTATGAGTTCTCTACTTTCATGCTGTCTATGTCTCTACACTCTTCTAAGGCTATTACCTTGGAGCTAAATCTTTCCGGGAGGGACCTAAGTATTTTTCTACAAATCCTACCTTTCGAAACCCTTTCTTCTAAGGCAAACATGGAATTACAAATATCTGACAGTTGTATGTAAAACTCCATGAAAGTTTTAAACTCTTTCATTTTAATATTTTAAATTTTATTGTTAAGAGCTGAAGCTTCGAGCATCTTACTGTGATAGTTTCCTTGTGGGATACGTCTAGTATGTCCCACTCTTTTTTTTATAGTTACTTATGTGAGAATGCGTTAAAATTCATTTGGGAAAACTGTACAACAAATTGCCTTGAGAGCTTTGACATTTGCTATGTATTGAGGTCTCTCATTATTATTCCACTTTTCATCATCTTTGGGACTGATAATGGTTTTGCTGTCAACCTCCACTTGTTCCAGGGGTGTGGAATATCCACATTGTGTGATTACCCAAACAGATCGGTCTAAGGATTCTAAGAAAATCCTCATCCTAGCCTTCTAATAGGCGTAGTTGGACCCATTAAAGAATGATGAATGGTTAATAACACTCCCATCTTGGTTAGACATTATCTAGTGCTTCGGTATTGGATCTCACTCTATACAGTTAAGTCCTTGAAGAGCAACATACTCTGATACTAATTGAAATTGCGTCGGATCGTCTAATACGACACCCTACGCTTAAGACCTTTTTGAAAATTCTTTTCACATACTTAAATTAATTAGTAATTTATACTAAGTAAGAACACTTCGTCTTCTAAGCCTAAGTGGGTCCAATCACAAAGACTAGCATATGAATAAGAAATTAAGCTATCTAGTCTAAGCACATAGATCATAAAATGATTTGACTAATCAAGTTCCCAATCTAAGTGTAAGGTCTAGACTACTGAGGATGAGGACGGATCCAACTTAGCCTCACAAATAACGGAACGCGTTTACAAGCCCGTAGCACCATTCCCTTCGAGATTGGTTGCTCCAAAATCTCTCCCAAACTCTCATGATATTTTAGAGATTTTCAGACAAGTCAAGATCAACATTCCCTTGCTTGATGCCATCAAACAAATCCCGTCTTATGCCAAGTTTCTAAAGGACTTGTGCACAACTAAACGCAAATATAATGTGCAGCAAAAGGCTTTCTTAAATGAGCAAGTGAGTGCCATTCTCACTCAAAAGACCCCCCCCCCCCCCAAAAAAAATTTAAAGATCCCAGTAGTCCCACAATCTCATGTACCATTGGAGACTACCGGATTGAGCGTGCATTCCTAGACTTGGGGGCAAGCGTAAACTTGATCCCGTACTCTGTATATGAGTAATTGAGTCTTTGTGAATTAAAACCCACCAAAACCACGTTGCAACTCGCTGATAGATCCATCTGTGTACCGAGAGGGATAGTTGAGGATGTGTTAGAACTAGAAAATTGACTTAGAAGAACATTTTCTTAAATGGTGTTTTGTTGCTCTGGGGTTTCAAGTAATAAAAACATTCATAGACAATCACAAGCATTCACAAAAGTACACAAGAGAAGAGATATCGCAAGGTAAATTTTATTCCAGAGATCCTGAGATCTTGTATATTCCAGGCCGTGATCTGGCACAAGCCCTTAAGTACATCGAATGATCGATGACCCTTGATTAAAAGGTGAAAAACTAGTCAGCAGGGACCATGGTCTTAGAGTTTGTGGTCGTAGAGACCTATATATGTTTTGTTATATACTGAACCATCTTTGTATTAGCCAGATGTCTATGTCCCGTGTTTTGACCGGAGATCCGGGCTGAGACTATCAGGGTTTATGACTGAGAAGGACGACTCTAGGCCCGTGCCTGTCATGTATGGACAGGTCACCTCGGGAAGTCCAATCTACAGTTGTGTGTACCTACGTAGCCCAACCGACAGATGCCGTTTAAATGGGTAGGGCATCGACTGTTGTGTTGTGGCAGTTCATAACAATTGCTTTGTAGTGAATTGAAACTCTTTGATATGGTTTATCATGATAACCATAGTCCCGTTTGCCTAGCTTTCGACCTAAATCGGATCACATCCTTACAGTAGATATAAGTGATGACATATTTGCATAGTTCTGGATGCTGGCAGCTTCTTTCCGAGAAGTCATTTCATTCAACGCGTCAAATCGGGTAGAACCTTGAAGATGCATAATTCTGCTCGCTTAGAGATCCTGGAATGTCCATTTGACCATTCCATTACGTCCGGAACGCTCAAAATACCCAAAATAGGTTCAATCAGAGCTTGAAAACACTTAAAACTAAGTCCGGTGCACCCGTGAACATGTTCTGTAATTGGCTGATTTTTTGGGTGCGTGGGACTTAATTTATAAGTGCGTGGGCTCCAACGCACCTTTAAATTAAGTGCCTGATTTTTTGTTGAATTTAGGGGTGCGTGGAGCATTTTTCGGGTGCGTGGGACCGAATATGCAAATCTGGATTTCGTCGAATTTATGGGCGCGTGGGACCCGAATTTATGGGTGAGTGGGAGTCCGACGCACTTTTTTGGGTGCGTGGGTCACCAATTCAGCGGCAACATTCTCTTCCGGAGATCAAACCTTCCGACGTATGCCGTAATAATTCTTTCTTCAGTGTGGATATGTGGACGTCTGGTCCCGCACCGTTCCTGAGCTCTTTATCTGATAATGGGAAGCGGCAGTCTGTCCTCGGTACGGAGGGCATGATCTTCCTAGAGCCAAATCATGACCCTCACCAACCTTTCCCCACACACTATTTCGAGACTCTTCGCCAGAGATTTTATCATCTAGGGGATATCGAGATCTGACCATCTGGTGCATTTCGGACCCGAGGTCACTTGATTCCACATCCGGGGTACGAGGCGTGGTCCCGTCGCATTCTGGAACAACATAGGGCCACCTTGCGAGCAGTAGGTCTGTATAAGGCCATCGAAGCGACGTCGAGTTATTTCCATAGGGAACCATGGGTTTGCAAGGGCTTCCTCAACCATTGGTGTTCCATCACCAACTCCTTCCACTTACCGTACGGAGAGATGAGCATCTCTCTGTGGGATATGAATCGGATCGCAGGTCTTCTGGTCCATGGCAGGATTTATGACGAATGGGTTCCAAGCGACGAGGAACTCTCTCAAAAGAAGAAGGGAGTGGACGAAGGTTTCTTCTCTGAAGCCTGCTATGAGTTTTTTGCTGAGCTCCCACAATTCTGGGGTTTTAAAGATAAACTCCCCTTCGAAGATTGGCTGGTCTATTTCAGCCATGGTTTAAAGTGAATATTCCGTTGTAAGTTTCTTATCGTCGTTTCTGTTTCGTTTTATTTCCTTCTGTTGACGTCATGTTTTCTCTTTTCAGCTTGGATTACGAGGCCTATGATGAAGGCCGCGGCGACAAGGTCTTCTTGGAGAGGAGGATGAAGGAAAAGTTCCCCTGTCCCAATAAACTATCTCCTACTTACGAACTGGCCGGCTTTCTGGCCTATTGGCTGAGCTGCATAGCACTGCCGAGCTCTAAGCAAGCAAACAATGTACGGGTATCCTATTTTGCCGTTGTGGGAGCTTTGGCGAATGGTCACCCGTACGCACTGGCTCCAGTGGTCCTATGCTCTATCTACCGGACCTTCAGCTATATCATCAACAATAAGGAACGTGCCGCCTACGGGATGAATTCGGCTTATTGTGGGTGGCACTTCTTCTCTGGCTGGCTAGGAGTGTATTTTCCTTAGGTCTATGGGGCAGAGTGCTGTTGAGCTCTTAATTGTGCATATTCTAACCCCAATTCATCACTCATTATGCATGGTTTTCATGATTTAAAGGCTAATCTAATGCATAGTTTTGTGGTTGTAGGAATGAAAGAGAGACTTCATCATTCGGATGCTTTGAGACCCTTCTTACATACCTTGACGATCAAAGGAAAGGAATAACAAAAGAGGGAAGAAGAAAGGAAAGAAGAGAAAGAAGAAAGGAAAGAAAAAGGAGCCCCACAAGGTGGTCCGACCGGTCTTAATCGGTCGGCCAAACAGGCCCCGACTGGTCTTGACTGGTCGGCCAATAGATCTCCCCTCTCTTAAAGCTGCTGGAGCAAGGCCAGCCTTGTCTGACCGGTCTTGACCGGTCGGCCAGCCCTGTCCGACCGGTCGGCCATGCAATTTCAGGGTTTCAGATTGCAGACAGCAGGCCATTCCCATTTCTGGTTTTTTGGATCCATTTTCTAGGCCCACATTAATGATATTTGGAAATCCAACACATCCATGTCGAAGAGGAGCTCGACGCCGAACTAAACCCAAGTGGTTTCGTGTCAATCGGAGCTATGGACTGATCATGGTGGCCAAAACAATACGAACTGTCCAGAAAGTTCCAGATTCTGCCTACTCCACTCTAGGCCTGTCCAGGTGGCCCATCATTTATGATATGAAGAATCTACTTTGACCATCTTTTAGACCACATCCATATATGAATAACCACAAAGTTTCAGATCAAAAGGATGTGTGGTTTGATTGTAGCGGTTGAAGAAAGATGGACCATCCAGAAAGATTCAACTGCGCAGAGTTTATAAAAGCCCTAAGTGTTCTAATTTTTGGACCACATTCTGGGATTTTTTTTGGACAATATAATCATCTATCATGTAAAGGAGGAAGTTTTCTACTAATGTTCAAAATTTGGGATCAATCCGACATCTGTACACTCCGGAGCGTTGAAAGCAAGATGACTGGTTCTTAAGGTACCCGAAGTGCGCGATTTTGAGAAGCGGTCGGTGATATGATTGGTGGGCTCATTTAGAAGATAATCTTGGAAATCTAAATCATCTATGAGGAAGACCACATTACAAGAAAGCTACAAATAAAATTTAAAGGCAATCCGACCATTGGTTAAGCCGTACGAAGCGAAACAAAATCCGTTATGTTGCGGTACTCTTGCTGTATTATAAGAGGAGGTGCTCTCTTCTATTCTAGGGTAACCAAGGACGTGGAGAGCAAGGAGTTCAAGTAATAGGAGGCTTCCTAGCCTCTTCCAGCTAGTTTTTCTTCCTTTTCTTAGTTCTAGTTTTATTTTTAATATGTTTTCCATTAGCTAATCTCTTAGCTAGAGCTAAGAGGTGAACCTTATAGTTTTCTTAGATTGTTTAATTCGTTTTTATTGGTTTTAAGATTGGATTTCATGTTTATGAACAATGGTTTGAAGTTTAATTCAAGTACTAAAGTAGTTTTTCTTAGTCTTATGATGACTCATGGATGTTTGGAAGAATTACTTGAGTTCTTAATTGTTGTGTGTTAGTCTAGACCTGTATGATCCGAGGAATTGGAGTACGCTCTAGTACTATGATCTTCATGTGGGAACTTCTTACGAAAGTTCTACTTTTATGGATTTTTGAAGTATGTTTGAGACTATGTATGTGATTTGAATCAAGTTCAAATCATGATCTAGCTTTGTCTTGTGACAGGACTTAATGATGGTCATGATTGTGAACTTAGTCTATTGGAATTGGGACTGACCTATGCTATTGAGTATGCTCGTCCTAGCTTGCATTGAGTGAATCATGTACATTGATCATACATATGTTAGGTTGATTGTTTTAACCGTTCTATCATCCGACTCGATAGATCTTAATTTCGATTCTAATTGGGAAATTGAGAAACCATAGCGAATTATGCATCTAAGGAGAGCTATAAGTGGATCCTTGATGCTCTAGTTATCTTTCCATTATCAGATTTTCTATTTTATGTTCAAAACCAATTTCACAAACCTCTTTAGATTCTAGTTATTAGGATAATTTGCATTGTTTACTTCCTTTCCTGTGGATCGACCTCGGTCTTACCGAGATTATTACTACATCGCAACCCTACACTTGGGGAAGCGAACAAGTGCGGGGATTATATCCAACCCGGGAAGGTTCCACTATATTTCTTCCAGAAGAAGAGAATGGTTGGTCAGAATTTGACAACCATTGAAGCCAAGATTGCCCGATACGATGATGTTCATTTCTTCCACTTCTCGGGCACCCGCAGCAAAGAGTCGATTCTGTGTACGGACGATGACAGCATTGACTATTACGAGCGTTCGTTCCTGACAACAATTCGCCCATCATCGCTGCCACTACATGAGGGGCTGAAATTCTGGAGGGAGCCTTATTACCCTAACCGCTTCGCTCGCCAGTTCGGGTATGAGCAAGGTGTGCCCGAGACATTAGAGCCGATAACCCGTGAGCAGCGAGCGTATGGTGTCGGGCCCATTCATTGGAAGTGGATGTGGCGACAACTCATGTTGACCGGGACTGGGTGCTCTTTTGCCATTCCGGGGACACAGCATTGTACGGGGGCTTCCTTCGGATGGATGAGGTGGTGGGCCCACCAATATACACTGGTCAGAAATAACTTCCTCGTCAGCGAGCCCTTTTCGTCACACCCCCGGTTGTTACCCCTACTCCAGCCGATGGGCTTGGCTATGCATCGGAGCATCTATATCAGCCTGCCGCACCGAGTACGAAGAGACTGACAACTTCTCTGAACGTGGTGATCGACCATGAGATGCCTGAACATACTTTGGAAGGTTGGATTGCTCACGAAGAGAGGAATGTAACATTGGAGGGGCTCGAATTCCAGCCCCTCGGGCCCTTGGATGAAGTGCTTGAAGAAGAGGATATTCTCAGAGAGGGCGCTGGGAATGACGGTGATGACGGTGGTGATGGGGGTAATGATGTTGATGGTGGTGATGGTGATGATGGTGCTGATGGAGATGGTGGTGGTGCTGGTGGTGAAGGTAATGATGGAGATGATGGCGATGCTGGTGATGAAGGCAATGATGTTGATGGTGGTGACGATGATGATGGTGGTTCAGCAGGGATTGTATTGACAAGTGGTCAGAGGGGCCAAGGGGATTTGCCCATATGTTCTAGCCTTGGGGACAATGGTGATGAGATGTTGCTTGAACGAGCCGGACCCCGGGTGAAAACTGCCCCTAGCCTTCCTGTCACTTATGGGGGCAAGAAGATAAAAGATATGTGGAAATTACACAAAGCCGAATGTTCATGGAAACAACTCTCCAAAGAGATCGGTGATGCTCCGGCTGATAGTGCGGGAGAGGCCAGGGAAGAGGGTGAATTAAGCTCTCAGGCCAATTTAAGTGAAGACCGCCACACCAGGGAGAGCAATGATGACGAGCTAATATTCAAGAGATCTGCCCCTGAGGAAAACACATGAGCCATTTTTATGGATCTGGATGATGATGATGTGCCTGCTGAATCCGTCCTTCCTCCTGATTCTCCCGTGGCAGAGGATGAGGCTAGTCAGAGCGTAGTTCCTGAAGTGGTTGTTACTGCCGCGGCGGAAGGGATTATAGCTCCTAATATTGGATCAAGTGTACCTGAACCTGCCGTGGGAGCTCCTTCCACTGCTGAGCCACCAGTGACTGAACCTATTGTGGAGGCTCCTCCTTCTGTTGAGCCACTATCAACTGAACCTGCAGTGAATGTATCTCCCGTTGTCTTGCCTCCATCAGTTGAGCTTGTCGCTGAAGTCCCTCCCGTCGCTGGACCAGCGCTTAGTGCCAATATTCCTGAGGTCGTGGTGCTATCTTCTCCGGAATTACCTGAACCATTGACCGAAAGAGTAACCGAACCTGCCCCAGTGTCATCTGTGTCCGCTGCCTCACCTAGTGCTCCCGTCATTGATATTCCTGAAGTTACTGGTATATCATCTGTTTTTTGCTATTTCATTTGTTTCCTTTCTTCTGTGGTTTCTGTGTGTTAATGTTTATCCTATTTCTTTGCCAGCAACTGCTCTTGCCGGCGGCCCCAGTACCTGTGGTCTTGCCCGAGGTATTCATTTCATCTCTTCGTGGCTTGTCAAGGACTAAGGCGAATCTTCTGAAGAGCCTCCTGTCTGATATCGCCTACTCATTAAAGAACAGGGATGAATGGTCTATCTTGGATGAAGCACTGCAGGCATTAGAACTTAATGCTACCCGGCTTGGGATTGATCTATCTTTGATAGTCAGTCATGTGGCTCAATTCAGGGAGGGGGTGGCTCGAGTAAATGAGGCGAAGAGTCTCCGAGTTGACCCTTCTGTCGAGGAAAAGCGCGATCATCTGCGATCCCTTCTTCCGAAACTCGAGTTACGTGAGGCGGGCATAACTGTAGTGAGGAAGGATTGGCAGGTTGCTGATGCTGGGTGCCGAGAGGCCACTGAACGACTTGCGGAGATCGATAATGAGATGGCTCGGCTACAAGCTGAACGTTCGATCGTCCATCTCAAAATTTCGAAGTTTAGTAGTCAGAAGTCTCGTCTGCAGTCCTCCACTGACCAACAAGAAGCGGAGCATAATGTCGTGAAGGCTCAAGTTGCAGAGTTGGAGCGGTCTCTCCAGGACATTCCTGACCCTGTCCAAGTTTTGGCTGAGGCTGAAATCGCGTAGAAGGTGATTGAAGAATTTGCAGCAAACTTGTTAGACCAGTGTCTGAAAACTTTGCACGGTTGAACTGTAACAATCTTCATTTGTAATTTTAGAACATGTTGGAATAGATATTGTATCAATATGTATACTATTGTAGTTTGGGTCTAAGTTGTATTCTTAGCCTATTTGCCATTTTACTTGACTTTTGAATGAAAACTGATTGAATTATTCGGGAAAGAGCGTCCCCTGCTAGGACTCAAACCTATGCTTGTGTGAACAAGGACGTGATCGAGTCTTGGTTAAGGGCTTATCCCGATCCTCGATGGCCTTAAAAGGGGAGGATGCCGTACGTGACATATCCTGAGTCTTAACGACTTTCTGATACCTATGGAAGCACAAAAACAGATGATTGATACTTTGACTTAACTATTGTGTGGTATCACTTCTTTTGGTATTTGCTTCATTACACTTTCCCTCTAATGGGGTGCTTACAAATTACAATGATAAGCTTGTGTCAAGTATAATATCTTTTAAAAAATCGACGATTCACCAGCGAACTGATGCCCTGTCCTTTGCAATCTATTACCCGATAGGCTCATTAGAATATACTTCATCGATGATACACACCAGATCCCACTTCGGGTCGAATTTACTCTTGGGACCTTGAGCTAGTGCTGGATATTTCATCATTAGCACCAGGTCACCCCTTTGGAACGACCTACCGCGGACTCGTTTATTGTATGAGGCTGAGATTTGTTTTTGATACATTTTGAGCCTTTGCTGAGCAGCAAGCCTCTTTTCATCTAGATCATCAAGCTCGACCATTCTGATTTTGGCATTGTGTTCGGTCATTAGGGAGTGTCGGAGTGCGACTTGTAGTGACTCAAGCTGTATCTCCATCGGGATTACAGCTTCCGTACCATACACCAGCGAATAGGGTGTAGCTCGAGTGGCTGTGCGGTGTGTGGTCCTGTATGCCCATAATGCTTCGGGTAACCGTCTGTCCTAGTCCTTCTTATTCTCGGCCACTGTCTTTTTCAGAATCTTCACAATAGTCTTATTGAATGCCTTGGCCAGCCCATTCGCAGGAGGATAATAAGATGATGAATAGCAATGCTTGATCTTGAACTTTGTGCACAGCTTATCGATAGTGGCATTTTTGAAGGGTGTTCCATTGTCGGTGGTGATCCTTTCGGGAACGCCATGCCGATATAATATGGCGTGACGAATGAAACTTTCGACGTGTCTGGCTTTCACGTTTCTCAGGGCAATTGCTTCAACCCATTTGGAGAAATAACCAGTTGCGGTAAGAATGTACTGATGCCCCTGAGAGGATGGCGGACGAATCGGTCCGATCACGTCCATGCCCCAGGCGGCGAAAGGCCAAGATATTACTGATTGATGCAGCTCTTCCGGTGGTGAGTGTATTATATCTGCATGGATCTGGCATTGATGGTACTTCTTGACATATTCTATCGCATCTTTTGTCATCGTGGGCCAATAATACCCCATATGTCGGACACGGTGATGTAAATTCTTGCCTCCTTGGTGGGCACCGCACTCTCCTCCGTGAGCTTCCTTCAGTGTGGCATACGCTTCATCTTGGTCCAAGCAGCGTAACAACACTCCCTCATACGAGCGCTTGTAAAGGACGTCATTCTGTATTATAAATGAACCAGCGCGCCTCCTGACCTACGTGTGCATCTTGGGTTCTTCTGGTAAGAATCCATATTTCAAGTAGTCGATGAATGGCCTTTTCCAGTCATTTTCTTCTGTGATTTCGAAGCAATAGATGGGGTTCGCGCCTGATTCTCCACCACGCAGTACAGTTGTCGGTAGGATCCTTCCTTCTTCGATTGTTACTTGAAGTGGGCTACCTCCGGGAATAGCCAAAGCAGCGGCCAGGTTCGCCAACGCATCGGCCTGTACATTCTCCTGCCTTGGTATATGTGAGATGTTGCTGTTACGAAACTGGTCAAACAGTGACTGCGCTTGGTGGCAAAAAGGTGACAACTCAGGTTTGCGGACCTCATATTCTGTTGTAAATTGTCCGATGACTAGCCTGGAGGCACCATAGATCTGTATCGCCTTGATTCGCATCTTTAATGTGAGCTGTAGTCCGATGATAAGGGCTTAATATTCTGCTTCATTGTTAGTGCAAGCTGGCACAATCGTAAATGAGTAGGGCAGGAAATCTCCTTGCGGGCTGATAAATATAACCCCTGCTCCTGCCCCTGTCGACCTGGAGGCTTCGTCAAAGTACATCTGCCAAAGTCGTGGTTCTCCGACCATCATAACCTGATCATCTGGGAGATCACATTCCATTTCTTCGCTGCTCGGGACCAGATGTGCAACGAGAAAATCTGCGATTGCCTGTCCTTTAATGGCTCGGGTTGGGACATATGTGATGTCGAATTCAGAGAGGAGAAGGGCCCATTTAGCTAAGCGCCCAGACAGCATAGGCTGGTTCATAAGGAATTTGATCGGGTCCGCGTTGGATATCAACGTTATTTGGTGCGAGAGGTAGTAATGCCTAAGTTTCTTCACGGCAAAAATGAGAGTAAGACATCTTCTCAATTGTCGAGTAGTTGAATTTGGCCCCTACCAGAGTGCTACTCAAGTAATATAGAGTATTCTCCTTCTCTTCTTCGTTCTTCTGTGCCAGGAGTGCTCCTAGTGAGTTATCACCCACTGCGATGTATAGAATCAACGGCTTTCCCTTATTTGGGGCGGCGAGGACTGGAGAGTTCCCGATCATTTCTTTTAGTGAATCGAAAACTTTCTGGCAGCGTCATCCCATTCAAACTTAACGCCTTTCTTGTTAAGGCGGGAGAACGGCTGACAACGATCAGCCAAGTTCAAAATGAATCTTCTTAGATATGCCACGCGGCCCTGAAAACTCTTCAATTGTTTTAGATTTTTTGGTGGCAGCATTTCTCTAATGGCCTTAATCTTGGCGGGGTCGATCTCTATGCCCCTGTGCCTGACAACAAAGCCCAGGAATTTGCCAAATGCGACCCCAAACGCGCATTTCAGCGGATTCATACGGAGACTCTTCTTGTGCAGTCACTGGAATACTTGTCTCAAATGTTCCCTGTGTTGTTCATGATCGGCCGACCTTACAGCCAAATCATCTACATAGCACTCAACGTGCTTGTGCATCATATCTTGGAATATAACGTGCATTACATGTTGATATATTGCTCCTGTGTTCTTCAATCCGAAGGGCATCACGCTGTAACAGTAGATGCCGAGAGTGGTACGGAAGGCCGTAGCTTCTTCATCTTCTGGGTCCATGCGAATTTGATTGTATCCCGAATACCCGTCCATGACAGACATTACTGCATATCCTATTGTGCTGTCAATCAATAATTCTAGAATCGGCAAAGGAAAATCGGCAGGCTTCATTAACATTCCGGAAGTCAACGTAAACTCAGATCTGTCCACTCTTCTTCTTGACCGGCATGATGTTTGAAATCCATCAAGGGTACTTCACCTCTCGAACGAATCCGGCCTAAATTAGTTTCTTGATTTCTTCTTCAATCTTAGGTACAATATCAGGATGAAATCGTCGTTGAGGTTGTTTCACTGACTTCTTTTCCTTCATGATGCTTAGCTTGTGTATGGCGATTGTCGGACTGAGCCCGGGCATTTCTGAATATGTCCAGGCGAAGATGTCCTTCTTCTCCTTTAACAACTGTATGTATCTCCCCCTTTCATTTTTGGAGTATTTTTGCTCAAATATGTGCTCCTGGGTTCTTCGAGGGTGCCCAAATTCACCTCTTCGAGTTCATCAACTGTCAGTTGCCCACCATCTTCTAGTTGCACGGGTGCGACACTTAGCTGGATAATATCGATAGAATCTTGTAACTGAATTTCTTCTACCGGGCCAATGGTCACCATGTTTACGCTTGCCCTGGCTCCTAGACCTTCTCCGTTTCTATATACTTGCTTATGTTCTTCAAATGGAGTTAGCAATCTCTTCTTTGTGTCTGCACCTTGACCGAAGAATCCCATATTCCTCATAATCTTTCGGCTGGCTCTGCTATATCTTTTCTCTTTTATTGGTCGGGGTTGGGCAGATCCTCTTCCCTCTTCTCTCTCTTCTGATGGTACTGGTTGACTTGGTCCTGAGTGAAACTTGATATCTTTCTGTGTGATATCTCTTGATGGCACGATGAATTGGCTTGGAGCTTTCGGAAATGGCTTGGTTCTTCCTTTCTTGGGTATTAGCATATTGAAGCTGGACTTAAGTACACTCATGTGTTGATCTGAGATCAGTTTTAATATAGACTGCCCCGGCTGACGCAGATGTTGTGGTACCACATAGAATTTCTTCGTGATCGGCTGAGGTTGATTTTTTAGCTAATATTGGGATCTTCCTTAAGTGATGGTCTGAGGTTTGTTCTTCTGCACGAACTTCTCAACTTGAGGTTTTGCCCCTTGCCCTTTCTTCATTACGTCGGGCTTTTTGCTGGTTTTACCGCTATCGGATGGGTTATAATATTTTGCATCGGCCAAAAATGACTCAGCTATCATGTATGGCTTCGGATTTGCCGTTATCCTGTATTGGACCCCATCTCTGTTATATTTGAAGCACTGGTGATACGTCGAAGGGATTATGCAATTCTGGTGGAGCCAGGGCCTTCCTAAAAGGAGGTTGTATGTTGTCACTGCATCGATCACCTGACACATTACTTTCGTCATCAGTTCTTCGATCTCTAACATTATCGTGATTGATCCAAGTATACGTTGACTGTCTTGATTGAACCCTTGAATCATCATGAGACTCAGGCGTAGTGCTGATTGCCTATAACCCAGCTTCTGTAATGTCTTCAATGGCATAATATTTATGGCAGACCCATCATCTAACATGCACCTTTTAACTTCCATGTCCCTGATTGTTCCTGTGACCATCAACGGACGATTGTGGTCTATTAATTCGATCGTGTGGTCTTCTTCTGCCAAAGTGATCGTTGAAGGATGGTTGACATGCATGACTTGTGACACTGGCATATACCCCTCCCAAAATTTGTCTGTATTAGTCATTTCTTCTTCTATCTCTATCATCATGACCTCCCTGACTTCACTGTCAAGTAAGGCATTGATTAACATTTCTCTATATGCTTTCGAAAGACATAAAGCATCGTATATACTTAGACGTGCGGGAACCTTCCGTAGGTGTGACACAACGTCATACGCCACTGGTCTCGGGCTTAGCTGACTAGTCGTGGCTTTAACGACCTTCTCTTTTAATTTTTGCATGCGGGGTCTCTCTTGCGGCCTCTCAAAGATACCATCTTCTTGCATCGGGTCGTCTAGTCTTGGATGGGTACGGTTAGGCATTTGCTTTCCTGATCGTAAGATGACCACGTTAACCTCTCCCTCAGCTGCTTGTGAGGTTGCCTCGGACGGTGCTTGTTCGACGAACGACACCATTCCACAATATGCCATGCTTGTCGCGGGTTATATCTGCCTCTGTAACATCTCTCTCCTTCCTCTCCCCCTGTTCTTTCCTCGGCTAGCGAGCCTTCGTCTGTTCTCGAGTCTTTTCTTACTATTGACTAGAGTCCATGGTTCCTTCGACTCAGGGAATGAAGTCGGTTAGTTGGTGTCACTTTTTATTGGGATTGCTGAAATTGCCCCGGCTATCTCCCTTGCTGTCTCGGGTACCTTCATGCTGATGACCCCTTGATTGATCAACCCTTGTATCCTTCCTTTCAAGGAGAAGCAATCTTCTGTCTTGTGGCTGACACATTGATGATATTTGCAATATTTGGGATCGTTTACTCGTCCAACTTCATGGGGACGGACGGGCTCTGGTAGATGCATTAAGACTTCCTCGATCAATTGCTCCATGATCGAAATTAGATCGGCCATATCAAATGTGTAAGGGCCATTCGCCCTTTCTCTTTTGGCTATTGATATGCGTTTGGGTGCATAGGGTCTTTTACCCTTGTCCTGAACAACCATTACTTTTGTCTCTGGCTTGTGATCGACAGCGGGCCGTTTTCGGTCTTTCTGGTCCCTGCTCTTATCGTCTTGGTGGGTCTCTACTACTCTTTCGATTTCTCTCTTCTGTCTCTCGAGTCTAAAGTTTACCCGGGATGCTGCTTCCTCCACCAAATGTGCTTTCGTTGCTAGCTCACGAAAGGAGTTGAAGGTATTGCCCGACAATGCATACGAGATCATCGGGTCTAGAGCCCTCAGACACATCTTCATTTGCTCGCTTTCACTGGGTAGTTCACGACATTGAGCCGCCATGGTTCCCCATCGGTCAATGAACTTCTCGACTGGTTCGCCATTTCTCTATCTGACTAATGCTAGGTCTATCAACGTGATCTTCCTCTCTGTCACGAAGAATTTTGAGATGAAGGTGTCTTGCATTTGCTCCCATGTCCTTATGGAGCTGGCTAGTAGTGACATATACCATTGGAAGGCTTTTTCGGTCAGGGTTGATCCAAATAACAGCATGCAATACTGCGGGACTGCAGACCAATTTCCCAACGTGGTTAAGAAATGGGTGATGTGTTCTTCTGGTGATCCTCTGCCGTCAAACTTTCCGAAGTCTGGGCATCTGAAATTGGCTGGGAACGGTACCTCTTCCACCTTTGGCGGGTAAGGGACCCGGTATTTATAGCTGCCCCTCCTTTCTTTCTCTTTTTCTTGCTGCATCATGTGGGCTATTGTTTGGGATAACTCTTCTTATGACATGTGAGATGCGGAAAGTAGTGCACGTTCTATTGGTGCGATCTTGAGTTGGACGGGCGGTTCAGGTTCAGCCGGACCTTCCGCTGCCCCTTGGGATTCCTCCGCCGACTGATGGGTGAGCGGCGCGATACTTCTAGTGGCATTCTGTGCTATCAGTGTGGTCAAGGCTTCTTGAATAGCCCTCATTCGATCATTTGTCTCGTGATTAGCCTCGACCAATTTGTCGATCTGATCTTGGAATGGAGGTAATTCTTCTGCTTCATACGGTACTTCTTCTTCTTCTTCGGCCACTTGGACCATTACCACTTGTGCTGACGGGACTTTTTGAGTCGATCTCTGTTTCAGTTCAAGGACTGTCATGGGCTTGGATTTCTCTGCATGTGCAGGCCTAGTATGTTTCTACGAGGTGCGATTGACCTTGGACAACGGCGTAAACTGCTCAGCCGTCATCTTAGGCACTGCGGGTTTGGCTGATATGACCTGGACGTCGATAGGGATCTTTTGCCCCTGCTTCGGCTGCCACTGTTTCCTGATCACGGGGTGAGGTCTTGCAACGTTCGCCTTCCTATATGCTGCTATGATGGCAGCTTTCTTCTGTTCCTTTTTCTGCCTTCGGGTCTCAACCAACTGCCACTCTGAGCTTGGATTTGCGGTTGCGGTGAAACGGGGGAAGCTGAAGCCTCCGGCAGTAAGGAAGGTGCACGAACTCGTCATTGAGCATGTCATTTCTTTTGTTTGCATTACTATCTTGCTAATTTTGCGGTGTTAGAAAATCATTAGAACAGTTCATAAATGCGGCTGGAAGCGTGAATCCATCAATCGCAGTTCATAAACTAATAGTAATAAGCAAGAAGAAGACAAATACGTGTAGTTGTGGAAGTTTGTGGGTTTGAAAACCTTTTAATTTACCGTCTATTGCCTTAAAGATGAAGGGAAGAACGTTCCCGTTGAGAGTCGCCAGTTTGGCACTCGAGGGCGCCAAAACATTATGCCTCACGATAGATTTCCTATGTACACAATCGCGTCTGCGAATGATTGATCTTAGAGCGCTTCTATACTCAGAGCTAACCAGAGATTCTGGTATGGTTTGATCCCCAGCAGAGTCGCCAGTTTGTTAGAACTAAAAAATGGAGTTAGAAGACCATTTTCTTAAATGGTGTTTTGTTGCTCTGGGTTCCGAGTAATAGAAACATTCATAGACAATCACAAGCATTCACAAAAGTACACAAGAGAAGAGATATCGCAAGACGAATTTTATTCCAGAGATCCTAAGATCTTGTACATTCCAGGCCGTGATCTGGCATGAGCCCTTAATTACATCGAATGATCGATGACCCTTGATTAAAAGGTGAAAGATTAGTCAGCGGGGACCATGGTCTTAGAGTTTGTGGTCATAGAGACCTGTATATATTTTGTTATGTACTGAACCATCTTTGTATTAGCCAGATGTCTATGTCCCATGTTTTGACCGGAGATCCGGGCTGAGATTATCAGGGTTTATGACTGAGAAGGACAACTCTGGGCCCGCACCTGTCATGTATGGACAGGTGACCTCGGGAAGTCCAATCTACAGTTGTGTGTACTTGCGTAGCCCAACCGATGGATGCCGTTTGAATGGGTAGGGCATCGACTGTTGTGTTGTGGCAGTTCATAACAATTGCTTTGTAGTGAATTGAAACTCTGTGATATGGTTTATCATGATAACCATAGTCCCGTTTGCCTAGCTTTCGACCCAAATCGGATCACATCCTTACAGTAGATATAAGTGATGACATATTCGCATAGTTCTGGATGCAGGCGGCTTCTTTCCGAGAAGTCATTTCATTTAACACGTCAAATCGGGTAGAACCTTGAAGATGCAAAATTCTGCTCGCTCAGAGATCCCGGAACGTCCATTTGACCGTTCCATTGCGTCTGGAACGCTCGAAATATCCAAAATAGGCTCAATCGGAACTTGAAAACACTTAAAACTGAGTCCGGTGCACCCGTGAACATGTTCTGTAATTGGCTGATTTTTTGGGTGCGTGGGACTTAATTTATGGGTGTGTGGGCTCCAACGCACCGTTAAATTAAGTGCCTAATTTTTTGTTGAATTTAGGGGTGCGCGGAGCATTTTTCGGGTGCGTGGGACTGAATATGCAAATCTGGATTTCACCTAATTTATGGGCACGTGGGAATCGAATTTATGGGTGCGTGGGTCATTTTTGGGTGCGTGGGAGTCCGACGCACTTGTTTGATTCATGTCGAATTAGTGGGTGCGTGGGATGCGAATTTATGGGCGCGTGGACCATTTTTGGGTGTGTGGGTCACCAATTCACTTATCCGAATTACGTTGAATTTATGGGCGCGTGGGACGATTTTCGGGTGTGTGGGACTGAATTATTGGGTGCGTGCCCACACTTGCGAAAAATCGGGATTCAGACCTGCGGTCGTCTTGGTCGGAGTGATCTTCCAGTGGAAAGATGTCAGCGATCGGAAAGGTATTCCGGCGGCCGGGAAGGGTTTTCGGTGATCGGGAAAGTATTCCGGCGAGGGTTTTCCGGCGGAAATCTCAAATACTCAGAGGGTAGTAGCTCTCTCTCTCTCTCTCTCTTTCAAAACGTAGAAATGACTAGTCAGGTGGGGTATTTATACCCGAAAATACCGGAATTCGGCCAATGAGGAGCTGCCATGTGCCACGCACCCTTAAAATACCTCCCACGCACCCCAAAATTGTCGTGCGGAGGTCCAACGCACCTCAAAAATGCATTTTGTCATTTGCTGAATTTATGGGTGCGTGAGACCCTGATTTTATGGGTGCGTGGGACCTCCTGCACTCTAAAATGGCGTTGCTGGAATTATCTGAATTTATGGGTGCGGGGACGTCCTGCACCCTAAAAATGGTATTCTTGGAATCTGTTGAATTTATGGGTGCGTGGACCCATTTTTGGGTGCGTGGGACTCCATGCACTCATAAATGAGTTTCTTGATTTTGCTGATTTTCGGGTGCGTGGGAACATGAATTTATGGGTGCGTGGGAGTAATTAATGGATGCGTTGACGGACTTTCGAACTCCACCACTTGGGTTTTGAACTTCGATGAGTTTGTGAGGCTCGTTTAATGATTAAATTACATGCATTGTTTATCATAAATCATAATGGAGTTATGGGTGTGACTTTGGGTGGTTCTGATTGCAGTGATTCGCGGGGCCTACCGGAGATTTTAGTCAAAATTGGCTAAGGGAACTTTTGTAAATCTCCGTTTTGTGTGCACCGGGAGGCATTTTGTGGGATTCTTTTGGAGCTGTGTGGCTATTTTGTTTGCTTTGAGGGACCCTACATTTTGGGACCCCAACAGGATGTTTTAGTCCAAGTTGGCAAATTCTACCACCCGGTGAATTTTATCGTCTTGGACACACAACCGATTATAGATACTAGCACTCAAATATCGATGATTTTAGGCCACCCGTTCCTTGCTACCTCAAACGCAATCATAAATTGCCGGAACGAAGTGATGCAATTATCTTTTGGGAACATGACATTAGAGGTGAGTGTGTTCCACTTGGGCAAAAGGCATAGGGATGTTAATGACGACGAGCTCTTCGAGGTAAACATGCTCAAATCTTTTGAAGAAGAAGAGCTCCTCTAACTTGAACCATTAGAAATCTTGGAGACATGCTTGGCACATTTCGAGGATTCCAAAGACCCCATCATTAGTGAAATTGTGCAAGCGTTGAATATTGAGAAACCAGTAGTTGGTACTAGCCGGTGGAGACCCCATTTTGAAAGATTGCCACCAACCACATCAAGGCCTCTACCGTCTAACATCAAACCGCCGAAGCTTGACCTAAAACCATTGCCATTTGAGCTAAAATATGTATATTTGGGTCAAGAAGAAACATTCCCGGTTGTTATTGCCTCTCACCTAGGAAAAGACCAAGAGCTCAAGTTGATTAAGCTACTCAAAGAATATAGGGGAGCCATAGGTTAGACAATAGCGGACCTCAAGGGGATAGACTCTTCGGTTTGTACTCATCGTATACACTTCCAAGAAAATGCAAAGACGACTTGACAACCTCAAAGAAGTATAAATCGAAACACGATGGAGGTTGTTAAAGCCGAGGTGTTAAAGCCACTAGATGTGGGTATCATCTACCCCATCTCGGATAGCCAATGGGTGAGTCCTACCCAAGTTGTCCCTAAGAAATCCGGTATTACCATCGTAGAAAACGCCAATATGAGCTTATTGTTGAGCCTCCAATTTATACATTTGCCAACCCATTATATCACATAATATGCATGGTTTTCACGTTGAAAAGACTCATCTAATACATGTTTTTGTGATTGTAGGAATGAGAGGGAGACTTCACCAATTCATGGTTAAAAGTGTCACTTTGTATGCCTTGAAGATCAAAGAAATAAAGGATATAAGATGGAGGAAAGATGCAATGCAATGGAAGAAGAAAAGTGTGAAAAATTCACAATTTACAGCCTGACCTGGCAGGCCAGCCACAGCCACCGACCGGCCGGCCAAACCCTCCAGAAATAGCAAACACTCTGGATTGGTTTTATGAAGGCCGACCTGCGGTCCGACCGGTCAGCCGACCGGTCGGATGACAGGTCGGCCATGCACTTTCAGAAGTCAGATTTCAAATACAGGCAATCCCATTTTTAGTTTTTTAGCCCAATTTTTAGGGCCCATCTTGATAATATTTGGAAATCTAACATGTCCATGTCTAAGAGGAGCTCGACGCTAAAATAACTCAAGTGGTTTCGTGTCGATCGGAGCTACGGATTGACCGTGGTGGCCAAAACAATACGAACTGTCTAGAAAGTTCCAGATTTCGCCTACTCAACTCTGGGCCGGTCCAGGTGGCCCATCATTGATGATATGAAGAATCTACTTTAACTATCTTCTAAACCACATCTATATATGAATAACCACAAAGTTTCAGGTCAAAAGGATGTGTGGTTTGATCGTACCGGTCGAAGAAAGATGGACCATCCAAAGAGATTCCAACTGCGCAGATTTTATAAAAAGCCCTAAGTGTTCTATTTTATGGACCTCATTCTAGAATTATTTTAGACAATCTAATTCATCTATCATGTAGAGGAGGAAGTTTTCTACCAATGTTCAAAATTTGAGATCAATTCGACTTCTGTACACTCCGTAGCGTTGAAAGCAAGATGACTGGTTCTGAAGGTACCCTGAATTGTGCGATTTTAAGAGGCGGTCGATGATCTGATTGGTGGGCCCATTCAAAAGATAATATTGAAAATCTAAATCATCTATGAGGAATATCACATTACAAGGAAGCTACAAAATCAAATTTGAAGGCAATCCGATCATTGGTTAAGCCGTACCAAGCGAAACAAAATCTGCTATGTTGCTGTACTATTGTTGCACTATCAAAGGAGGTGCTCTCTTCTATTCCAAATCAGTCAAGGACGTGGGAAGCAAGGAGTTCAAGTCCTAGGAGGCTACTGTTGGGGCTCAAATTTGTACCCATTATAAAACGGTATTCAATGGTCCATCTACGATGATTCGGACTGATTTCGAGATCCGAAATACTCAAAAAATGCCAGTGCAGCCCTAACATGCGCAATCGTGACTGAAACCTACGAATGCTATTTCAGGGTGGAATCAGACATGTGGATTAACGCCAAATGATCCGGAACGCCCCAAAACCCTTAACCTGCAAGTTTCGAGGTCGCACGATGCATATATTTACCAGCGCCCTTCCAAATGCATTTTTGCCCTGACTGTATCCGACTATAAGGACCCAAAAGCCTACGGGTACCATTTTGGGCTGGAATCAGACATGCGGATTACCGCCAAATGATCCGGAATGCCCAGATAACCTTAAGTAGCAAGTTTGAAGTCATTGCGGTGCATATTTCCACATGCATTCGTTCACTCTCTCTCCACATGCATTCATTCACTCTCTCTTCACATGCGAAGGTCATAAGGAGGCATGCGTTAACTCCCTCACCACATGCGCATGAGAGCTCTCTCTCTCCCTTTTCAATATTCTAAATAAAATAAAAAAGTACAAAAATCATGAAAATATGCTAAGTGGGGCCACATGCGGCCAACATAGAGACCACATGCGCCCATACCGGTGGCACATGCGCCCATGCCATGCTACATGCGCCTGGTGCATGGGTACATGCGCATGATCCCATGTGCATGACTCGTCTCTCCAGAATATTTCCATGCGCATAATCCCCACAACATGTGCATGACTCGTCTCTCCAGAATATTTCCATGCGCATGATCCCCATGCGCATGACTCGTCTCTTCAGAATATTTCCATGCACAAAAATCCCCACAACATGCGCATGACTCGTCTCTCCAGAATATTTCCATGCGCATACCCTCCATTTTTGCAAACAACATGCGCCTGGTACCCGATACCCGATTAACATGCTATAAATACCCATCCACTTGATAATACAGGGACGACGAGATCATCACTTCCAGAGCACACTTCTTGCAGAGGTAAAAATTCCTCACCGAAATCCTCACCGAGAAAGGGACATGTGCCCATCCCTTCGCCGGATGCCCTCGCCGGAAAGGGATTTCTCCCACCGGAGCAAAACCCTCTAAGTCACATAGTGACATGCGCTCACCCATTCTTGGGAGGGGAAATGTGCAAAAATCCCTAAGTCCCATGGGGACATGCGCCTGGGACGAATAAGTGCATTCACACAGGACATGCGCCTGGGGCGAATAAGTGCATTCACCTAGGACATGCGCCTGGGGCGAATAAGTGCATTCACACAGGACATGCGCCTGGGGCGAATAAGTGCATTCACCTAGGACATGCGCCTGGGGGGAATAAGTGCATTCACCTAGGACATGCGCCTGGGGCGAATAAGTGCATCCACCTAGGACATGCGCCCATGTCTAATGCAACATGCGCCGACCCAACCTCCCATGCGCCTGGACGTTGATGGGGAGGTGGGGCCTCCTGTGATGTGGCCCGCCTTCGATGTGGCCCGCCTTCCGATCATGTCAGCACTCCTAGACACACATCAATGCCCTCTATCCATCCCCCGGACCGGATTCGCCAACGGTCGATGTTAAGTGGGCCAAATCAGCAATTTGATCGAACAGGCCTACACTTAGCCAATATTGCAAACCTCGGAAATCCCTCCGAAAGAACCGAAAATGGCCGAAATCGAGAGGAATCGGGCGGAATTTGACCGAACCCGAGAGGGAGACTTCTCTCCGCCATAACATGATACACCATAATCATGCATTACAATGAGATTACCTGATCTCAGGATCTCCGAGAAACCTTGATCAGCCCATAAACAGGTCCACTACTAAGTCGTTTTTAGCCTTAGGAAGTGCCCTGTTGGCTCAGAAATCGACTTACACTAAACAAATCGAAATGCGATCGCACTGTGACCCTCGTGGACATAATCCACCTCTATCCAAAGACGATCGTGACAGGTATTCACCAAATCCTCTGATCAGATTGTAAACAGGCCCTGGGAAGTGCCTTGATGGCCCAAAAACCTACTAATGCCAAATGAAATCAATCGCGATCTCAAAGACGCGAGGGCAAAATATCGATGACACAAAGATATATACGAAGCTAATTGATCAAATCATATGCATAATTTGTCTGATACATTGAACATCTAGTATAAATGCAATCCTCTCTCAAGCATGCATAAAGCATAGTTACCTTGTATTGTACTCATTTGCATCCATATGAATTTGTTTCATCTCGGATCGAGATACGAAACTAAATCGAAGGGGATTATAGTTATCATCGAAAACCACAATGAAAGAGTTCTAAACGTCTGAAATACTTCATCGTTAAGACCAGTTGATGTGCGTCCTGTCCAAAGGCGGGATCCGTCATTTGAGTGGCTAAGGGAATGAGTGCCCTCCAGAAAGTCACCCGTCCAGCAGAGACGGTCACTGGCCCTGGTTGCAGTAAGTGGACGCTGTGGAGTGTATTTCTGAAAGTCATATCGTCCATAGAGACGCGTCATGACACTGAGATATACGACTTGGTCGATACCCTGTTTGCACAAAGACCCCATGGAGTGCCCTCCAGTAAGTCACCCGTCCAGCAGAGACGGTCACTGGCCCTGGTTGCAGTAAGTGGACGCCGTGGAGTGTATTTCTGAAAGTCATATCGTCCATAGAGACGCGTCATGACACTGAGATATACGACTCAGTCGAAACCCTGTTTGCACAAAGACCCCATGGAGTGCCCTCCAGTAAGTCACCCGTCCAGCAGAGACGGTCACTGGCCCTGGTTGCAGTAAGTGGACGCCGTGGAGTATATTTCTGAAAGTCATATCGTCCATAGAGACGCGTCATGACACTGAGATATACGACTCAGTCGAAACCCTGTTTGCACAAAGACCCCATGGAGTGCCCTCCAGTAAGTCACCCGTCCAGCAGAGACGGTCATTAGCCCTGGTTGAAGTAAGTGGACGCTGTGGAGTGTATTTCTGAAAGTCATATCGTCCATAGAGACGCGTCATGACACTGAGATATACGACTCGGTCGAAACCCTGTTTGCACAAAGACCCCATGGAGTGCCTTCCAGTAAGTCACCCGTCCTAACAGAGACGGTCACTGGCCCTGGTTGCACTAAACGGAAACCGTAAAGTGTATCCCTGAAAGTCATATCGTCCATAGAGACACGTCATGACATTGAGATATACGATTCGGTTAAAATCCTGGTTGCTACTCAAGTAGGAACGCCCGAGGAGTATGGGACCAACATTTAACTGATCTTAACGGTGAAGTATTCCATAATAAATCCTAGACTTGGTCTCGGCGACCATGAACTCGAGAATATAATCCCTGACGATTTAAACTACTTGCTCGATCTATCCGAGCTTTATCCCTTTGATATTCCATCTATTGTATAACTGAAATTCATAGTGGAATCTTGTCGCTTTGTGCCGTGGTTTTCTCCCGTAAGGGTTTCCACGTAAAAATCTCTGTGTGGTCTATGCTGTGCTTTATTTATATTTATGCTCCTTTAATACTTTATTTAATTCATTTATGATACATGCATGCATTTACTTTTGCCTTTTAATCAAGGGTGATCATCCGTTGATGTAATTAAGGGTTCGTGACCAGTTCACAGTCCAGAATGTAAAAGATCTCGGAATCTCTGGAATAAAATTCACCTTGCGATATATCTCTCTCGTGTACACTTTGTGATTGCGTATGATTGTCTATGAATGTCTCTATACTCAGAATTCCCCCAGAATAAAAAAAACATGAAAAAAAGGAAGAAGGACTGCTGACGAGTAGATCTTTATCGTCCCTCTTTTTTCTAAGTTCTAACAAACTGGCGACTCTGCTGGGGAATCGAATAATACCAGAATCTCTGGTTATCTCTGAGTAAAGAAACATCCTAAGATAAATCATTCACGAACACAGATGTGCACGTAAGAAAGTTTCGCTAGGAGAAATGTTCGGCGCCTTTACGGGCGCCAAACTGGCGACTCTCAACGGGAACGTTCTTCCCTTCATCTTTAAAGCAAAAGTTTTCTAAAAGAATTTCAAAATCTCGCATGGCATGCATATGATTTGTACTTATATGCTTTTGTCAGGTCATTGAGCCATATCGTGATTGGTAAGGACGCATCTTCTCTCCTTTCAAAGGTGCGGGGTGTTCTAATGTGCGTGTGACTGTGCAGAAAGACAGAAAGACAGAAAAGAATCAACCATCAAAGCTATACAAATGGCAACAACTATGGTCCTCCTAGTTTCTGGGGGATTTTACTTCAATAATCGTGAGCGCTTACAAATAGTTCTGACGGTTTATAAAGTAGATATGGATATACTTATGTTCTCTCATGCATCTATTTCATTTGTATGTTGTGCTTCATACTTGTTTACAGGCTCACGTCATACTGTTGTGCATATGAATATAAAATATTCGTAGAGCTCTTCTTAATGACAGGTACCATAGTCGGAGAATATTAAAGAATCGACTCCACGAATCATCAACTGACTTATTATATCCTCATCAGACAGGTCGAATCAGGAGGGAATATCTTATAGAAAGTCTACGCAAATCACAACATCCCCATATTATGGTATCTTCGTCACAGGTTCTCATATTAAGTATCTTGGTATTCTGGCATTCCTCTGCTTAATAGGAAAATACTTCAGAATTGATGGATTCTCATATATATGTATATGTGGTTCTCTACATGAAGACGGCCGAGATACTCTATTATTATCGATCTCTTATACTTATGCACAATGTTTTATATGAAGATAATCGGAACATCGCTATTTATATCTAGCTTTCGTATTATGTCATGGATCTCCCATCATTATCGCATTATTCTTCTACTGAATATGAAGATAAGTCACGACTGGGAATCTCCTGTATACATATTTATATATACGGCCTTATATGAAGACAATTAGAGCATTCTATTACGTATCACCTTACCTTGAAAATATCAACAACTTTCTCTTATGAAGAATTTTGTGACAAGAATATGCGATTAAAGATTATGATCGTACGGGTATTTGGCACGGATTCCTAAAGCACAAAATCTGTCTCATTAGAATGAAGTGGTCTTACAAAGTGACGAGCCAGAAGCACTGGGGGCAAGCCCCAATATATTATGAGAAACTCAAGTTTATAAGAAGAAGACGACTGGGGGCAAGCCCTAATATATTATCAAAATATCAAGTCTGCAGAAAGAAATGACTGGGGGCAGGCCATGAAGGATGACGTATAAACCTGAAAACATGGAGCTACAAGAAAGTTTTGGACTTATGACACAAATGTCTCTCGAAAGTGATGACCCAAGGATATACAGGTTAAGTAAAAAGGGAAGTATTATTCCTATGGGTTCTTCCATTTTTATGCTTTGGTATATTCAGCTTATATTAAATTCATACATAATACGTCATTTCATGCATACTAGTCTTAAACACATAACACCAAGTAGTGGTTTAGCAAAAGAATCATTGTCATTATTTTAGATCATGAAGCATGCAGCTAACGAGTTCTGATGTCAATTACGTCGGATACAAGTGACAGTTGGGTATTCAGGACAGCTGTCTAATACTATTTTTGTTTGACAATGACCGTAAAAGAAAGCAAAAGAATAGAATTACAGCTTCTCCAGGCATCCTGTTATGAACTTCATCACATCCTTCCGCGTTGCCTCCATGGTGGCCTTTGCCTCTGTTAGCGTTAGCGCAGGATTCGGAATATCACGAAGTTCGATTTCTAAATCTTCCACTTACTTGCGTGCCGCCTCTCCTTCACTCTCGAGTTGTGCGACCTCGGCACGGTTCTGATTAATGACAAGATCAAGGCGGACAACCTCAAGATCTATGGCCGTTTCTTCCGCCTGTAGCCGCGCGATCTCAGATTTGACATCAGTAAGATGATTAATACACCCTGCGACGTTGAGTCTCGCTATCTTCTAAGGTTGTTCTAGCATTAACCGCCGAACATTCTCGCTGCTCTATGACAGGCCGCAAAGAAGACAGCACTCGCCGTTTCTCTTCAGCCGTAGGGTCAGGTTCAATCCGTTCAGTCATAATAACCTGCGTAACAGAATCCTCGAAAGAAGAAATACGACAGACTATTTCGGATACATCAGGCCCGATTACTCCTGCACAAGCTTCCAATGCCTTCACCCCTGCTCCTAGTGTATGCCACTCGCTTGGTTCAGCCAACGCCCTTGAAATATTGGATAGTAAACCCCTCAGTACGCTTTGTCCGAAATAGTCTAAATGATCGAAACAAGGAACATCGAATGCTCCGTGGGCAGCCGCCTCAAAATTGACAGTATCTGCAACAAGAGGAACAGAGCGAGTATGCAATGAAATGACAAGTATAGAAAAAGAATACACCAAGGAATTATGAAAGAACTATACCGAAAGATGGGTTGAATACAGGTTCTGAGGAAGTTGCAGTATGTATCGTCGCATCAGGGAAAGGCTTAATAGTCTCAGTCAGTGGTGTCGAGGTCATATCCAGAAGTTCAGTAGTGTCACTATCAGTATCGATTATTTCAGTTACCACTGGCGACTCCACCATACCCTCAACACTGGAAGCACCAGGGGCTATAGATACAGTCGTGTTATTCCCCGGCATAGTGGACCCTTGCAGATTATCCTCTCCAATCGGCTCAGCCTGCTCTCTCATGCTAGCATGGTCTGATATTGCCTTCGTCGGCCCAATCATCGTCGGGTCATCATCACTAATTAACCGACCGGCATCCTTATCACCTCCAATCACCAGAAGATGTGTGAACCCGGCTTCTTGAGACCATTTCGCTAAAGGTACTCTGAAAGTATGCCAGCCATCCAACGCGGTGTCCTCCTTACGATGGTCAATTGACACACTCAGGGAGATCTTATGCTTAATGCTCGACGATAAATACGCTTCAGCCTGCTCTCTATAATAACCCAATCCGTCAGCGAAGACCTTTATCAGCCTTGGAGGAGGAATGTAGAGTGGATCATCAACAGAGCTGTTTTTCCGGACCAGAGCATACTGATGCACCCACCATCTCAGCCAGCTATAAGAACCGCTAGTCTTTCGATAGAGGTCGGGAAGCATGAATCTCGCGCCTGTTCGCGTCATCAAAAGTTGATGCCATATCCACTCCCAATGAACAGGACCTGTACCATATGCCCGCTCTACTTTAGTTACATCTAGTAACATCATTGGAACACCCTGATCGTACCCAAATTGCCTGGGAAACCGACTAGGGTAATAAGGTTCTCGCCAGAACTCTATTCCTTCGCGTAGCGGAAGTGAGGCAGTACGAATAGACACCAGAAATTCCCTACCAGTGACATCCACAGAATGTTCATTGTCAACGACTTCTCGATCTTCTCCGGCATCAGAAACAGGAAAGTGGTAGAAACAAATCTCCGCCCAATTGCCAATTTTGGAAGCTATCCAATCAGACGACCACGTTATCATGTTAAGTTTTCTATAGCGATAAAGAGGTGCGTGATCGGTGTGAAAATACTGGAAGAGATCCACTCCATAGGTCCACGGGAAATATATGCCTAACCATCCACAGAAGAAATGCCATGGGCAATAAGCTACATTCATCCCTCGCCAGGGTTGATCTTTGTTACTCGCAATATTGCCAAAAGCCCTATATAAACTGCATAGCACCGGCGGTGCTAGAGAAAATTGACGACCACTTGCAAGAGCTCCCGCCACAACGAAGCAAGAAACCCTGACCCCATCAGCACTCTTGGAGCTAGGCAACATAACCCAATCTGATCCAATCTGTTACGTAAGATATCGAAATCCCGCTGATTTCGTGTACGATACTGAGATCCCGCTAATTTCCTGGGGTAAGATCCTTATCCTTAAAGGCGAGATCTAACCCAATGACTTATTTCGGCAATCACGTTTCTTGATGGCAATCCCTTGAGATTCGGAACCACCAGAGAAGATAATCCCAAGATCGACCTATCCGGACTGCTGGTAGGCGTAGTAGTAGCGCTGATTGCTCATGTAGAGCTGGAGACCGTAGTGGGAGTCATAGCCAGCGAAAAGGAAGGAGACGCCGACGGGGCGGAAACCACCGAACTGGGTGTAGCCCTGCTTGGTGTCACAGAGGGATTGGACAAGCTGCTCGACGGGAATCGGGTGCTGGTACCGAAGGCTAAATGGCGTCGCCACAGAAAAAGTTGTTCGTATGTTGGAATATGGTCGCGAATCCTAGTGCTCGCTCATTTGGATGTAACCCTTTTCAATGACTTGTGAGAAGATCTGCTCGCAGATGGAGAGGAGAACCTCTGCTTTATATGACTATCGCCTATTAGGCCTTGCGAATAGGTGCTCCGTATTTGTCTATCTGCGACTCTCGATCAGCTTATCTCGAGAGTCGAATGGGCGTCCCGCACTTATCCAGTCTACGACTCTCGCTCAGATGATCTCGAGAGTCTAATGGGTACTTCCGTATTTACCCGATCTGCGACTCTCAATCAGATGATCTCGAGAGTCGAATGAGTACTTCCGTATTTACCCGATTTGCGACTCTCGATCAGATGATCTCGAGGGTCGAATGGGCGTCCGTGTAAAATCTTAATAGCTGAGTTGATTTCCGTTATTTTGCCTATAACAGATGCCCCCCAAGTCCTTGCCGCCAAGAACTTTTAAGGGAAGGACTTAGCTCACTACCACACGTAACCGCCCGCTGCCTTCATCGAGAACGGAACCTCACATGATGGGCTGGAATTAATGAGCGCCAGCTTTTCGCAGCCTTTCTGCAGACAGAAAATGAAGGGGCGCTCGCCACGTGTCAGGGGAGTTAATGGGCGTGCCTGCTCGAGTGCTGCGCAGAAGGAGGGGCTGCCACGTACCATCAGATGCGGCGGAATGATTGCCTATAAATATACGGAGTCCTCCATTTCTCTGGTTTTCTACAGAAGCTCTTCAAAAGGAATTTTTTACAATCTTTTTCAGTCTCCTTCCTCCGGTGCTCCTTCTCTTCCTTTCTTTCTTTTCTGGGTATAGGCCTTGTTCTTTTCTTTTTCTTAATCTTCTTAAACCTCTTCATGGCTGGGAACTCTGACGAGAACACCGTTCCCCTAGGGGATCAATGACTTATTTCGGCAATCACGTTTCTTGATGGCAATCCCTTGAGATTCGGAACCACCAGAGAAGATAATCCCAAGATCGACCTATCCGGGCTGCTGGTAGGCGTAGTAGTAGCGTTGATTGCTCATGTAGAGCTGGAGACCGTAGTGGGAGTCATAGCCAGCGAAAAGGAAGGAGACGCCGACGGGGCGGAAACCACCGAAATGGGTGTAGCCCTGCTTGGTGTCACAGAGGGATTGGACAAGTTGCTTGACGGGAATCGGGTGCTGGTACCGAAGGCTAAATGCTGTCGCCACAGAAAAAGCTGTTCGTATGTTGGAATATGGTCGGGAATCCTAGTGCTCGCTCATTTGGATGTAACCCTTTTCAATGACTTGTGAGAAGATCTGCTCGCAGATCGAGAGGAGAACCTCTGCTTTATCTGACTATCGGCTATTAGGCCTTGCGAATAGGTGCTCCGTATTTGTCTATCTGCGACTCTCGATCAGCTTATCTCGAGAGTCGAATGGGCGTCCCGCACTTATCCAGTCTACGACTCTCGCTCAGATGATCTCGAGAGTCTAATGGGTACTTCCGTATTTACCCGATCTGCGACTCTCGATCAGATGATCTCGAGAGTCGAATGGGCACTTTCGTATTTACCCGATCTGCGACTCACGATCAGATGATCTTGAGGGTCGAATGGGCGTCCGTGTAAAATCTTAATAGCTGAGTTGATTTTCGTTATTTTGCCTATAACAGATGCCCCCCAAGTCCTTGCCGCCAAGAACTTTTAAGGGAAGGACTTAGCTCACTACCACACGTAACCGCCCGCTGCCTTCATTGAGAACGCAACCTCACATGATGGGCTGGAATTAATGAGCGCCAGCTTTCCGCAGCCTTTCCGCAGACAGAAAATGAAGGGGCGCTCGCCACGTGTCAGGGGAGTTAATGGGCGTGCCTGCTCGAGTGCTGCGCCGAAGGAGGGGCTGCCACGTACCATCAGATGCGGCGGAATGATTGCCTATAAATATACGGAGTCCGCCATTTCTCTGGTTTTCTACAGAAGCTCTTCGAAAGGAATTTTTTGCAATCTTTTTCAGTCTCCTTCCTCCGGTGCTCCTTCTCTTCCTTTCTTTCTTTTCTGGGTATAGGCCTTGTTCTTTTCTTTTTCTTAATCTTCTTAAACCTCCTCATGGCTGGGAACTCTGACGAGACCACCGTTCCCCTAGGCAATCAATGACTTATTTCAGCAATCAAGTTTCTTGATGGCAATCCCTTGAGATTCGGAACCAGTAGAGAAGATAATCCCAAGATCGACCTATCCGGGCTGCTGGTAGGCGTAGTAGTAGCGCTGATTGCTCATGTAGAGCTGGAGACCGTAGTGGGAGTCATAGCCAGCGAAAAGGAAGGAGACGCCGACGGGGCGGAAACCACCGAAATGGGTGTAGCCCTGCTTGGTGTCACAGAGGGATTGGACAAGCTGCTTGACGGGAATCGGGTGCTGGTACCGAAGGCTAAATGGTGTCGCCACAGAAGAAGCGGTTCGTATGTTGGAATATGGTCGCGAATCCTAGTGCTCGCTCATTTGGATGTAACCCTTTTCAATGACTTGTGAGAAGATCTGTTCGCAGATCGAGAGGAGAACCTCTGCTTTATCTAACTATCGGCTATTAGGCCTTGCGAATAGGTGCTCCGTATTTGTCTATCTGCGACTCTCGATCAGCTTATCTCGAGAGTCGAATGGGCGTCCCGCACTTATCCAGTCTACGACTCTCGCTCAGATGATCTCGAGAGTCTAATGGGTACTTCTGTATTTACCCGATCTGCGACTCTCGATCAGATGATCTCGAGAGTCGAATGGGTACTTCCGTATTTACCCGATCTGCGACTCTCGATCAGATGATCTCGAGGGTCGAATGGGCGTCCGTGTAAAATCTTAATAGCTGAGTTGATTTTCGTTATTTTGCCTATAACAGATGCGCCCCAAGTCCTTACCGCCAAGAACTTTTAAGGGAAGGACTTAGCTCACTACCACACGTAACCGCCCGCTGCCTTCATCGAGAACGGAACCTCACATGATGGGCTGGAATTAATGAGCGCTAGCTTTCCGCAGCCTTTCCGCAGACAGAAAATGAAGGGGCGCTCGCCACGTGTCAGGGGAGTTAATGGGCGTGCCTGCTCGAGTGCTGCGCCGAAGGAGGGGCTGCCACGGACCATCAGATGCGGCGGAATGATTGCCTATAAATATACGGAGTCCGCCATTTCTCTGGTTTTCTACAGAAGCTCTTCGAAAGGAATTTTTTGCAATCTTTTTTCAGTCTCCTTCCTCCGGTGCTCCTTCTCTTCCTTTCTTTCTTTTCTGGGTATAGGCCTTGTTCTTTTCTTTTTCTTAATCTTCTTAAACCTCTTCATGGCTGGGAACTCTGACGAGACCACCGTTCCCCTAGGCGATCAATGACTTATTTCGGCAATCACGTTTCTTGATGGCAATCCCTTGAGATTCGGAACCACCAGAGAAGATAATCCCAAGATCGACCTATCCGGGCTGCTGGTAGGCGTAGTAGTAGCGCTGATTGCTCATGTAGAGCTGGAGACCGTAGTGGGAGTCATAGCCAGCGAAAAGGAAGGAGACGCCGACGGGGCGGAAACCACCGAACTGGGTGTAGCCCTGCTTGGTGTCACAGAGGGATTGGACAAGCTGCTTGACGGGAATCGGGTGCTGGTACCGAAGGCTAAATGGTGTCGCCACAGAAGAAGCTGTTCGTATGTTGGAATATGGTCGGGAATCCTAGTGCTCGCTCATTTGGATGTAACCCTTTTCAATGACTTGTGAGAAGATCTGCTCGCAGATCGAGAGGAGAACCTCTGCTTTATCTGACTATCGGCTATTAGGCCTTGCGAATAGGTGCTCCGTATTTGTCTATCTGCGACTCTCGATCAGCTTATCTCGAGAGTCGAATGGGCGTCCCGCACTTATCCAGTCTACGACTCTCGCTCAGATGATCTCGAGAGTCTAATGGGTACTTCCGTATTTACCCGATCTGCGACTCTCGATCAGATGATCTCGAGAGTCGAATGGGTACTTCCGTATTTACCCGATCTGCGACTCTCGATCAGATGATCTCGAGGGTCGAATGGGCGTCCGTGTAAAATCTTAATAGCTGAGTTGATTTCCGTTATTTTGCCTATAACAGATGCCCCCCAAGTCCTTGCCGCCAAGAACTTTTAAGGGAAGGACTTAGCTCACTACCACACGTAACCGCCCGCTGCCTTCATCGAGAACGGAACCTCACATGATGGGCTAGAATTAATGAGCGCCAGCTTTCCGCAGCCTTTCCGCAGACAGAAAATGAAGGGGCGCTCGCCACGTGTCAGGGGAGTTAATGGGCGTGCCTGCTCGAGTGCTGCGCCGAAGGAGGGGCTGCCACGTACCATCAGATGCGGCGGAATGATTGCCTATAAATATACGGAGTCCGCCATTTCTCTGGTTTTCTACAGAAGCTCTTCGAAAGGAATTATTTGCAATCTTTTTTCAGTCTCCTTCCTCCGGTGCTCCTTCTCTTCCTTTCTTTCTTTTCTGGGTATAGGCCTTGTTCTTTTCTTTTTCTTAATCTTCTTAAACCTCTTCATGGCTGGGAACTCTGACGAGACCACCGTTCCCCTAGGCAATCAATGACTTATTTCGGCAATCAAGTTTCTTGATGGCAATCCCTTGAGATTCGGAACCACCAGAGAAGATAATCCCAAGATCGACCTATCCGGGCTGCTGGTAGGCGTAGTAGTAGCGCTGATTGCTCATGTAGAGCTGGAGACCGTAGTGGGAGTCATTAGCCAGCGAAAAGGAAGGAGACACCGAAGGGGCGGAAACCACCGAACTGGGTGTAGCCCTGCTTGGTGTCACAGAGGGATTGGACAAGCTGCTTGACGGGAATCGGGTGCTGGTACCGAAGGCTAAATGGTGTCGCCACAGAAAAAGCTGTTCCTATGTTGGAATATGGTCGCGAATCCTAGTGCTCGCTCATTTGGATGTAACCCTTTTCAATGACTTGTGAGAAGGTCTGCTCGCAGATGGAGAGGAGAACCTCTGCTTTATCTGACTATCGGCTATTAGGCCTTGCGAATAGGTGCTCCATATTTGTCTATCTGCGACTCTCGATCAGCTTATCTCGAGAGTCGAATGGGCGTCCCGCACTTATTCAGTCTACGACTCTCGCTCAGATGATCTCGGGAGTCTAATGGGTACTTCGGTATTTACCCGATCTGCGACTCTCGATCAGATGATCTCGAGAGTCGAATGGGTATCCGTATTTACCCGATCTGCGACTCTCGATCAGATGATCTCGAGAGTCGAATGGGTATCCGTATTTACCCGATCTGCGACTCTCGATCAGATGATCTCGAGGGTCGAATGGGCGTCCGTGTAAAATCTTAATAGCTGAGTTGATTTCCGTTATTTTGCCTATAATAGATGCGCCCCAAGTCCTTCCCGCCAAGACCTTTTAAGGGAAGGACTTAGCTCACTACCACACGTAACCACCCGCTGCCTTCATCGAGAACGGAACCTCACATGATGGGCTGGAATTAATGAGCGCCAGCTTTCCGCAGCCTTTCCGCAGACAGAAAATGAAGGGGCGCTCGCCACGTGTCAGGGGAGTTAATGGGCGTGCCTGCTCGAGTGCTGCGCCGAAGGAGGGGCTGCCACGTACCATCAGATGCGGCGGAATGATTGCCTATAAATATACGGAGTCCTCCATTTCTCTGGTTTTCTACAGAAGCTCTTCGAAAGGAATTTTTTGCAATCTTTTTTCAGTCTCCTTCCTCCGGTGCTCCTTCTCTTCCTTTCTTTCTTTTCTGGGTATAGGCCTTGTTCTTTTCTTTCTCTTAATCTTCTTAAACCTCTTCATGGCTGGGAACTCTAACGAGACCACCGTTCCCCTAGGCAATCAATGACTTATTTCGGCAATCAAGTTTCTTGATGGCAATCCCTTGAGATTCGGAACCACCAGAGAAGATAATCCCAAGATCGACCTATCCGGGCTGCTGGTAGGCGTAGTAGTAGCGCTGATTGCTCATGTAGAGCTGGAGACCGTAGTGGGAGTCATAGCCAGCGAAAAGGAAGGAGACGCCGATGGGGCGGAAACCACCGAACTGGGTGTAGCCCTGCTTGGTGTCACAGAGGGATTGGACAAGCTGCTTGACGGGAATCGGGTGCTGGTACCGAAGGCTAAATGGTGTCGCCACAGAAAAAGTTGTTCGTATGTTGGAATATGGTCGCGAATCCTAGTGCTCGCTCATTTGGATGTAACCCTTTTCAATGACTTGTGAGAAGATCTGCTCGCAGATCGAGAGGAGAACCTCTGCTTTATCTGACTATCGGCTATTAGGCCTTGCGAATAGGTGCTCCGTATTTGTCTATCTGCGACTCTCGATCAGCTTATCTCGAGAGTCGAATGGGCGTCCCGCACTTATCCAGTCTACGACTCTCGCTCAGATGATCTCGAGAGTCTAATGGGTACTTCTATATTTACCCGATCTGCGACTCTCGATCAGATGATCTCGAGAGTCGAATGGGTACTTCCGTATTTACCGGATCTGCGACCCTCGATCAGATGATCTCGAGGGTCGAATGGGCGTCCGTGTAAAATCTTAATAGCTGAGTTGATTTTCGTTATTTTGCCTATAACGGATGCCCCCCAAGTCCTTGCCGCCAAGAACTTTTAAGGGAAGGACTTAGCTCACTACCACACGTAACCGCCCGCTGCCTTCATCGAGAACGGAACCTCACATGATGGGCTGGAATTAATGAGCGCCAGCTTTCCGCAGCCTTTCCGCAGACAGAAAATGAAGGGGCGCTCGCCACGTGTCAGGGGAGTTAATGGGCGTGCCTGCTCGAGTGCTGCGCCGAAGGAGGGGCTGCCACGTACCATCAGATGCGGCGGAATGATTGCCTATAAATATACGGAGTCCTCCATTTCTCTGGTTTTCTACAGAAGCTCTTCAAAAGGAATTTTTTGCAATCTTTTTTCAGTCTCCTTCCTCCAGTGCTCCTTCTCTTTCTTTCTTTCTTTTCTGGGTATAGGCCTTGTTCTTTTCTTTCTCTTAATCTTCTTAAACCTCTTCATGGCTGGGAACTCTAACGAGACCACCGTTCCCCTAGGCAATCAATGACTTATTTCGGCAATCAAGTTTCTTGATGGCAATCCCTTGAGATTCGGAACCACCAGAGAAGATAATCCCAAGATCGACCTATCCGGGCTGCTGGTAGGCGTAGTAGTAGCGCTGATTGCTCATGTAGAGCTGGAGACCGTAGTGGGAGTCATAGCCAGCGAAAAGGAAGGAGACGCCGACGGGGCGGAAACCACCGAACTGGGTGTAGCCCTGCTTGGTGTCACAGAGGGATTGGACAAGCTGCTTGACGGGAATCGGGTGCTGGTACCGAAGGCTAAATGGTGTCGCCACAGAAAAAGTTGTTCGTATGTTGGAATATGGTCGCGAATCGTAGTGCTCGCTCATTTGGATGTAACCCTTTTCAATGACTTGTGAGAAGGTCTGCTCGCAGATGGAGAGGAGAACCTCTGCTTTATCTGACTATCGGCTATTAGGCCTTACGAATAGGTGCTCCGTATTTGTCTATCTGCGACTCTCGATCAGCTTATCTCGAGAGTCGAATGGGCGTCCCGCACTTATCCAGTCTACGACTCTCGCTCAGATGATCTCGAGAGTCTAATGGGTACTTCTATATTTACCCGATCTGTGACTCTCGATCAGATGATCTCGAGAGTCGAATGGGTACTTCCGTATTTACCGGATCTGCGACCCTCGATCAGATGATCTCGAGGGTCGAATGGGCGTCCGTGTAAAATCTTAATAGCTGAGTTGATTTTCGTTATTTTGCCTATAACGGATGCCCCCCAAGTCCTTGCCGCCAAGAACTTTTAAGGGAAGGACTTAGCTCACTACCACACGTAACCGCCCGCTGCCTTCATCGAGAACGGAACCTCACATGATGGGCTGGAATTAATGAGCGCCAGCTTTCCGCAGCCTTTCCGCAGACAGAAAATGAAGGGGCGCTTGCCACATGTCAGGGGAGTTAATGGGCGTGCCTGCTCGAGTGCTGCGCCGAAGGAGGGGCTGCCACGGACCATCAGATGCGGCGGAATGATTGCCTATAAATATACGGAGTCCGCCATTTCTCTGGTTTTCTACAGAAGCTCTTCGAAAGGAATTATTTGCAATCTTTTTTCAGTCTCCTTCCTCCGGTGCTCCTTCTCTTCCTTTCTTTCTTTTCTGGGTATAGGCCTTGTTCTTTTCTTTTTCTTAATCTTCTTAAACCTCTTCATGGCTGGGAACTCTGACGAGACCACCGTTCCCCTAGGCGATCAATGACTTATTTCGGCATTCACGTTTCTTGATGGCAATCCCTTGAGATTCGGAACCACCAGAGAAGATAATCCCAAGATCGACCTATCCGGGCTGCTGGTAGGCGTAGTAGTAGCGCTGAATGCTCATGTAGAGCTGGAGACCGTAGTGGGAGTCATAGCTAGCGAAAAGGAAGGAGACGCCGACGGGGCGGAAACCACCGAACTGGGTGTAGCCCTGCTTGGTGTCACAGAGGGATTGGACAAGCTGCTTGACAGGAATCGGGTGCTGGTACCGAAGGCTAAATGGTGTCACCACAGAAAAAGCTGTTCGTATGTTGGAATATGGTCGCGAATCCTAGTGCTCGCTCATTTGGATGTAACCCTTTTCAATGACTTGTGAGAAGATCTGCTCGCAGATCGAGAGGAGAACCTCTGCTTTATCTGACTATCGGCTATTAGGCCTTGCGAATAGGTGCTCCGTATTTGTCTATCTGCGACTCTGGATCAGCTTATCTCGAGAGTCGAATGGGCGTCCCGCACTTATCCAGTCTACGACTCTCGCTCAGATGATCTCGAGAGTCTAATGGGTACTTCCGTATTTACCCGATCTGTGACTCTCGATCAGATGATCTCGAGAGTCGAATGGGTACTTCCGTATTTACCCGATCTGCGACTCTCGATCAGATGATCTCGAGGGTCGAATGGGCGTCCGTGTAAAATCTTAATAGCTGAGTTGATCTCCGTTATTTTGCTTATAACAGATGCCCCCCAAGTCCTTGCCGCCAAGAACTTTTAGGGGATGGACTTAGCTCACTACTACACGTAACCGCCCGCTGCCTTCATCGAGAACGGAACCTCACATGATGGGCTGGAATTAATGAGCGCCAGCTTTCCGCAGCCTTTCCGCAGACAGAAAATGAAGGGGCGCTTGCCACGTGTCAGGGGAGTTAATGGGCGTGCCTGCTCGAGTGCTGCGCCGAAGGAGGGGCTGCCACGTACCATCAGATGTGGCGGAATGATTGCCTATAAATATATGGAGTCCGCCATTTCTCTGATTTTCTACAGAAGCTCTTCGAAAGGAATTTTTTGCAATCTTTTTTCAGTCTCCTTCCTCCAGTGCTCCTTCTCTTCCTTTCTTTCTTTTCTGGGTATAGGCCTTTTTCTTTTCTTTTTCTTAATCTTCTTAAACCTCTTCATGGCTGGGAACTCTGGCGAGACCACCGTTCCCCTAGGCGATGCCACCCCGGAATCCTCTGCTTCTAGCAGTGCGAGGGTTCCGGCAGGGAGATATACAGCAGCCGGATATCCTTCTGTTTTATCGGAGGACCGGCTGGCTGAGTTACGGGAGAGATACCTAATCCCCGACTCAGTCGTTCTCCGATTGCCCGGAGATGGAGAGACACCAGACTCCCCCCCCCCCCCCTCAGGATGTGTAGCTTTTTATGAGTACCAGCTCATCCTGGGGGTACGCCTCCCACTCTATCCTTTCATTCGCGATGTTCTCCGGTGTTACAAGATTGCCCCCGGACAACTCATCGTGAATGGATGGAGGGTAGTTCTGGGCTCCTTCGCCCTTTGGGCTCAGGCCGGAAATGGAGAGCTTAAGGCGGAGGAGTTCCTCCGTATGTTCCGTCTGAAGAAAGCACCTTCCAGCGAAGGCTGGTATTACCTGTGCTACTGGCACCGGGATAACTTCGTGTTGGGGAAACCCTCCTCGAACTATCCCGGCTGGAGAAAACGCTGGTTTTATGCATCCGGGAACTGGGAGTCTGCTTCTTCCAGGGGCCCAGGAGTAAACCGCTTTTTCTGTGAAGGTAGGCACAATCCCACATTGTGCAGTTTTCTCCAGTTTAAGTTTTTAGGGTTTTACTTCATTCTTTAACCCTTGTTTGTGCTCGCAGGTATCCCGGCCTTAAGAAAACCAAGTTTGAAGGGAGGGATCAACGAGAAGATAGTCAAGGTGTACAAGGTGCCTATTGGTGATAGGCACATCGAGGCTTGCCTGTCTCCCTCGCGACTTGCAGCAGCGGGCCTAATATCCAGAGGAGAAGCCGAGATGACGAAGGCAGGGGAGAAGAGGGGTCTGCTGCCCCGACTGAAGGGCACGAACTCCAAAAGGCAGAAGAGAACACCTGCCGAACCATCTCAGCCACCCGTCCGTAAGGGTAGCGATCAACCTGCCCCTCTCGCAAGCACGGCGGGGGCTCCGGCAGGGCCCAATATTCCTTCACTGGTGGTCACACCTGGACCGCCAGTGATTAACATTGCTGACAATTCCCCGGATGGGGCGGGGTCCGGCTGCCCCCCAGCTGAAGAGGCTTGAGAGCAAATAGAGCCTCAAGAGCCGGCTCCTGCTCGCGAACTGATCCCTGCTGCCGAGCAGGGACCTGCTCGCGAGTCGATGCCCCCACCTCGCGAGCCGGCTGGGTTGGTCATTGCCCAACCATCCGGGAGTGGGACATATTCCATCCCCCGCCACCTCCATCCAATATGTAAATTCTTGTTCGAGAACGTCCCCCCCAAACCTTCGGCTCTCTTCCCGAGCCAAGCCCTGAGAACCTTTTCCTCGAAGCGGGGGTGAGGATGGTTCAGGTAAGACCTTGCCAAGGCCCTGCTTTAATCTGTTGTTACGTTCCAGAATACTTTCTCACATTCTTCGTTACTTTTGCAGGGCTTAGATCTTATCCTGCGAACGAGGCGTGATATCGTTGCAGCCCGTCGTGTGATAGATGAAGCTGAGGGGAAGAGAACTGCCTTGGAGAAGGCAGTTCAAGGAAGGGATCAACTCCTCAAGTCCCGTGAGGCAGTGATCTCTAAGAGAGATGAGGAGATCAAGATCCTCATAGAGAAAGTCCAAGTTTTGACCGAGAGGTATCAAGCTTTGGACTCGAAGTTCGCGAAGCTCACCGATTTGAAGGAGAAGGCAGAGAGAGAGAAGGAGATCTTCCGCCAAGACAAGATCTCGTTGGAGGAGCGGCTTGCGGAGGCCAGGTCGCAGCTCAAAGAAGCCAACGATAGCTTGGAGAAGGAGCGCTCCGCTCTTGCACAGCTCAAGGATGACTCGATCCACTTGGACGAGGAGAAAGTCGCCCTTGTAAAAATGCTCTCGGAGGAAGGTCTTCGGGCAATTTCCGAGTTCCGGACTTCGCAGCTTTATGACGATGAAAGATATGAATCATATGATGCTGGTCGCGACTTTGCGCTAAGAGTTGTGCAACGAATGAACCCATCCTTCGATATGGGGGAATTTGGGCGAGTCGCGACCATCATAGTTGCAGAGGAGCAAGCTGCTGCTGAGAACGAGGTGACCGAAGCCACGCAGGCTGGAGGGGCTCCAGAAATGGGCCCTAAAGTCGAGAGCACAGCTCCTCCTTCGAGGGATTGACTTTCCTTTTTGTTTTCTCCTCTTGTACCTGCGAGCATATGTATTTGTAATCATTTGACATTAATGAAAATATATTTTTGGAAGTGTTTGTTCTTGTTTACTTTCTTTTCCTTTGTGCACTGAATGCCTTCCTGTTTCACTGAGTTATGCTCAACCCGGGGAGTCGTAGTGACCATTCCCTCGTGGAGATAGATTGATCTATCGATTGAGAAATGAATTGTGCTCAATCCGGGGGGTCGTGATGACCATACCCTCGTGGAGATAGACTGATCTATCGATTGAGAAATGAATTGTGCTCAACCCGAGGGGTCGTAATGACAATACCCTCGTGGAGATAGATTGATCTATCGATTGAGACTAAGTCTACCAAGGGTAGAAGGATGGTCATCCATAAATGGAAATGCGACCATCCTAGGTGAATTCAACCCTACCTAAGGTAGGCAATTGGCCAAGGGATTGTACGCATCCTCTTCAGGGCTATTCAGGTCCAAGTAAATGGAGTAGCGACCAAAAGATATCTTCCACTTTTTTCATAAAATGTTGTTATGAAATACATCGAATCTAGGGATAGTATCGTAGCAAGTGTTCCACATGCCAAGGGTGACGTACGGGCTTTCCCTGCATGTCTTCAAGGTAGTAAGTACCGGGTCGCACAATCCTGATAACCCGATACGGGCCTTCCCAATTTGGACCCAGCGAACGAGCGGGAACTCCGAGTCGCTGCCTCAGGACCAAATCTCCAGGCTGGAAGGATCTAGGTCGGATCTTAGCATTTCGATAACGAGCAATACGTTGTTGATATGCTGCCACTCGTACTTGGGAGGCATTTCTTCGTTCTTCCAAGAGATCGAGATGAAGTCGGAGGTTTTCCTGATTGCTCGCGGGGTCATACCGCTCGATCCGATATGAGGGCACTTGAATTTCCACGGGTACTACTGCATCGACACCAAATGCTAAGGAGAAAGGGGTTTCGCCTGTTGATGTACAAGCCGTGGTTCTATATGCCCATAGTACTTCTGGCAGAAGTTCTGGCCACACACCTTTACATTCACCTAACTTGGTTTTTAAATGGTGCTTGATAATCTTATTCACTGCCTCGACCTGCCCATTCGCCTGAGGATGATATGGAGAGTGCGGAGATTACGTATCTTCCATTTGTCACAAAATTCATCAAAGGCCGCGTTGTCGAACTGCGTTCCGTTGTCGGTAATTATAGTGTGAGGGAGTCCAAAACGGCATATAATATTTCTCCATATGAACTTGGTAGTTTGTTTCTCAATAATCTTGGCTAATGGTTCTGCCTCGGCCCATTTGGTGAAGTAATCAACCGCCACAATTGCGAACTTATTTTCTCCCTTCCCCATGGGCAAGGGTCCAATGATATCGACCCTCCACTGAGCGAAAGGCCAAGGGCTATCAACTAGAGTCATCCGTTCGGATGGTACATGAGGTATAGGTGAATAACGTTGGCACTTGTCACATTTTTTAGAAAGTTCGATTGCGTCTGCTTTCATAGTGGGCCAATAATATCCTTGCCGCATCGCCTTATATGCTAGGGATCGCCCCCTGGGGTGATTACTACATGCCCCCTGGTGTACTTCGTCTAGAACACGAAGGGCTTCTTCTGGATGAAGAGACCTTAAATAGGGCGAGGAAAAGCTCTTGCGCAACAATATTCTGCCTTGCAAGGTATACCTGGCAGCCCGAAGGCAAATTTGTCTTGCCGCTTTCTTGTCCTCTGGTAGGTATCCGCCTCTGAGATACAGGATAATGGGATCCATCCAGCATGGGGATGATTGTACCGATATTACTTGCTCGAGAGTTGCGTGGTCGATAGTTAGGTTCTGACGATGCTCGATGGGAACCGAATGTGATAACTCAGATTCTGGTGCAGAGGCGAGCTTTGCCAGGGAATCGGCAAGTTGTTTCTTCTCGCGAGGAATATGAATTACTTCATAAGTCTTCAATTTTGCGAGCAGGATGAGGACACGAGACTTGTATAAGGCCATCCTTTCTTCTCTGGCCTCGAATTCACCAAGGACTTGGTTGACAATGAGCTGGGAGTCGCTATGAATTAACAAATTCTGAATTGCAAGGACAATGGCCAATTCAAGGCCGACGATCAGGGCTTCATATTCTGCTTCATTATTCGAGATACGAGAATCGAAATGCAGAGCATATTGGAAATACGACCCGTCGGGGGCCACTAAAATCAGGCCCACTCCACTGCCACTGGCCCGCGACGACCCGTCCACGAAGAGTGACCAAGGAGGCTGGTCGCTGGTCATGGTATTATCATCAGGAGAGTATGTGAATTCGGCGATGAAGTCAGCCACGGCTTGGCCCTTGATTGCGGTCCTAGGGCAGAATGAGATATCGTGCTCGCTGATCTCGACTGCCCATTTAGTTAAGCATCCGAAAGCCTCAGGTTTTTGAAGGACTTGCCGCAGTGGATGATTCGTTGGTACTAGAATAGCGTGGGCTTGAAAGTATGGTCGCAGTTTTCGAGCTGCCGTGACTAAGGCGAGGGCCAGCTTCTCCATATCAGAATACCTAGTTTCTGCATCCACCATTGCTCGACTGATATAATAAACGGGCCTTTGTACCCCGGAATCTTCTCTTATTAAAGCGGCGCTAACGACCGTAGAGGACACAGATAAATACAGAATGAGTTGTTCATATGCTACAGGTTTAGAAAAAATGGGGGGTGTGCTCATATATAGCTTCAATTGTTGAAAGGCTTCCTCACATTGCGGCGTCCAATTCCAATCACGACGATATTTTTTATCTGTAGAAGAGGTTCCTTCTGGTTTGCGTTTCTTACCCTGTCTCCATGGCGTGTCAATGCGACTTCTTCTGCATTGATATACTTCTGAGCTTTGGCTTGGAACTCTGCCATAGTTTTTGGAGGGCTTTTGTCTAAGCAAACCTGAATTTCTCGCTCGTTATTCCGGCTATGAGGGCTGCGAGGCCTTTTTCTTCAGTATAACCTTCAGTTTGAACGGCTTCAGCGGTGAACCGTACTATGAACTCCTTTATCGTTTCCCCATGTTGCTGTTTTAGATTCATTAGATGGGAGGCTGGCTTCTTAATGCGAATGCTTCCCATGAATTGAGAAAGGAATATCTCCGATAACTGGGAAAAGGAGCTGATGGAACGAGGCTTTAATCCCCGGAACCATGTACGAGCTGCTTCCTTCAATGTTAGGGAAAAAGCCCTACACATGATTTCTGAGCCATGTCCCTCCAACTCCATGAGAGACCTGTATGTTTCTAGGTGTTCAAGAGGATCACCAATACCTGTATACGGGGTGATAACAGGCGTTCGATACTTTCTAGGTAACGGCGCCTCCATGACCTCGCTGGTAAAGGGGGACTCGGATTGATGTATCGCTGCCATGATGGTAGATGGCCGATTTGCCTGATATCGCTGTTCCATGACATCAAAACGATCATGGATTCTTTTGAGATCTCCTTCCCATGGTAGGGTATAGGTTGATGTTTCAGCGGTGGAGCCCTGCGGTTGAGGTTGTCGAGACGAATTAGAATGTATAGAATGTGGAGACGGCACAGGGAGATGGCTGCCAAGTGGTGGGACCTGTGGTTCGTCCATAGAATGTCTGGATGCCACTGGTATGGGCTGCGGTGGTAACCCTTCAGAGGCTTGTCTCTGCGGTTCGGGGAAATGCTGATCAAGCCGATTCGACAGGGCCTGAACTCCGGCATTTAGAGTTAGGAGAGTGTTTCCGAGGAAACGCAGGACATCGTCTTGATTTCCAGAAGCTTCCAATAATGGGTTTGCTGATGGTATATTTGGGGCTCCTTGAGGGATGTTCGTCGAGGCAGGTGGAAGGGTAGGTACGGATTTCGTCTCATCGGGCGGAGGTGGTGCCTGCCTTGAAGTCAAAGGATGAACAGCCTTTTTAGGAGGCATCGCCGAAGGATTTTTATCGGTGGTTAGAACGATTGATTTTGACGATCAAGTCGTTCCCACAGACGGCGCCAAACTGTTAACGTCAGATTTTGTAAGTGGATCCTCCGGACGTTCACCTTCTTTCCAATAATGCTTCCTCTGCCGATCCTGAAAGAAAACAGACAGCAACTAAGGGTGGCTGGGATCCAGCCGTTAGCCCTCCGATGCTTAAGTCAGGTAAAGCAAGAAGAATAGCCAGGCAAAACAGGACAGAGGTTGAATATTGTGTGTGTCCCTCTCTCTTTAATGGAGTCATCCCTTTATAGATCTGAAGCGATCCAATCTGTTACGTAAGATATCGAAATCCCGCTGATTTCGTGTACGATACTTAGATCCCGCTAATTTCCTGGGGTAAGATCCTTATCTTTAAAGGTGAGATCTAACCCAATGACTTATTTCGGAAATCACGTTTCTTGATGGCAATCCCTTGAGATTCGGAACCACCAGAGAAGATAATCCCAAGATCGACCTATCCGGGCTGCTGGTAGGCATAGTAGTAGCGCTGATTGCTCATGTAGAGCTGGAGACCGTAGTGGGAGTCATAGCCAGCGAAAAGGAAGGAGACGCCGACGGGGCGGAAACCACCGAACTGGGTGTAGCCCTGCTTGGTGTCACAGAGGGATTGGACAAGCTGCTCGACGGGAATCGGGTGCTGGTACCGAAGGCTAAATGGTGTCGCCACAGAAAAAGCTGTTCGTATGTTGGAATATGGTCGCGAATCCTAGTGCTCACTCATTTGGATGTAACCCTTTTCAATGACTTGTGAGAAGATCTGCTCGCAGATCGAGAGGAGAACCTCTGCTTTATCTGACTATCGGCTATGAGGCCTTGCGAATAGGTGCTCCGTATTTGTCTATCTGTGACTCTCGATCAGCTTATCTCGAGAGTCGAATGGGCGTCCCGCACTTATCCAGTCTACGACTCTCGCTCAGATGATCTCGAGAGTCTAATGGGTACTTCCGTATTTACCCGATCTGCGACTCTCAATCAGATGATCTCGAGAGTCGAATGGGTACTTCCGTATTTACCCAATCTGCGACTCTCGATCAGATGATCTCGAGGGTCGAATGGGCGTCCGTGTAAAATCTTAATAGCTTTGTTGATGTCCGTTATTTTGCCTATAACAACCGCTGACAGCCAGTATGCTAAGAAACCCGCCAGTTCACAAGACGGTGTAAGCTCGTTCAGATTGCTAAACTTTTGTTCAAAACGTTCCTTCATCAAAGCCTGGTCTGCAGGTAAGGTCTTATACACTTCGTAATCGATGCTACGAGAAGAAAGAAGTGCCCATGTCAGAAATAAAGAAATTAAAGTATGCAGAGCACGTAATACAGAAGAAGGCATTGGAAGAAGTACTACTTCATCCTCTGGCTAAAGTAGATCAACCAGTCGTCATAATGAATCTTTGTAATATTGTCGAACTGCGACAACTCAGCAAACAGCTCTAGACAAGCCTTTGAATGATAAGCATCTCGAGGACTTTTGAGCCAAAACGAAGACAGCTCTTCATCAGTTGGGACGTACTCTTGGTAATATTCTCCTATCACAGACAACCTAGCCATCATCCGGAGATCCCATAAAGTTATGCTCATCTCTCCACATGGAAAGTGGAACGAATTGGTAACGGAAGACCAGTAGTTTAAGAAACTTCGAAGAATTGTTGGATCTCAGGAGAAATGTTCGGAGGTCACATCGATAGCCTGGTACAGGCCGACTTGCTTTAAAATCATCTTATGCCGGATCAAAATCTCTTTTGCCCACGGCTCATAACCAACTCGCTCGTTCAAATGACCCCGCGTACGAAAGCTCTTCGTTGCCCACATCGTCGCCTTGTCCATGTGTCGAAACCGTTGCTGCACTGTCTCAAAATAATGGACTGGAGAAGGAGTGTGAGGATCACAAGTAGGCGCAAGGAAAACCATTTCTCTCGAGGAACCTACCCGCTGTTCTCTCCCATCGTCGACCAGTATGGTAGTGAACAACTGCTCGGGGGCAGATGTCCACCTCTCGACTCCATAGAATTGAAAAGGGCCTTGAGCGTTGGATGGTTCGATGCTCGGGAAGGGCTTGTGCCTCGTAAGAGATTTCTCATGCAAGATGACTCGGTTGGTATAAGGGTTGACGATGGAGAAACCGCATGTAGTAATGATCTTGTTTCTATTCCAGCCGATCTTCATCCGCTCATTCTTCGGATCAATGAGCTGTGGCGATTGCTCCGCCTTGTCAACTTCCTCAGCCGGCTTCGTACCTCGATTTCGTCTCTTCTTCTTCTAACCTTCCTGATCATCCTCGGAATGTCGGCCGTGCACGCTAGAAGGGCCTGCCTCAACGACATTGGCAGCATCAGTAAAATGACAATACCAGGCGGACCATTCCCCTTCAGTCCCTTGCGTCGGAGGCTCATATATGGTTTTGTCCACATAGATACGCAGTAATACTTCATGGGAGAGTTGCTTAATTCGATCAGAGAAATCCTCCACTTCGGATTCGATTGTCTCGAAGGATTGCGAATGACACTCTACCGGAGACAGGTTAGCAGTATCTCCAGTCGCCCTCTTTTTACCGCGTCGTATAGACGAAGAGCTGGAAACTTGCGATTTGGAAGCTTCACCAGAAGAACCTGCTGCTGTCGCCATGATTCACTACAATACGCAAACAAAAGTGCATCAAACAGAAGACCAGCGATGCAACAGGCAACACAATAAGGTAAGCATTGCATCATTCAATCACGGATTTCACACACAAAATACATCAGTAAACACATGCATAAAGTCATGACCCACAGCAATATGGAAACAGTGGAATTCGAGCGCACATCCGACAAGCAAGCGCGCACATATCATAGCGCAGCAAATACAGTAGCAGCTCTACATGTACACTCTGAGCGCGTGCGAATTCGCACTAACTCCAAATGATGCGTGTGCACCTGCATAGAAGTGCACATCATAGAACCGCTTAAGAAGCAGTTGTGAGACATCAAAGACCAGCATTAGCAACATATTATGGGCCCCGAGCACCAAGTCCCAATCATATTCAAGCATTGAGCGAGTCAGCCACAAACGGCATCTAATTTGGCTGAGAATCGAGCCAGATATGCCACCTTTTCACCGAAGGCAAGTGCTGGGGCCAAAATTCCATTATTTCACTAAGTAGTGGAACCACATGCGCCCAAGGAAATGCCCCAAGCACATGTGGCCTCTCACATGCGCCTGATCACCTCTCACATGCGCCTAATGCATCTGCAACATGCGCCTGAGCATGAGAACATGCGCCCACTCTATAGAAATCACTACACATGCGCCTGGAACTAATGGCATGCGCCTGGAGCAAGATCCCATATGCCCATTATCAGTTGGAGGGGCACATGTGCCCATGGGAAGAGCACATGCGCCTACTCCCTCATGAGAAGTTCTCTCACCTCTTAGAATTTTGGTTTTCTCGATTCCGGAATGACCAAATGACTCAGTGAGTCCGGTATTTATACTTGAGCCTGGGGACCGGTGCACCGCACTGGCCTGACATAAGCATCCATCGCAGCGCACCGGGGGGCACTTGTTGGGGCTCAAATTTGTATCCATTATAAAACGGTTTTCAACGGTCCATCTACGATGATTCGGACTAATTTCGAGATCCGAAATACTCGAAAAATGCCAGTGCAGCCCTAACATGCGCAATCGTGACTGAAACCTACGAATGCTATTTCGGGGTGGAATCAGACATGTGGATTACCGCCAAATGATCCAGAACGCCCCAAAACCCTTAACCTGTAAGTTTCGAGGTCGCACGATGCATATCTTTACCAGCGCACTTCCAAATACATTTTTGCCCTGACTATATCCGACTATAAGGGCCCAAAAGCCTACAGGTACCATTTCGGGCTGGAATCAGACATGCGGATTACCGCCAAATGATCCGGAATGCCCAGATAACCTTAAGTAGCAAGTTTGAAGTCATTGCGGTGCATATTTCCACATGCATTCGTTCACTCTCTCTCCACATGCATTCATTCACTCTCTCTCCACATGCGAAGGTCATAAGGAGACATGCGTTAACTCCCTCACCACATGCGCATGAGAGCTCTCTCTCTCCCTTTTCAATATTCTAAATAAAATAAAAAAAAGTACAAAAATCATGAAAATATGCTAAGTGGGGCCACATGCGCCCAACATAGAGACCACATGCGCCCATACCAGTGGCACATGCGCCCATGCCATGCTACATGCGCCTGGTGCATGGGTACATGCGCATGATCCCATGCGCATGACTCGTCTCTCCAGAATATTTCCATGCGCATAATCCCCACAACATGTGCATGACTCGTCTCTCCAGAATATTTCCATGCGCATGATCCCCATGCGCATGACTCGTCTCTCAAGAATATTTCCATGCGCAAAAATCCCCACAACATGCGCATGACTCGTCTCTCCAGAATAGTTCCATGCGCATGCCCTCCATTTTTGCAAACAACATGCTCCCGGTACCCGATACCCGATTAACATGCTATAAATACCCCTCCACTCGATAATACAGGGACGACGAGATCATCACTCCCAGAGCACACTTCTTGCAGAGGTAAAAATTCCTCACCGGAATCCTCACCGAGAAAGGGACATGCGCCCATCCCTTCGCCGAATGCCCTCGCCGGAAAGGGATTTCTCCCACCGGAGCAAAACCCTCCAAGTCACATAGTGACATGTGCTCACCCATTCTTGGGAGGGGAAATGTACAAAAATCCCTAAGTCCCATGGGGACATGCGCCTGGGGCAAATAAGTGCATTCACACAGGACATGCACCTGGGGCGAATAAGTGCATTCACCTAGGACATGCGCCTGGGGCGAATAAGTGCATTCACACAGGACATGCGCCTGGGGCGAATAAGTGCATTCACCTAGGACATGCGCCTGGGGCGAATTAAGTGCATCCACCTAGGACATGCGCCCATGTCTAATGCAACATGCACCCGACCCAACCTCCCCTGCGCCTGGACGTTGATGGGGAGGTGGGGCCTCCTGTGATGTGGCCCACCTTCGATGTGGCCCGCCTTCCGATCGTGTCAGCACTCCTAGACACACATCAATGCCCTCTATCCATCCCCCGGACCGGATTCGCCAACGGTCGATGTTAAGTGGGCCAAATCAGCAATTTGATCAAAAAGGCCTACACTTAGCTAATATTGTAAACCTCGGAAATCCCTCCGAAAGAACCGAAAATGGCCGAAATCGAGAGGAATCGGGCGGAATTTGACCGAACCCGAGAGGGAGACTTCTCTCCGCCATAACATGATACACCATAATCATGCATTACAATGAGATTACCTGATCTCAGGATCTCCGAGAAACCTTGATCAGACCATAAATAGGTCCACTACTTGGTCGTTTTTAGCCCTGGGAAGTGCCCTGTTGGCTCAGAAATCGACTTACTACTAAACAAATCGAAATGTGATCGCACTGTGACCATCGTGGACATAATCCACCTCTATCCAAAGACGATCGTGACAGGTATTCACCAATCCTCCGATCAGATCGGTAAACAGGCCCTGGGAAGTGCCCTGATGGCCCAAAAACCTACTAATGCCAAATGAAATCAACGCGATCTCCAAGACGCGAGGGAAAAATATCGATGACACAAAGATATATACGAAGCCAATTGATCAAATCAAATGCATAATTTGTCTGATACACTGAACATCTAGTATAAATGCAATCCTCTCTCAAGCATGCATAAAGCATAGTTACCTTGTACTGTACTCATTTGCATCCATATGAATTTATTTCATCTCGGATCGAGATACGAAACTAAATCGAAGGGGATTATGGTTATCATCGGAAACCACAATGAAAGAGTTCTAAACGTCTGAAATAATTCATCGTTAAGACCAGTTGATGTGCGTCCTGTCCAAAGGCGGGATCCGTCAGTTGAGTGGCTAAGGGAATGAGTGCCCTCCAGTAAGTCACCCGTCCAGCAGAGACGGTCACTGGCCCTGGTTGCAGTAAGTGGACGCCATGGAGTGTATTTCTGAAAGTCATATCGTCCATAGAGACGCGTCATGACACTGAGATATACGACTCGATCGAAACCCTGTTTGCACAAAGACCCCATGGAGTGCCCTCCAGTAAGTCACCCGTCCAGCAGAGACGGTCACTGGCCCTGGTTGCAGTAAGTGGACGCCGTGGAGTGTATTTCTGAAAGTCATATCGTCCATAGAGACGCGTCATGACACTGAGATATACGACTCGGTCGAAACCCTGTTTGCACAAAGACCCCATGGAGTGCCTTCCAGTAAGTCACCCGTCCTAGCAGAGACGGTCACTGGCCCTGGTTGCACTAAACGAAAATCGTAAAGTGTATCCCTGAAAGTCATATCGTCCATAGAGACGCGTCATGACACTGAGATATACGATTCGGTTAAAATCCTAGTTACTACTCAACTAGGAACGCTCGAGGAGTATGGGACCAACATCTAACTGATCTTAACGGTGAAGTATTCCATAATAAATCCTAGACTTGGTCTCGGCGACCATGAACTCGAGACTATAATCCCTGACGATTTAAACTACTTGCTCGATCTATCCGAGCTTTATCCCTTTGATATTCCATCTATTGTATAACTGAAATTCATAGTGGAATCTTGTCGCTTTGTGCCGTGGTTTTCTCCCGTAAGGGTTTCCACGTAAAAATCTCTGTGTGGTCTATGCTGTGCTTTATTTATATTTATGCTCCTTTAATGCTTTATTTAATTCATTTATGATACATGCATGCATTTACTTTTGCCTTTTAATCAAGGGTGATCATCCGTTGATGTAATTAAGGGTTCGTGACCAGTTCACAGCCCGAAATGTAAAAGATCTCGGAATCTCTGGAATAAAATTCACCTTGCGATATATCTCTCTCGTGTACACTTTGTGATTGCGTATGATTGTCTATGAATGTCTCTATACTCAGAATTCCCCCAGAATAAAAGAAACATGAAAAAAAGGAAGAAGGACTGCTGACGAGTAGATCTTTATCTTCCCTCCTTTTCTAAGTTCTAACAGCTACCTAGCCTCTTACAGCTAGTTTTTCTTCCTTTTCTTAGTTCTAGTTCTAGTTTTAATATTCTTTTTCTTAGTTAACCTCTTAGCTAGAGCTAGAGGTGAAATTTGTAGTTGATTTCATTGCTTTAATTCTTTTATTTCAAGTACCCTTTCTTAATTTTGGATTTTAAACTTCTAGTTTGAATAAAGTTTGGATTTTTAGATGGATATTGAGAGTTTGTGTACTCCGAACATAAGTTCCTTACAATTCTCTGACATTGCCATGATTGGGTTGTTTGAATTCGAATTATAATAACCCTTGAGCATGCCATAGTCTCTTGGCATGGCTGTTACTCCGAAGGCTACAAGTTCAAGTTCTATGTGCTTCATTAGAACTAGAAATTGAAATTGCGGTTTTACCGCCCATAGAGATACTCGGAGATATGCCTAATGTTCTAGAGGGGGGTGAATAGGACTTTTTGAATTTCCAATTACAATTTAAAACTAATCAAGTCAATCTTATCAACCAAGATAATCACAATAACATATAAGGCAATTACATGATGAATTTGTAAGTAAAGACTATCATAGGCATTTCATCAAACAGTTAGCATTCATGATTGACTAAACCATTCAACACATAGCAATCATTCAATCTCACAATGCACAATGATTTATAGTGGTTCGGTTTCCCTACTCCACTCCCGGTTCATGATCTCAACCTATGAGACCACCGGATTTCACTATAGTCGTGGTTTTAAATCAGGTTAACCATCAACCTTAACATCCTTTGATCTAGGACCGTGTTTACCATCCGCCGATGGCCCAATCCAGGGTCTTGACGAGTTTGGATCTCAAACTCTCACCAATCCTAATCCAAGGACAGTCACGTACACTCCCGCCGGAGTTTCCTAATCCAGGGAATAGTGATTCAATAAATGGACTCTCAAATACTAGACAAACCTAGACGATTGAGCCCCGATTTAATGCCTTTGATGAGTAGCTTTAGCTCCACGTGCTTCAGCTTCTCTTTGTGCTCCCAAGATCAGCTACTGATGCAAATGATGTGATGAGGATTATGCCTGGTAGTTGGGAGAGAGATGGTCAAGTTCCTCTTGCCTATTCAATGCAATGGTTATGAGGGAACTACCAAACTTTAGCATTCAATGGCTATAAACGACCTCATAAAGATATTTCGAAGGTATGTCAGCCATGAATGTAGATCTTGAGTTCATACTTTAAACCGAGCTTTGAATACTCAATGACAAGCCATTAATGGCTAGGTTTGAATGATGAACTCAAGGGAGTTAAGAGCAAGGAGGGTAAGAGGATGTGAGTAAAGACTCTCTCTCTTAGCTCTTGATGGGTGTGGAATGCATACAAAGAAAGACCACAAGTTATGGCTATATAGAGCCCCAAATGATGGCCCCAACGGATAAAAAACGGTCACGTCCAACCTGTCAGAGAGAGGTCTCAACTGGTCGGACGGACCGGTCGTAATTCAAAAAGCTAGGCCACATCTGGGTCTGTCCGACCGGTCAAGACCGGTCGGCTGACCTTGCTGGACTAAATGCTATATGCAGTCCGACCGGTCAAGATTGGTCGGCTGTCTAGCTGAAGTTATCACAGCAATTTTGCTGTCTGAGTTGATGAGCCTGGTCGACCGGTCATGACCGGTCGGCGGTCTAGACGATTTCACTACAGCAAGTTTGCTGGATATTTCTTGAAGTTTTGGCTGTCTAGATGATCTTGTCACAGCAAGCATTTTGGACCAATTCCTTCAACACAGTAGCGGATCACTTTCAAAGATGAAGCATGAAGTGATTAGGTGCATGAAGTCCAATGTTTGGACATATGTTCAATTACGATTCGCACCAGCCATGGACCACAAGTCTGATCAACTTGTGCAAGGGTCAAGAGGGAATGGGATAAGATAGGTCAGTCATTACGCCATTCATTTATGTTTTGGGTTTCCTAAGGTCGATCTATATGCAACTTACCTGAGATCTTGTTTCGGCTTGAGCTTGAGCAATGGAAGAAGCATATCTTCAAGTCTTGAGCTTCAAATCTTCGACCGGGGTTCACACGACAAAACGCGACCAACCAACACGTCAATTGACAAAATAAAGTGTATTAACAATCTCCCCCTTTGTCAATTGGGTGACAAAACATCTAACCTAGACAAATAATGACTTCCTTATCATGATTGACCCTTAAACAGAAAGAAATATACACCCAATTACATGTCTATACAGATATACAAAATGATCTTTATAAAAGGACATGTACAGACTCGATTTTCTTCAAAATCTCCCCCTCAATGCTTGCACGTACATAGTCCTGCAAAAAGATATAATCGGACCTTCTAGGTGGGATGATTCTCCCCCTTTTTGTTAGTAATTAACAAGGGTTAGCCAGCAAAAAGATATGCCTAATAAAGCTGCAAGGCTAGCGCCGAAAATATGTCAATCACATAAAACAGGGAAGAGATATAGAAATTGAAGCCCTGAGGAGATTTAAAGAACAAATCATGCTAGATATACAAGTAATCATGAAAGCATAGAGAGCTTATAGCCCAATCAACCAACCACCCCTCCAGATGTATATCCAGACACATAAAGAACACAAAGCATGAGCTAATTAGGGCGAATATGCCCAAACCATCCAACCTCCCACAAATATTCAATAAAGGATCAAAAGCTCATATATATATAAAAAAAAGATATAACTATAGAGAACAGAAATAACATCCATACATATACCAAAATGGGCAAGCAGCCCAATGTAGATATGCATCAATCCGTGCAACTATTCACTCCCCAAGTGTAGGGTTGCGAAGTAGTAATAATTCGGAAAGACCGAGTATTGTTCCCACAGAGATTTATGAATGGGTATTCTCAGAATTTGTCTAAAATAACTAATAATTAAGATCCTATTAAGAACTAAAGCTGAAAAATAGTGAATTGAGTTTAAACAGTGAAAGTGTAAGCTAATATCAATCTAAAACGGCACTAGAGCGCCAAGGATCCACTTTTGATAAGTTTCAATGCATCAATACAACTAGGTCTCTCATAACTCAATCGGAATCAAATTCATATCTCTATCCGATCGGAATATAGAGCGGTTCAATCAACAATTATCTAAAACAGTTGCTCATTCATTGATTCGATTTCCACAACAATGCTTAGGCCTTGGGCACACTCAATTGTGCAGGCCAAGCCTCTTTCCAATCTAGTTGAGATTCACAACCATAGCTTTCATCAAATCCTGTCACTAGACATGACTATAACCAATGATTAGAACTCTAATTAAATCAAAATCAATCAGCAAACAGCTATTTCAGATTATAACAAAAGATAAGAACTTTAGTTGAATGAGTTCTCACATGAAGATCAAGCCATTGTACACAAGGCAATCAAAGGGTCTACCATGCCCGGAGTCGATGATAGATCAATGAACTACACAAGCATAACCAATGCTCAGAAGATAAGCTACTAAGTTTAGAATCACTAAGAATCACATGAGCCCGGAGTCATCAAGAGATCAAAGTAAAACCAAATTAATACTTGATTCAAACTCATATTGAACTAAATTCTTCAATTAGAACATAACAACGGAACCTAGGTTGCATCAATCCATCAAAAACAAATCAAAAGCTTCACCTCTTAGCCCTAGCTAAGAGGTTTTAGTTCATCTCTAACATTCTTGAACTAGAAGCCTCAAAAACGTAAAAACAACTAAAACAGGAAGAAAAACTAGGAAAAATTGAAGTAGAATCTGTCTCCTAAGCTTCCTTGATGATCCCCACGTCCTAGCATGCCCTGGAATAAAAGAGAGCACCTCCTTTTATAATACAGCAAGAGTACCGCAACGTAACAGATTTTGTTTCGCTTGGTACGGCTTAACCAATGGTCGGATTGCTTTCAAATTTAATTTGTAGCTTCCTTGTAATGTGATCTTTCTCATAGATGATTTAGAATTCCAAGATTATCTTCTGAATGGGCCCACCAATCAGATCAGCGACCGCCTCTCAAAATCGGGCACTTCGGGTACCTTTAGAACCAGTCATCTTGCTTTCAACGCTCCGGAGTGTACAGATATCGGATTGATCCCAAATTTTGAACATGGGTAGAAAACTTCCTCCTCTACATGATAGATGGATTAGATTGTCCAAAAAATCCCAGGATATGGTACGAAAATTAGAACACTTAGGGCTTTTATAAACTCTGTGCAGTTGGATCTTTCTGGATGGTCCATCTTTCTTCAACCAGTATGATCAAACCACACATCCTTTTGATCTGAAACTTTGTGGTTATTCATATATGGATGTGGTCTAGAAGATAGTCAAAGTAGATTCTTCATATCATCAATGATGGGTCACCTGGACCGGCCCAGAGTGGAGTAGGCAGAATCTGGAACTTTCTGGACAGTTCGTATTGTTTTGGCCGCCACGATCAATCTGTAGCTCCGATCGACACGAAACCACTTGGGTTATTTCAGCGTTGAGCTCCTCTTCGATATGGACGTGTTGGATTTCCAAATATTATTAAGATGGATTCAGAAAAATGTTCTGAAAATCTGAAAAGGGGAATAGCCTGCTGTCTGAAATCTGGAAGTTGAATTTGCATGGCCGACCGGTCAAGACCGGTCTAGACCTGTCTGGTTTGGTCCAGCAGCTTTAAGAGAGGAGAGAAAAAATGGCCGACCGGTCAAGACCGGTCGGACCACCTTTTGGGGCTCCTTTTTCTTTCCTTTCTTCTTTCTCTTCTTTCCTTTCTTCTTCCCTCTTTTGTTCTTCCTTTCCTTTGATCTTTAAGGTACGTAAGAAAGGTCTCAAAGCATCCGAATGATGAAGTCTCTCTTTCATTCCTACAACCACAAAACTATGCATTAGATTAGCCTTTAAATCATGAAAATCATGCATAATGAGTGATGAATTGGGTTTAGAATATGCATAATTAAGAGCTCAACAACAACATATACAGACAAACTCATAGAAAGATAGTGCATAAAATTCAGACAATGTCATTGGTCATGCAAAAAGGAACTGTGACCAAAACATGAGACTAGTAATCTGTTCCATCTCCCAGATCGGGGGTTGGAACGTCCCCATGCGCTGTGCGCTCCCACATCTCTATCCGCCTCTCCAACTGTGAGAGGCGAGTGACAAGGGCCTCCTGCTGTACAAGAATGGTGGCCTGACCCTGCAGAAGCTGCTGCTCACTCTGCTCGATCCCGTCAAGGTGCTGAAATAGTCGTTCCTGAAGCTGGCGAAGCTCAGCAATGTATGAAGGAGGATCCACGGAAGGGGGTCGTCGTCGAGAAAAACCTCTAGGAGGCGTACTGAATCGACCCGGAGCAGCCTGAGGATCGAGGGAGGGATCAGAGGAAGGAAATGAAGGTGAAGCCTGGGAAGGGCCAGTGGAGGCAGTTGGAGCCTCAGGCTGGGACGGATCTGCCAGATCCTACTGCTGCTCCTGCAAAAGACAACTGTGGATGGCTTCTTTTACAAGCTCCATACGAGCAATGATGGTGCGGTTTATAATGATGGGCTTGTGAACTTTATCAGAACCAACAATGTCAATCGCATCAGCTAATTTGCATATGAGATACCCAAACGGGAGACTGGAGGAGTTTCCATCGTCTCGCAAGATAACCTGGTGAATGATGGACATGATCCGGGATGGGAGGCAAAGCGGATGACCCTGACCAATGCGATAGAGCAGACGAAACATGGTTTCAGTGACATCTGCCTTGTTGCTCTTCCGAGGATATACATTGTGGAAGAAGAGGTTGTGAAGAATGCGAAAATCCCATAATATGGAGGATGCCCGAAGCGCACCTCCTACCCATTGGGGTGTACCATCACCACAGAGAAATTTGGCAATAACGTGGTTAGGTTTGGGACCCAGCGAGGTAAAATTAAAAGAAGACTCCTCAATAATGGGAACACCAACGAATTTAGAGATGGATTTTAAAGTAAAAACGCACAGACGATCACCAACCTCAACTTTAAAAGAAGGGGGAGAGGCAGTGACATGGACACAAGAGGCGTAGAACTTCTGAACTATGTCAAACTGGACAGGGCCCCCCATGTGGAGTACGGGACCCCAATTTATGACTTTCAACATGGAACCGACATTATATTCGGCCAAGTCATCCAAATTTTCGGACTTTTCACAAAACACCTCTTTGTCCTTAAAGTCATCCCAATGGGTGGAATGGGATGAGACATTTTTACCCAAGGATTGAGATTTAAGAGGAGGAACGGAAGATGAGGAAGCCCCTTGCCCTTTTGAAAGTGTTTTCTTTGATTTTAAAGGGCGAAGAGGAGGTTTAGCTTTTGCCTTGGACCGACCACTCCGCCTCAAGGGGAGATCATCTTCACTCTCTTGGGAAGACATTAAGGACACAACAAAATACCCTAAATCACTCCTAGATATGAAAGGAAGGGATATGACAAAGAAGGATGAGAGTGAATCCCTTACCTATGGAATGAGAATTGAGAGGAGCAATGTAGAGGAGGTTAGAAACTCTAATCTTGCCAAAAATCACCTAGGAATCACCTTGGAATGCAAGAGGGGGAGCTGGAGCAGCAAGTGGAGGTGAGAAAATGGAAGAATGAGTGACCCAAATGAGCTCCAACTGCTTATAAAGACCCCCCCATGGACGGGCTGACTCACGGGCTGACCGGTCTAGGGTTGCACGACCGGTCGTGACCGGTTGTGTGGAGTGATAGGCGTGACCAGCCTTGTCTGATGGCAGCCCGACCGGTCTTGACCGGTCAGATGGCGTGAAACCAATGAGGCCAGATAGGTCATAGAGAAGCCTGACCGGTCATGACCGGTCGGCTGGCACATTTTAACAACTTTGAACAGCAGCAGATTGGATTCTGCTCTGGATTTGCTGGATAGAAGGTCTGTCCTTTGGATAGACCATTAGCTTTTAAAACCAAGTACCCTTACTAAGGATACAACACCCATGGTCATGGTGTACCAAGGTATAACCCCACACAAAATGAGGGACCCTCAAAGGTCCAGATTTATCGATAGAAGACAAAAATATGGGACAATGGTCCCGGATATTCTTAGAGAGCAATGTGAAAAGAGGCAAAGGTCCTCAGATATACCTATAAAGAGAGGCTTAGTCCTCAGATATTACCTGCAAAACATACACTTGTTAGGTAAACTAGACACACCCAACACCAATGAACTTTTGGAGGTTCGCAAAGCGAACTGAGTCCAAGGGTTTCGTTAGGATATCGGCTAGCTGATTCTCGGTAGGCACATGTTCGAGAGATATTATGTGATCTTCAACCAATTCTCGAATAAAGTGGTGCCTAATATCAATGTGCTTAGTGCGCGAGTACTGAACTGGATTTTTCAAAATATTTATGGCACTAGTATTGTCGTAAAATGGAGTCATTGTGCCCTGGTTAATCCCATAGTCAGTTAAGGTTTGTTACATCCATAATAATTGTGCACAACAACTTTCGCCAGCAATATACTCTGCTTCGGCTGTGGATAAAGAAATGGAGTTTTTTTTCTTACCATGCCACACCACCAGGCAATTTCCAACATAAAAGCACCCACCGCTGGTTGATTTACGATCATCCATGTTACCTGCCCAGTCGGCATCTGAATACCCCACAATATCTGTAGATAAATCAAATGGGTACCAAAGACCGTATTCGGTAGTGTATCCTACAAACCGGATGATTCGCTTAACAGCGGTGAGGTGAGATTCTTTGGGATCAGCCTGAAACCGAGCACAAGCACCTACACTAAATGCAATATCTGGTCTACTAGCAGTGAGATAAAGAAGACTACCAATCATGCTTCTGTAAAGATGTTGATCTATAAAGAAGACTACCAATCATGCTTCTATAAAGATGTTGATCTACACTTTTTCCTATAAGGTCTTTCGATAATTTAACAGTGGTGCTCATAGGAGTAGTGTAAGATCGACCAGAGTCTAAGCCAAATCTTTTTACAAGATCTTTAGCATATTTGGCTTGGGTAATGAATATACTTGATGCAAGTTGTTTTACTTGTAGCCCTAGAAACATGTTAAGTTCTCCTACCATACTCATCTCAAATTCTGATGTCATTAATTTAGAAAAGGAGATGGACATTTTCTCACATGTGGATCCAAAAACAATGTTATCCACATAAATCTGGGCAATCAACACAGAATTCTCGGCTTCTCTTATAAAGAGAGTTTTGTCAATGCTCCCCCTAGCAAAATCATGGTCTACAAGAAAGTGAGTTAAGCATTCATACCATGCACGGGGAGCTTGCTTGAGTCCGTAAAGAGCCTTTTTCAATCGGTACACTTTGTGAGGATACTTAGGATCAATGAATCCCTTTGGTTGTTCAACATAGACTTCCTCATCAAGAATACCATTTAAGAAGGTGCTTTTTACATCCATTTGAAATAGTTTAAACTTTAGAGCACAAGCAACAGGCATAAGAATTCTAATAGACTCGAGTCTAGCTACAGGGGCAAATGTTTCATCAAAATCAATACCTTCAATTTGTGAATATCCCTGAGCAACTAACCGAGCCTTATTTCATATTACATTCCCAGATTCATCGGATTTATTCTTGAAAATCCATTTGGTTCCAATAACATTTTTCCTTTCAGGCCTGTCGACCAGATACCAAACCTCATTTCTAATGAATTGTTGAAGCTCTTCCTGCATTGCAAGGATTCAGAATTCATCGTTTAGAGCTTCATCAGCATTTTTTGGTTCTATTTTAGAAGTGAAACACAGGTGACTGTTGACTACCTCCAACTGTCTCCTGGTTTTGACACCAATGCTAGGATCCCCAATGATTTGATTGAGGGGGTGATCCTTGATAATTTGTACATCACCTGGAGCAATGGGGGCATTTGGAGCTGAGGGTTGTTTATCAGATTTGCCTATCTCGCATATACCCTTATCTTCTTCTTCATCACTTGGAGACACTGATTTATCCAAGCTATCATCTACAGTCACATTGATTGACTCTTGAACTGTTGAGGTTCGAAGGTTGTAGACACGAAAGGCTCTACTATTTAATGAGTACCCCAAGAAGATACCCTCATCACTCTTAGAGTCAAACTTTCCCAAATTTTCATGGTTTCTCAGAATATAACATGTACTACCAAAGACCTTAAAGTATTTCACATTTGGTGTCTTTCTACACCTTAGTTCATAAGCAGTTTTGTTTAGACCTGCCCTTAAATAAACTCAATTTATAATATAGCAGGCAGTGTTTATTGCTTCGGCCCACAGATTTTGCGCAAGATTCTTATTATTAAGCATAGCTATGGCCATATCCAACAATACTCGATTTTTCCTTTCAACAACCCATTTTGTTGAGGTGTTTTGGGTGCCGAGAACTCATGGCGAATACCCAATTCATCGCATAATGCCTTCAAACGATGATCTTCAAATTCACCGCCATGATCACTCCTGATTCTTACTACCATGTATCCTTTCTCATTGTGAAGTCGCTTCACTAGTTTTTTGAATTCTTCAAATGTGTCAGATTTTTCTCTTAGGAAGGCGACCCATGTAAATCTAGAGTAATCATCAACGACTACAAAGAAGTATCATTTTCCACATTGGCTAAGTACCCTGGTAGGACCAACAAGGTCCATGTGTTGCAGTTCAAATGGTTTTGATGTGACCAGGATAGAGGTTCTCTTGTGTGCAACCTTGATTTGTTTACCTTTTTGGCAAGCGATGCGCACAGCATTAGGTCTTTTACCCATCTTTGGTAGACCTCTCATCAAAGTTTTCTGACTCAGTTTAAATAGATTTCTATAATGAACATGACAGAATCGATGGTGCCATAGTTCCATTTCATCTTGAATGGCCATGTGACACATGGTGGAGGAGCTTGGATTGTTGTGATTTTCAATGACATAGCAGTTGTCTCCTGTGCGTAGACCTTTCATGACTAATTTTCCTGTGGAGTTCAGGATCTTGCACATATCTTTGGAGAAGCTTACTGAGTGTTCTTCATCACAAATTTGTGAGATACTCAGAAGGTTATGTTTAAGAACATCAACATAAAGCACATTTTCGATTTCGGGCAAACCTGGCCCCGTGATGGTTCCTTTACCAATGATTTTAGCCATGCTCCCATCACCAAATGTGACAGACCCACCATCAAATTCGTCATATGCACAAAATTGATATCTATCGCCTGTCATGTGTCTAGAGCAACCACTATCCAAGTACCATCTAGGGGTATTCCTAGCTTTTAGGGCAGTATGAATGACCAAACACTTGTTCTTAACTACCCATTTAGTTGTTGTCCTTTTATGAGGGGTATTCTTATGGTGAGATTCTCTAGTTTTCTTGGGAGAATCAGATTTTCCTTTTTCACGCAAGAGAAGAGTAGTTTTCAAATTCAGCATTTTAACTTGCTCCAACAGTTCATCCATCTCTTGTCCTTCCTACGAAGAGTAGGATAATTCTTTCTAATGTTTCCTCTTTTTGGTGAAGTATGCATGGGAGGATTCCAATTAGCTTGCACATTTTTCCCGGTCGGTACAAATTTACCTTTCAAGTTTCTGACCGAATTTTTGAACACCATGCATTCAAATTTTAGGTGGCCAATGTGTAACGACCCGAGATTTTCGACTTTCGTGTATAACACAACAGTCGAATTCCCAAGTAACTTATGGAATAACTAATTTGTCAAATAATAAAATATAGCAATCAAGCACAATGGCGGAAACAATTATCATCTTATTCTATCAAACTTACTACGTCATCATCAATGTTTAAATAAGGGAATCAACCAATATCCATACTGATTAATTAAAATACAAAATCATGTCTTATATTGAAGACTTATTACAATTCCATAAATGTATCAACAACTCAAAAGAAATATTTAATAAATTTCTCTAACATCGTCGTCCGCCATGTGATTATACGAACCATGGAACTCTTCTCCTTGAAAATCGGGTTCATTACCTGGATCTTCACCTGCATCATCTAAATTGTTTGGGATAGCGTTAAACGCTATCATAGTGGGGAATATTTCCTCCAAGACAATCAAGAATAATAATAATGGTACAGAGTAAACGCAAGCAGGATATTATCATTTAATCAAATCAAAATAACCAACTAAAAATCTTTGTTAATGCGATGCATGGAATGCATGCTCTGGCTAAGGCACCCTAGCTAGAATCACAATCCATGAAGTGGGAGACTCCCTGTTACGACTTCATGCTAGCCACTAGTCACCAGAGGTTCCTGGGACGCACAAGCCCATAGTTTTGCCCGACCACGTAAGAAACGGGACGCTCATAGCCCAAATCTACACGTGACAGTGTACGGGAGAAGTAGGACGCTCTAGCCTATTCTCAATTCCGTACACCCACATGGAGCCAAGTGAATGCATGACTTTAGTTTCGCCTTTATTTAAGTGTTTTCGCATACAATCGTTTTAAATAAAACTCAATGGTCACTATGGGGAGTCGCAAGCAACCCAGCATAGGCCGACAGCACGAGATTAGTGTCCATAGTACCAACCCCGGCTCATGAGAATTTGTATACCATTAGTGTCCACTCATTGTCCCGTTTTATGATTTCATCATGTCCCAAAAAGCCAATGTTGTACATCATGACCAAATTCATTAAAATACCCATGTAATGTAAATGGATCAAATCAAGCATCATGTACATGTAAGGATCCATTGACAAACAAGCACTTCATTCTCTCAGTTAAGTCAAGAGATATTCTTCCATCATGGACACCTCTCATGGGTTCCATCTCTCTACATTGAATAATTTTACCAACTTAGGGACAAAGAGTATACAATAATGGGATGTCCATATGATAATCTTATACACATATTTCACATCACAATATGAAAACTAATGTTACTTGTAACACAGACTAAGAAAATAAGGGCATAAATTTCACAAAGATAAATAACACAAATACATATGCTTCTTAGTAAAAAAATTTAAACAATGAATCACATCATTATATAATGATATTCATTACAAATCCTACATTAAACTTCATGTTATATGGATCAGTAATTCAAAACAAAACAACTTCACATGCCACAAAAGAAACTTATGATAATCATAATATTATTAATGAAAGGCTTGAAGGAAAATCCTCACCTTAGGATGGACTTAAAAGATGGTTGTAGAAGATCCTAGCCGCTGGAAAAATATGAGAAAGAACTCTCTTCTTCTTCTTCTTCTTCTTCTTCTTCTTCTCTCTCTCTCTCTCTCTCTTTCTCTACGGCATGGAGGCTAGGGTTAGGAGAAGGATTTGGATGTGCGTAGTAGAAATATGGAGAGGGATGTGCACGCGAGGTCTTGTGTAACAACTTCTTGAGGTGGGTTTCTCAAATCTCAATATTCGGATGATCTATGATCAATTCCAATCTATTCATCTTATCAAGCTCGAAGAGTAGAGTCAGAATACGTAAATTTCTTGATGATCCACATTCTAGATTGGCCGATCCTTCAAAATGGCCTAACGGGTGCTAAAATGGGCTAAATCCCAATTAACGGTCTACGCTTGATGATCAGGGCCCAAATTTTGGAAAAATATATGGTCATTATAGGCAAATAATTGTACAAAGTTTAGTGGTTGATTGATGGTGAGAAATGCTTAGATCTGAAATTTCAACTTTTGGCGGAAAAGGAAGGGGCTGGCTTTGTGGTTCAACGGTGTAGGATTATAGATCGGGGTCCAAATTTTGTGTAAACTCGTAGTCATATGAGTATAATAAGTGGTCCAAATTTGAGAAGCGATTGATGGTGAGAAGTGGGTAAATTGAAAGGTTCAGTTTTAAAAAGAGTTGGTAACTCGTTAATTTCTAAAACGGGATAACTTCGCGCATAAGAAAGATGCTTATCAAGGTGGGGCATTCAAATCACACTATTGGTCCATGATAAAGATGATCCAAGTCACTCATATGAAGAGAAATATTCGACTACGACTAGCATTTTTCCTCACTCGATGGACAAAATCAAGGGTAAAGGGCTGATTTGACAATGGACCACTTTACTATTAAGCTGAATTGATTGTTGGTTAATATGTACCAAAACGTCAATCCATTTGTGAAGGGATCGTAGAAACTATATACTTAAAATGGCATCTTAATTTAGGTTTAACTAATGCATTTTCGTAATATCTGAAAAGTGTGTAATTAATTTGATCTTTCTACGAGTTTATGGATATAAAGAACTTTTGTAAAGGGTCCCTTAGGATTCAGGATGTCCGCTATTCGCAAATCACGTAAAGTATGATAATTAATAAAAAATGATTTCAAATTTTCAAATAAAGGAAACTGGGGCGTTACACAATGTCTCCACAAGCATGGCAAACAGGAGATGCTTTGGTTTTACTCCCCGATGCACCATGATCTTTTCTTACCATAGGATGGACTGAGGTAGTTTTTGAAGTGTGACTGTCATAGCCCAAACCTCTTCTGTCCATTGGTGATCTTACAACACCTACGAGTTTTTCAAGGTTTTCTTCTCCTTGGGCGATTCGTCTTCTAGAGTCAACGACTTGACACTTAAGACGATCAATTTTAGTGTTCGCCTCTTTGAGTTCTTTCTCAAGTCTAGCATGCTTGTCTAGAGATTCACCACTTATGAGTTTTTTCTTTTCTTGTTCAAGCTCATCATTCTTCCTTTTCAATTCTTCTAGATCTTGACCCATCTTTTGATTCTCAATTTTCAATCCGTCAAGATTTTTTGTCAATTTGCCATTTTCAGCCTTCATTTGGCCCAACTTTTTATTGGTTTCATATTTTCAATGTGTAGTTGGTTATATACCTCCTGAAGGCCTTCATCCTCATCCTCATCATCACTCAAGGAATCATTTTCAGTGTTAGAGGATTCATGATCATCAATGTCTCCAGTGATCTTTGCAATGGGCTCAATTTGAGGCACAATATTAGTGATGGAGGCCATTAAAATTTTGATTGAACCTTGCTCCTCCTCACTTTGGTATATGTATGATTTTGATTCTGATTCAGATTCTTCAGTATCATCCCATGTAGCCGCCATTGCCTTTTTCTTGGACTTTTTATCGTTGCACTCGGATGCAGTGTGACCAAATCCTCTACACTTGTAGCATTGAGGATCTTTTGACTTAAAAAATTTTCCTTTGCTGTTCTTAGAGTAAAAAAGTTTACCCTTCTGGTAGGGTTTCCTTCTAGAAGTATTTCCCTGAGTTTTGAAGAATTTTTAAAATTTCTTGGCCATAAGTGTCATTTCTTCTATGTCTGGATCTTCCTCACTTCCATATTCAGAATCTTGTTTCTTGTGAGAAGATTTCAGGGCTGTACTTTTGGATTTGGAGGGAGTTTTGAAATGTAACTCATGGGTTTGAAGGGACCCTAGTAATTCTTCAACTTTCATGGTATCTAGGTCCCGACATTCTTCTATAGTGATAACTTTGTTAGAGAACCGTTCCGGTAGGGATCTCAGAATTTTCCTACACAGTCTATTCTCCGGAATAGGATCCCCCAAGCCCCACATTTCATTTGTGATCTTGTTCAGTTTGGTATAGAAATCTGTAAATGTTTTATGCTCCTCCATTGTTATGTTTTCGAATTGAGTAGTGAGGCGCTGAAGTTTTGAGCATTTGACAATGCTTGTTCCTTCATGTGTAACTTCAAGAATATCCCATGCCTACTTACTGGTTGTGCAATTTTGAATCCGACCAAATTCATCTTTAGACACTGAACGAAAAATGGCATTCAGGCCTTTGGCATTATGAACACGTTGAGCCTTATCATAATCGGTCCACATAGCCTTCTCTCTTGGCTTGAGGACATCTGGTTCACCTTCCTTACATATAATGTCCATTGGGGGTTTATATCCAATATCAACCATGTTCCTAACGTCCGAATCAATGGATTCTAAAAAGATGCGCATTCGGGCTTTCCAATATGGATAGTTTGTCCCATCAAAGAAAGGAGGTTTAGTGACGGATGAAGAATCCTCTCTAGACATATTTTCAAGTTCTCTTAGGATCTCACTTCGGGATTTTAAACCTGAGCGGAGGAACCCGCTCTAATACCAATTAAAATTGTGATTTTACCGCCTCTAGAGATACTCGGAGATATGCCTAATGTCCTAGAGGGGGTGAATAAGACTTTTTGAATTTCTAATTACAATTTAAAACTAATCAAGTCAATCTTATCAACCAACATAATCACAATAACATTTAAGGCAATTATATGATAAATTTGTAAGTAAAGACTATCATAGGCATTTCATCAAACAGTTAGCATTCATGATTGACTAAACCATTCAACATATAGCAATCATTCAATCTCACAATGCACAACGATTTATAGTGGTTCGGTTTCCCTACTCCACTCCTGGTTCACGATCTCAACCTATGAGACCACCGAATTTCACTATAGTCGTGGTTTTAAATCAGGTTAACCATCAACCTTAACATCCTTTGATCTAGGACCGCGTTTACCATCCGCCGATGGCCCAATCCAAGGTCTTGACGAGTTTGGATCTCAAACTCTCACCAATCCTAATCCAAGGACAGTCACGTACACTCCCAATCCAGGGAATAGTGATTCAATAAATGGACTCTCAAATACTAGACATACCTAGACAATTGAGCCTCGATTCAATGCCTTTGATGAGTAGCTTCAGCTCCATGTGCTTAAGCTTCTCTTTGTGCTCCCAAGATCAGCTACCGATGCAAATGATGTGATGGGGATTATGCCGGGTAGTTGGGAGAGAGATGGTCAAGTTCCTCTTGCCTATTCAATGCAATAGTTATGAGGGAACTACCAAACTTTAGCATTCAATGGCTATAAACGACCTCATAAAGATATTTCAAAGGTAGGTCAGCCATTAATTAGATCTTGAGTTCATACTTCAAACCGAGCTTTGAATACTCAATGACAAGCCATTAATGGCTAGGTTTGAATGATGAACTCAAGGAAATTAAGAGCAAGGAGGGTAGGAGGATGTGAGTAAAGACTCTTTCTCTTAGCTCTTGATGGGTGTTGAATGCATACAAAGAAAGACCACAAGTTATGGCTATATAGAGCCCCAAATGATGGCCCCAACGGATCAAAAACGGTCACGTCCGACCTGTCAGAGAGAGGTCTCAACCGGTCGGATGGACCGGCCGTAATTCAAAAAGCTGGGCCACATCTGAGTCTGTTCGACCAGGTCAAAACTGGTCGGCTGACCTTGCTGGACTAACTGCTATATGCAGTCTGACCGGTCAAGACTGGTCGGCTGCCTACTTGGATCAAAGCAGCATAGCTGCTGGACAATTTTTGTTCTTCTGGCCAATCGGTCAGGACCGGTCGGCTGTCCAGTTTTTTCAATCCCATAAGTCTACTAGACAGATGATAGCATAATTGGCTGACCGGTCAAGACCAGTCGGCTGTCAAGCTGAAATCCTTACAGCAAGGTTGCTGTCTTGTTGATGTCCCTGGCCAGACCGGTCAAGACTGGTCGATTGTCCAGCTGAAGTTATCAGAGCAAGTTTGCTGTCTGAGTTGATGAGCCTGGCCGACCGGTCAAGACCGGTCGGCGATCTAGACGATTTCATTACAGCAAGTTTGCTGGATATTTCTTGAAGTTTTGGCCGATCGGTCAAGACCGGTCAGCTGTTTAGATGATCTTGTTACAGCAAGCTTACTGGACTAAGTCCTTTAACACAGCAGCGGATCACTTTCAAAGATGAAGCATGAAGTGATTAAGTGCATGAAGTCCAATGTTTGGACATATGTTCAATTACGTTTCGCACCAGCCATGGACCACAAGTCTGATCAACTTGTGCAAGGGTCGAGAGGGAATGGGATAAGATAGGTCAGTCATTACGCCATTCATTTATGTTTTGGGTTTCCTAAGGTCGATTTATATGCAACTTACCTGAGATCTTGTTTCGGCTTGAGCTTGAGCAATGGAAGAAGCATAGTCTTCAAGTCTTGAGCTTCAAATCTTCGACCGGGGCTCACTACGACAAGACGCGACCAACCAACACGTCAATTGACAAAATAAAGTGTACTAACAGAAATCTGATTTCCAGATTTAAGTGGGACTATTTGTACTTGAATGTTATATCCTCCAATTAGATGAGAGATAGAACTTTGATTCTAATTTTGTTATGCTTGGATGAATGGATTAGTATTGAACTACTACAAGTGGATCCTTGATGCTCTAGTTCTTTCCAAATATCAGATTTTCCTATTTTATGTTAAAACTATTTTCCTAAACTTCTTAAATTCTAGTTATTGGAGTAGTTGGAATTGTTTACTGCTTTCCCTGTGGATCGACCTCGGTCTTACCAAGAATTATTACTACATCGCAACCTTGCACTTGAGGCGAGCGAACACTTATACCGACTAGAGTAACCACCGGTTGGCGTATGTGCATTGATTATCGGAAGCTAAACACGGTCACTAGGAATGACCACTTCCCCCTCCCATTCATGGATCAAATTTTGGAGAGGTTAGCGGGTCACTCGTATTATTGCTTCCTAGATGGCTATTCCAGGGTATAACCAGATTGAGATAGCCCCAGAGGACTAAGAGAAGACCACATTTACATGCCCGTTTAACAGCTTCGCATACCGAAGAATGCCATTCGGGCTATGTAATGCACACGCCATATTTCAACGATGCATGTTGAGTATTTTCTCGGACATGGTGGGTGAATTTCTTGAGGTATTCATGGACGATTTTTCTATTTTGGGTTGTACTTTTGATTAGTGCCTCAATCACTTGAAGTTGGTCTTGACAAGGTGCTGAGGAGAAGAACCTCGTTTTAAACTGAAAAAAGTGTCATTTCATGGTACAAAGAGGAATAGTCCTTGGACATATCATCTCGTCTAATGGAATAGAGGTAGACCGGGCCAAAATCGATATAATTTCCAATCTACCACCACCCAAAAGCATACGTGATGTGTGGTCCTTCCTTGGACACGCCGGTTTTTATAGAAGGTTCATAAAGGATTTTAGTCATATCTCAAGGCCCTTATGTAACCTCCTCCAAAAGGAGAACCAATTTGAGTGGAGTGTCGAATGTCAATTAGCTTTTTCAAAGCTAAAAGACATGTTGACAACCGCTCCTATCATGTAACCACCGGATTGGTCCATATCTTTTGAGTTAATGTGCGATGCAAGCGATTATGCTATTGGGGCGGTGTTAGGCCAAAAGAAGGATAAGAGGCCCCACGTTATCTACTATGTGAGTAGGACCTTGAATCCCGCCCAAGTCAATTACTCGACTACGAAGAAGGAGCTCCTAGCCGTCATCTTTGCCTTGGACAAATTCGGGCCTTACTTAATAGGATCCAAGGTTATTGTTTACACAGATCATACGGCGCTGAAACACCTTCTTTCTAAGAAGGATGCCAAGCCCCGTTTGCTTAGATGGATCCTACTCCTTCAAGAATTCAATTTGGAGATCAAAGACAAGAAGGGGGTAGAAAATGTGGTGGCAGATCATCTATCCCGCCTAGTCCTACCCAATTCCATTGACGAGTTACCTATTGAGGACTCATTCCCTGATGATCAACTCTTTGTTGCTATGCATCCACCATGGTACGTTGACATAACCAATTATCTTTCCACAGGTGCGATGCCGACTCATTGGACTGCATAGGATAAATAAAATTTTTTAAGGGAAGTGCGCAGATTTTTCTAGGATGAACCTTTACTTTTTAAATATTGCCCAGATCAAATTATTAGGAGATATGTCCTTGATGATGAACATAATTCCTGTCATCTCCTTTTGCCATGATCAAGCATGTGGGGGTCATTTTTCCACCAAGAAAACCACTGCAAAAATTCTGCAGTGTGGTTTTTATTCGCCCACTCTATTTAAGGACACCCATGAGTTTTGCAAAGTGTGCGAGCGCTGTCAAAAGGTACAAGGATTGTCCCGCCGGAACATGATGCCTCTTACCCCTATTCAACATCTTGAAGTCTTCGATTGTTGGGGCATCGATTTCATGGGATCGTTCCCCTCATCTTTTGGACATGTCTACATATAGCTCGTCGTAGACTATGTGTCTAAATGGATAGAGGCTATTCTATGTAGAACCAACGATCATCATACGGTTCTAAAGTTCGTAAAAGAAAACATACTTTCCAGATTTGGAACGCCTCGAGCCATCATTAGTGATGGCGGTTCTCACTTTTGCAATAGGCCATTTGAAGCCTTAATGAAGAAATATGGCATTAGACATAAGGTGAGTACCCCATGCTACCCACAGATAAGTGGGCAAGCTAAAATTTCCAATCGGGAAATTAAACAAATTTTGGAAAAGACAGTGAAGCTAGATCGCAAAGATTGGTCACTTAGATTAGTTGATGCTCTTTGGGCTCATCGTACTGCCTACAAGATCCCCATTGGAATGTCCCCCTATAGACTTGTCTATGGGAAAGCTTGTCACTTGCCTGTGGAGATTGAACACAAAGCCTATTTAGCAATTTGGGCATTAAACTTTAATGTTGACAAGGCTAGCTCGCTTCGCAAACTCCAAATGAATGAGCTTAACGAGATCCAGAACGATGCCTACGAGAACTCGAGAATTTACAAGAGTAGGATGAAGGCCTTTCATGACAAGCACATCTTCAGGAAATCTTTCCATGAAGGTCAAAAAGTGCTCTTGTATAATTCTCGACTTCATCTTTTTTCAAAAAAATTACGATTTCAATGGACCGGCCCATATATTGTTAAAGAAATTTTTCCTCATGAGGCTGTCGAGATAGAGAATGAATCAAATGGTAATTGTTTTAAAGTGAATGGACAGTGCCTTAAACTATTTATTGAGAAATTTGATTCAGAGGACATGTCCATCACTTTGAATGATCCTATGTATCAGGATGATTGATCTCCTAGTCTGACAGAGGTATAACGTAGATTAGGTTTAGTTACTTTTTCTATTTTAGTTTTACTGCTTTAGTGGATTTAGTGGTCGGAGTTGTAGACTCCCATGATCGACTCTCTCAGGTACTATTGTTCTCACTCTCTTATATTTTATCATTGCTCTCATGTTCATGCTTATTGCATTTCTTTTTACATTGAGGACAATGCAAGATTTGGTTGGGGGGTGAGATGAGATTCGTCATCTAGCAGTTTACAACATTTCGAGCATCATAAGTGCAAATTTTTTCAAATTTTCTAAAAATTCAAAACTCTTTTAGAAAATCTTATTTCTATGCATTCGAGATGATACGAGTACAAGAAAAGGAGATACGAAGTGAGTGATGTTGCAAGTCTTGAACTACTCTTAATATAATGGTTTTATATGTGAATTCCCCTATTTATGTGATTAATAGAAAATTTGAACACTTTTACACCTAGTTCACATTACACAATTTTCATGGTTTGAAAGGATCATGTGATTTGTGGATTGGCTAGACTTAGGTTTGAGGGTTGATTTGTCCATCCTTGTCCATGGGACAAAACGAAAGATATGGATTTCTAAAAATCCTATCTAATGTAAAAGAAAAAGGAAAAGGAAGGATGAAAATATGGGAATGATAGAGAAAATGGTGGAAAATTCTGAAAAGGGCTACCTATTACCAACATGGGGATGGTCTACCCGTAACTAAAGCCGAAAATTGGACGTAGTGTGAAAGTCGTCGGAAGGATGGTAAGGCAAATTCTTGTCATAGGCTTGTTGTTGATCTGTACACCTTGAGATCTATAGTTTAGTTGATCTAGGAAGAAGATGATCCTGGAAACTCATAAGAGCTATCACTATGCACATTAGGTTGAATTTTGTTCAAAGTTCTTCTATTTATCAATCAATCGGCGCGAATTCTATATGAACACTTTTTATATTTTGAGAGTTTAAGGTTGCAACCTCTATCGCCTAGTTTCTTTAATTTTTGTACTGGTATGTCTTGGAATGAATAGAAGTATTGTTTCTGAAGGAGAGTTGGTTTTGGAAAATTAAACTTGTTTCACGCATGTTTTGCTCGAGACTAGCAAAAAGCTGGTTGGGGGGTGTGTTGAACCTTTAAATTTATACATGTCCTAGCCCATTACATCACATTATATGCATGGTTTGTATGCTTAAAAGACCCATCTAATACCTGTTTTGTGAATGTAGTATTGAGAGAGAGACTTTACACAAATGTTAGCTAAAAGAGCATATTTAGGAGCCCTTCAATGAAGGCCCAAGGTGGACCAAAGAAGGAAGAAGAAAGAAAGGAAGAATAAATAGAGGAATGAGGTCCGATCGGTCATTACCAGTCAGCCAAGGGAGCCATGACCGGTCAAGACCTGTCAGCCACCCTGCTGTCCCCTTTTCTGAAACGCTAGACCAAGGACCAGTCTGGTCCGACCGATCAAGACTGTTTGGCTAATAGGTCGGGCCCCTCTCTGTGCACGCTGGACTTCACTACAATAGGTCCGACCGGTCAAGACCGATCGGCCTTGCGTAAACAGCACTTTCTAATTCAGTTTGATTCAAGTATTTTCACTTTAAGTTTGAATTTTGAATGTTCTAATTCATATAAAGTTGATATTTTTAGAAGTTTTATGAGAGTTTATGTGCTCTGGACATGGATTCCTTGCAATTCTCTGAGATTATCATGTTTTGCTTTATTAGATTCAAATTATGGTAACCCTTGAGCATGTCATAGTCCATAAGCATGGCTGTTACTCCGAAGGCTATGATTTCAAATGCTATGTGATTGAATAGGTCTAGAACTTGGAAGTTTAACTTAAGTGGGATCGAATGTGTTTCAATGCTTTATCTTCCAACTAGATGAGAGATAGAACTTCAAATCTAGTTGTGTTTTATGCTTAGATTGATTGGATTGACATAGGATTGTTACAAGTGGATCCTTGAAAGCCTTAGTTCCTTTAAATACTGATTTTCTTAAATTACTGTTTAAGTTAGTTCTCTCAATTGAATCCCCAAATTATTTCAATCCTAATTGCTGGAATAGTTTAGAATTTGTTTTCTAATTCCCTGTGGATAGACCTCGGTCTTACCGAGATTTATTACTACATCGCAGCCTTGCACTTGAGGCAAGCGAACAACTCCCATTATGTGAGCCATCCTGGTCTTTGGTCTCTGGCAAGGACGTTCCTCGTTTTATAGTACCACCAGCCTATGTAGGCTGGTTTTGGCTTGTTTCTATTCGTAGCTCTGAATAATGGGAGATCTCCATCAAGAGACGTAATCAGCTAGACGTCTAAAGTGGTTAGGCTATTCCGTTATCTAAGGATTAACAAGATAAGCACCTTATCCCCTGAAATCAGCAGTGATCTTAACGGCTTGTGTAATAGACTAGATCACCCAGATCTGTATAAATAGATGGCCGCACGAACAATAAAGGTACGTAATCTCTAAAGCCCACGTCTCACACTTCATCTTACTATCAAATCACCTCTGACTTAAGCTTTGGAGGGCCAACGACCAATCGCCGACCACCCTTAGTTTTCTTCTTTGGCTTTCAGGTCTAGAGGGGAGCTCACTTAAAGAAGGGCGTATACTTGGGAGGGACCTGTTACCAGAATCTGACGCCAACAGTATACAAAGTGACTATTTTAGACATGAATTGGTGAAGTCTCTCTCTCATTCCTACAATCACAAAAACATGTATTAGATGAATCTTTTAAGTATACAAACCATGCATATAATGTGATGTAATGGGTTAGAATATGTATAAAATGGAAGCTCAATAGTGCAAGCGCTGTCAAAAGCTAGGAGGATTGTCTCGTCGAAATATGATGCCTCTCAACTTAATTCAACATCTCGAAGTCTTCAATTGTTGGGGCATTGTTTCATGAGACCATTCCCCTCATCTTTTGGACATGTTTACATATTAGTTGCTGTAGACTATGTGTCCAAGTGGATAGAGGTTATTCCATGTAAAACCAATGATCATTGTTGAGCTCTCAATTACACACATTCTAACCCCTTTTGATCATCACATTATGCATGTTTTCTATGACAAAAGATCTATCTAACACATGGTTTTGGGATTGTAGGAATAAGAGAGTGATTGCATGTTTTCTATGCCTAAAGAACCCTTTCTAACACCCTTAAAGATTGTTGAGTGTTCGCTCCCCTCAAGTGTAAGGATGCGATGTAGTAATAAAACTCGGTAAGACTGAGGTCGATCCACAGGGAATTAGAAACAACTTTCAAACTATTCCAGCAACTCAGTTTGCAATAGATATGAGATTTAATGGGAATACTTATGCTAAAACAGTAACTTAACAAAAACCAGTAATTTAAAGTACTAAGGCATTCAAGGATCCACTTGTAGCAATCTCATGTCAATCCAATCAATCCAAGTATAGAACACAACTAGATTTGAAGTCCTATCTCTCATCTAGTTGGAAAATAAAGTATTCAAACACATTCAATTCCATTCAAGTTGAACTTCCAAGTTCTAGTCCCCATTCAACACATGTAGAATTCGAAATCATAGCCTTTGGAGTAACAGCCATGCCTATGGCCTATGGCTTGCTCGAGGGTTACCATAATTTGAATCTAAACAAACACCATATGATAATCTCAGAGAATTGTAAGGAATTCATGTCTGGAGCACATGAACTCTCATAAAACATCTCAAACTATCAACTTAAGGGACTAAAAGATTAAAAATTCAAACTTGAATTGAAATTACTTGAATTAAACTGAATCAAACATGGAAATTAGCTACAAGCTTCACCTCTCAGCCTTAGCTGAGAGATTCTAGCCGAGCATTGTCATACTACAACTAGAACTCAAATAAGAAAACATAAAAACTAGAAAAATCAGAGTTTAGAGGGTTGCAGACGCTCCACGACGACTTCTGTCCTCTCCCACGACGTCCCTTGGCTTTTATGATGATCTAGGAAGAGCCCCTAGGTGTCCTTTTATAGTAGGAAAGCCCCTTGCGTCAGAAACATCCAGAAATTGCGTAAGGTTACGCACTGCGCAGAAAATCTCGGAGCTTCACGGAGAAGCTTTGTTACGTAGACGACTGGTCGCACGACTGGTTTGAGCTCCCTGATGACCGGTCGCACGACTGGTTGCAAAACGTAAAAAACAGTCGAGTGAGTTTTGCCAAAAATCCGATTTTAACTTTTAATTCAAGGACCGATCGCACGATCGGTCTGGGCATCGGACGACCGGTCGTGAATGATCCAGTGGCCTTCTATGAAAAGTTCTTCTGCAAACAATCGGACCAGTCGGACGACCGGTCCTGGCGATGGACGACCGGTCTTGGCTTCTATTTCCTGCTTTTTCCTTGGACTTCTTTCTTCCTTTCTTCTCCTCTCTTTCTACTTTCTTTAGTCCTTCAATCTTCATCCAATGGCTTCAATTGACTCTTTTTAGTCCCCAATTTGGTGAAGTCCGCTCTCATCCCTACAATCACAAAACACACATTAGATGGGCCTTATAAACATGAAAACCATGCATATAATTTGATGTAGTGGGCTATGCAATGTATAAATTGGAGGTTCAACACACCCCCCAACCAGCTTTTTGCTAGTCCCGCGCAAAACATGCGTGAAACAATTTCAAACCTCCAAACCAAACCTCCATCAGAAACCATGTTTCTATCCATTCCAAGAGATACAAGTATAAAATTTGGAGAAATTAGGTGCTCGAAGCTGAAACCTTAAACTCTCAAAACATAATAAGTGTCTACATGAAATTCTCGCTGATTGATTGATAAATAGAAGAACTCGAAGAAATTCAACCTAGTGTGGTTAGTGAAAGTTCATCTCATGAGTTTCTGAGATTATCTTCTTCATAGATTAAGTAAACCAAGGATTTTAAGGTGCACAGAGCAACAACCAGCATATGACAGGAATTTGCCTTACCGTCCTTCCGACGGCTTTCACACTACGTCCCATTTCCCGCTTTGGTTACGGTTCGACCATCTCCCGGTTGGTAATAGGTAGCCCTTTTCGGAATTTTCCACCATTTTTTCTTCATTCCCGATTTCATCCTTTCTTTTTCTTTTTCTTTTAATTTAGATAGGATTTTTAAAAATCCATATCTTTCGTTATTTTCCCATGGACAAGGATGGACAAAATACCCCGGCTTGGTTTCTCAACACCTTTAAATCAAAGTCTAGTTAATCCACAAATCACATAATCCTTTCAACCCATGAAAATCGTGTAATGTGAACTAGGTGTAAAAAGTGTTCAAATTTTCTATCGATCACAATAATAGGGGAACTAACATATTAAACCATTATGTTGGGAGAATTTCAAGACTTACAACATCACACACTTCGTATCTCCTCTTCTTATACTCCTATCATCTTGAATGTATGGAAATAAGGTTTTCTAAAAGAGTTTTAAAATTTAAGAAAATTCGAAAAAAATTTGCGCATATGAAGCTCGAAATGTTGCAAACCGCTAGATGAAGAATCTTATCTCACCCCCCAACCAAATCTTGCATTGTCCTCAATGTAAAAAGATAGGTAATGAGCATGAACATGAGAACAATGGTAAAATATGAGAGAGTGAGAACAATAGTACATGAGAGAGCGATCATGGAAGTCTACAACCCAACAACTAAAGCTACTAAAACAGTAAAACTAAATAAAACTAAACCTACCTATGCTATACCTCCATCAGACTAGGAGATCAATCATCCTGATACACAGGATCATTCAGAGTGATGGACATGTCCTCTGAATCAAATTTCTCAACAAATGGTTTAAGGCGTTGTCCATTAACTTTAAAACAGTTACCATTCGCTGCATTCTCAATCTCCACAGCCCCATGAGGAAAAAATTTTTTGACAATATATGGGCCAGTCCATCGAGATCGTAATTTTTCCGAAAAAAGATGAAGTCGGGCATTGTACAAGAGCACTTTCTGTCCTTCATGGAAAGATTTCCTTAAGATGTGCTTGTCATGAAAGGCCTTCATCTTACTCTTGTAAATTCTCGAATTCTCATATGCATCGTTCCGGATCTCATCAAGCTCATTTAATTGAAGTTTGGGAAATGAGCTAGCCTTGTCAATGTCAAAATTTAAAGCCCGAATTGCCCAATAGGCTTTGTGTTCAATCTCCACAGGCAAGTGGCATGCTTTCCAATAGACAAGTCTATAAGGGGACATTCCAATGGGTGTCTTGTGAGCGGTACGGTGCGCCCAAAGTGCATCATATAATCTTAGGGACCAATCCTTGCGATCCGGCTTCACTGTCTTTTCCAAAATCTGTTTGATTTCCCGATTGGAAATTTCAGCTTGCCCACTTGTCTGTGGGTGGTATGGGGTACTCACTTTATGCCTAATACCATATTTCTTCATTAAAGTTTCAAAAGGTCAGTTGCAAAAGTGAGCCCCACCATCACTAATGATGGCTCGAGGCGTCCCAAATCTAGAAAGTATGTTTTCTTTGAGGAACTTGAGAACCGTACGATGATCGTTGGTTCTACATGGGATAGCCTTTATCCATTTAGACACATAGTCTATGGCAAGCAAAATATAGACATGTCCAAACGATGAGGGGAATGGTCCCATGAAATCGATGCCCCAACAGTCAAAGACTTCAAGATGTTGAATTGGGGTGAAAGGCATCATATTTCGATGGGATAGTCCTCCTAACTTTTGGCAGCGCTTGCATGCTTTGCAAAACTCGTGGGTGTCCTTGAATAGCGTGGGCCAATAAAACCACACTGCAGAATTTTTTCAGTAGTTTTCTTGGCGGAAAAATGACCCCCACATGGTTGATCATGAGAAAAGGAGATGACAGAATTATGCTCATCATCAGGGACACATCTCCTTATAATTTGGTCTGGGCAATATTTAAACAATAAAGGTTCATCCCAGAAAAATCTACGCACTTCCCTTTGAAATTTACGTTTGTCCTCCGCAGTCCAATGAATTGGCATCGCACCTGTGGAAAGATAATTGGCTATATCAGCGTACCATGGTGGATGCATAGCAACAAAGAGCTGTTCATTAGGGAATGAGTCCTCATTAGGTGACTCGTCAATGGAATTAGGTAGGACTAGGTGGGATAGATGATCTGCCACCACATTTTCTACCCCCTTCTTGTCTTTGATCTCCAAATTGAATTCTTGAAGGAGTAGGATCCATCTAAGCAAACGGGGCTTGGCATCCTTCTTAGAAAGAAGGTGTTTCAGCACCGCATGATCTGTGTAAACAATAACCTTGGATCCTATTAAGTAAGGCCTGAATTTGTCTAAGGCAAAAATGACAGCTATGAGCTCTTTCTCCGTAGTCGAATAATTAACTTGGGCGGGATTCAAGGTCCTACTTGCGTAGTAGATAACATGGGGCTTCTTGTCTTTCTTTTGGCCTAACACCGCCCCAATAGCATAATCGCTTGTGTCGCACATCAACTCAAAAGGTATGGACCAATCTGGTGGTTACATGATAGGAGCGGCTGTCAACATGTCTTTTAGCTATGAAAAAGCTAATTGATATTCGGCACTCCACTCAAATTGGTTCTCCTTTTATAGGAGGTTACATAAAGGCCTTGAGATATGACTAAAATCCTTTATGAATCTTCTATAGAAACCGGCATGTCCAAGGAAGGACCGCACATCGCATATGCTTTTGGGTGGTGGTAGATTGGAAATTATGTCAATTTTTGCCCGGTCTACCTCTATTCCATTGGACGAGATGATACGTCCAAGGAAAATTCCTCTATGTACCATGAAATGGCACTTTTCCCAATTTAAAAAGAGGTTCTTCTCCTCACACCTCATCAAGACCAACTTCAAGTGATTGAGGCACTCATCAAAAGTACAACCAAAAACAGAAAAGTCGTCCATGAATACCTCAAGAAACTCACCCACCATGTCCGAGAAAATACTCAACATGCATCATTGGAATGTGGCGGGTGCATTACATAGCCCGAATGGCATTCTTCGGTATGCGAAGGTACCAAACGGGCATGTAAATGTGGTTTTCTCTTGGTCCTCCGGAGCTATCTCAATTTGGTTGTATCCGGAATAGCCATCTAGGAAGCAATAATAGGAATGACCCGCTAACCTCTCCAAAATTTGATCCATGAATGGGAGAGGGAAGTGGTCTTTCCTAGTGACCGTGTTGAGCTTCCGATAATCAATACACATACGCCAACTGGTGGTTACTCTAGTCAGTATAAGCTCGTTGTTGGCGTTTTCTATGATGGTAATACCGAATTTCTTGGGGACAACTTGGGTAGGACTCACCCATTGGCTATCCGAGATGGGGTAGATGATACCCACATCTAATAGCTTTAACACCTCGGCTTTGACAACCTCCATCATGTTCGGATTTAGCCTTCTTTGAGGTTGTCTAGTCGTTTTTGCATTTTCTTCAAGGTGTATACGGTGAGTACAAACCGAAGAATCTATCCCTTTGAGATCCGCTATCGTCCACCCTATGGCTCCCCTATGTTCTTTGAGTAGCCCAATCAACTTGAGCTCTTGATCTTTCTCTAGGTGAGAGGCAATGACAACTGGAAAACTTTCCTCTTGACCCAAATGTACATATTTAAGCTCGGATGGCAATGGTTTAAGGTCAAGCTTCGGTGGTTTGATGTTAGACGGTAGAGGCCTTGATGTGGTTGGTGGTAATTTTTCAAATTGGGGCCTCCACCGGCTAATATCAATCACCGGTCTCTCTACATTCAATGCTTGCACAATTTCACTAATTATGGGGTCTTTGTAATCCACGAAATTTGCCAAGCATGTCTCCAAACTTTCTAGCGGTTCAAGTTGGAGGAGTTCTTCTTCTTCAAGAGATTCAAGCAAGTTTACCTTGAAGAACTCATCATCATCAACATCCTTATGTCTTTTGCCTAAGTGAAACACATTCACCTCTAATGTCATGTTTCCAAATGATAGTTGCATTACCCCATTCCGGCAATTGATGATTGCGTTTGATGTGGCAAGGAATGGGTGGCCTAAGATCACCGGTATTTGAGTGCTAGCATCTAAAACCGGTTGTGTGTCCAAGACGATAAAATCTACCGGGTAGTAGAATTTGTCAACTTGGACTAGAACATCCTCAACTATCTCCCTCGGTACACGGATAGATCTATCAGCGATTTGTAACGTGGTTTTGGTGGGTTTTAATTCACCAAGACCCAATTGCTCATATACTGAGTATGGGATCAAGTTCACATTGCCCCCAAATCTAGCAACGCACGCTCAATCCAGTAGTCTCCAATGATACATGAGACGGTGGGACTACCGGGATCTTTGAATTTTTTTTTTTTTGGGGGGGGGGGGGGGTCTTTTGAGTGAGAATGGCACTCACTTGCTCATTTAAGAAGGCCTTTTGCTGCACATTATATTTGCGTTTTGTTGTGCATAGGTCCTTTAGAAACTTGGCATAGGAGGGGATTTGTTTGATGGCATCAAGTAAAGGAATGTTAATCTTGACTTGTTGGAAAATCTCTAGAATATCATGAAAGTTTGGAAGAGATTTTGGGGCAACCAATCTCGAAGGGAATGGTGCCACGGGCTTGTAAACGCGTTCCGTTTCTTGTGGGGCTAAGTTAGATCCATCCTTATCCTCAGAATTTACCGGATCATTAGGCTTGTCGGCCTTCACCGGAATAGATTTGTTAATTTGTTTACCACTTCTAAGAGTGGTGATGGATTTGGCTTGCTCCATGTGTTGGTTGGAAGGATTAGGAATGCTCACTTCATGTACTTGCTTGGGATTGGGCTGAGGTTGGGCCGGAAAGGTCCCTTCCCTAGCATTCAAGCGTCCCTTAATCTCATCAACCGAAACTTTAAGCTCTTGGAACATTTGCTGATTTGTTTGATTGATTTGCGTTTGCCCTTGTATAAATGCTTTCAACGTATCCTCCATTGAGAATTGAGGTGGGGTCATATTTTGCATGGGTGGCCCTCCTTGAGAGTTGGTAAGATTGCCCGTAGGAGCATTCTTCCAACTAAAATTTGGGTGGTTCTTCCAACTGTTATTGTACGTATTACCCACCAGTCCATTGAAAGGCCGTTGATACCCATATGTGGCATTTGCATGTTCATGTAATACCTCTTGAAATGCAGGAATTGTGGGACAATCTTGCGTAGCGTGTAAATTGGTGTGACAAATCCCACATATGGTCTCAATAACTTCATTGGACTTTAGAACTCCACTTTTACTAAGTTCCATGGCCTCGATCTTTCTTGTGAGGTTGGCTATTCTTGCATTCACGTCGTCTTCCTCCTTGAGGATATGGATCCCTCCTTTCTCTTTCTCTTGAGTAGGCTTGGGGTTTTTGGGTTTATCTGAGGTATCTCAAGATTGGGCATTTTCGGCCAACATCTCCAAATAACTCCAAGCCTCATCTGGATTTTTGCTCATAAACTCGCCATTGCACATCATCTCTACAAATTGGCGCATATTGGAACTTAATCCATCGTTGAAAAAGTTTATAATTCGCCAACTCTCATAGCCATGATGTGGGCAAGCAAGTAGGAGGTCCTTAAACCTCTCCCAACATTGGAAGAAAGATTCACCCTCTTTAGCCGAGAAATTCATTATGGCTCTTCGAAGGGTGTTCGTTTTATGAGCCGGGAAGAACTTTTTCAAGAATTCCCGGGTCATCTCATTCCATGACCCAATCGAATGTGGTCTAAGAGAGTGAAGCCAATCTTTGGCTTTTTCTTTCAATGAAAAGGGAAAGAGTTTAAGTTTAATGGTATCTTCTGAAACATTGGTGTATTGCAAGGTAGCCACCACTTCTTCGAATTCTTTCAAGTGTAGATATGGGTGGTCAGAGTCTAGCCCATGGAACTTTGGTATAAGTTGAATTACACGGGCTTTATGTCAATGTTTCCCCCGTTTGGTGGTAGAACCACGCAAGAGGGTGTAATTGAATGGGCTGGTTGTAGGTAATCCCGCAGTGATCTCATTGGAGGAACGTTATGTACCTTATTCTGTCCTACTCCCTCTTGATTTGCGTTTGTAGTTGGAGTAGGGGGAGGATTCCTTAAAGGTGTTTGATTCATACTCCCCAAAATTTCACAATGTTCTTGGTAGTTTCGGACTCGTCTATGGACTGACAATGGTCCAACTAAACCACCTTCTGATTGGAGACGATTAGAGTGGTTACGTTCCCAACGGGACATAAACCACTCAACCAAAAACTGACTAAACCTAAATCCTAGAAATCTGAAATTAATCTGAAAATAGAAAATCTGTAAAAAGCTAAGTTAGAAAGGTATTACCCGATGCGCTTGAACTAGAGAAGAAATCCTACAAAGCAAAACAATTTGTTAGTTCTAAAAATATCAGAAAACCTATCTACTTCTACTTCTACAGCCACTAAAACAATTTGAAAACCGTTATCTAAATTCCCTTGTAGCGGCGCCAAAAACTTGTTCGCTCGCCTCAAGTGTAAGGCTGCAATGTAGTAATAAAACTCGGTAAGACCGAGGTCGATCCACAGGGAATTAGAAACAACTTTCAAACTATTCCAGCAACTCATTTTGCAATAGATATGAGATTTAATTGGAATACTTATGCTAAAACAGTAACTTAACAAAAACCAGTAATTTAAAGTACAGAGGCATTCAAGGATCCACTTGTAGCAATCCCATGTCAATCCAATCAATCCAAGTATAGAACACAACTAGATTTGAAGTCCTATCTCTCATCTAGTTGGAAAATAAAGTATTCAAACACATTCAATTCCATTCAAGTTGAACTTCCAAGTTCTAGTCCCCATTCAACACATGTAGAATTCGAAATTATAGCATTCGGAGTAACAGCCATGCCTATGGACTATGGCTTGCTCAAGGGTTACCATAATTCGAATCTAAACAAACACCATATGATAATCTCAGAGAATTGCAAGGAATTCATGTCCGGAGCACATGAACTCTCATAAAACATCTCAAACTATCAACTTAAGGGACTAAAAGATTAAAAACCCAAACTTGAATTGAAATTACTTGAATTAAACTGAATCAAACATGGAAATTAGATGCAAGCTTCACCTCTCAGCCTTAGCTGAGAGATTCTAGTCGAGCATTGTCATACTATAACTAGAACTTAAATAAGAAAACAAAAAAACTAGAAAAATCGGAGTTTGGAGGGTTGCAGACTCTCCATGACGACTTCCGTCCTCTCCCACGACGTCCCTTGCCTTCTATGATGACCTAAGAAGAGCCCCTAGGTGTCCTTTTATAGTGGGAAAGCCCCCTGCGTCGGAAACATCCGGAAATTGAGTAAGGTTACGCATTGCGCAGAAAATCTCGGAGCTTCACGGAGAAGCTTTGTTACGCAGACGACCGGTCGCAAAACGTCAAAAACAGTCGAGTGAGTTTTGCCAAAAATCTGATTTTAACTTTTAATTCAAGGACCGGTCGCACGACCGGTCTGGACATCGGACGACTGGTCGTGAATGATCCAGTGGCCTTCTGTGAAAAGTTCTTCTTCTGCAAACAATCGGACCGGTCGGGACGACCGGTCCTAGCGATGGACGACCGGTCGCACGACCGGTCTTGGCTTCTGTTTCCTGCTTTCTCCTTGGACTTCTTTCTTCCTTTCTTCTCCTCTCTTTCTACTTTCTTTAGTCCTTCTTCAATCTTCATCCAATGGCTTCAATTGACTCTTTTTAGTCCCCAATTTGGTGAAGTCCGCTCTCATCCCTACAATCACAAAACACACATTAGATGGGCCTTATAAACATGAAAACCATGCATATAATGTGATGTAGTGGGCTATGCAATGTATAAATTGGAGGTTCAACATTGAGCTCTTAATTGTGCATATTCTAACCCCAATTCATCACTCATTATGCATGGATTTTATGTTTAAAGATTATTTTAATGCATGGTTTTGTGATTGCCGGAATGAGAGAGAGTTCACTCGATCAATAGCTAAAAGAAGCACATTTAGGAACCTTGGATAAAGACCTAAGGTGGGCCAAAGAATCATGAAGAAAGAAGAAAAGAAAAAGAAAGAACGAAAGTATGAAAAGGAGCCCCACAAGGTGGTCCGACCGGTCAAGACCGTTCGGCCAAACAGGCCCCGACCGGTCTTGACCGGTCGGCCAGTTGCTCTCCCCTCTCTTAAAGCTACTGGAGCAAGGACACATGGGCTAGACCGGTTAAGACCAGTCGGACAGCCCTGTCTTAGAGTTCCAGATTTCAGACAGCAGGCTATTTCCCTTTTTAGATTTTCGACACCATTTTCTGGAGCCATCTTGATGAAATTTAGAAATCCAACACGTCCATGTCGAAGAGGAGCTCGACGCCGAAATAACCCAAGTGGTTTCGTGTCGATCGGAGCTACGGATTGACTGTGGTGGCCAAAATAATACGAACTGTCCAGAAAGTTCCAAATTCCAACTACTCCACTCTACGCCGGTCAAGGTGGCCCATCATTGATGATATGAAGAATCTACTTTGACCATCTTCTAGACCACATCCATATATGAATAACCACAAAGTTTCAGATCAAAAGGATGTGTGGTTTGATCGTACCGGTTGAAGAAAGATGGACCATCCAAAAAGATTCAACTGCGCAGAGTTTATAAAAGCCCTAAGTGTTCTAATTTTCGGACCACATTTTGGGATTGTTTTGGACAATCTAACCCATCTATCATGTAGAAGAGGAAATTTTCTACCAATTTACAAAATTTGGGATCAATCCAACGTCTGTACACTCCGGAGCGTTGAAAGCACTATGACTGGTTCTGAAGGTACCCGAATTGCATGATTTTGAGAGGCGGTCGCTGATCTAATTGGTGGGTCCATTCAGAAGATAATCTTGGAAATCTTAATCATTTATGAGGAAGATCACATTACAAGGAAGCTTCGAATACAATTTGAAGGCAATCCGACCATTGGTTAAGCCGTACGAAACGAAACAAAATCTGTTATGTTGCGGTACTCTTGCTATATTATAAAAGGAGGTGCTCTCTTCTATTCCAGGGCAAGTAAGGCCGTGGGGAGCAAGGAGTTCAAGTCATAGGAGGCTTCCTAGCCTCCTCCAGCTATTTTTTCTTCCTTTTCTTAGTTCTAGTTTTATTTTTAATATGCTTTTCATTAGCTAATCTCTTAGCTAGACCTAAGAGGGAAACCTTATAGTTTTCTTAGATTGTTTAATTCGTTTTATTGGTTTCAAGTTAGAGGACGACCGGCCTTCAGTGCTATTCATTTCGCACTTCTTCTTCATTCTTTCTCTTTCTCCCTTGCTTCATTCTCCTATCTTTGGCACTTAGTTCTTTGATCTTCAATGCATCCAAAGTGACTCTTTTAATCGTGAATTGGTGAAATCCCCCTCTCATTCCTATAATGTGATCCAGATAAGCCACTGAAAATTCCAAAAAAGAATTTCAGCGGGTTCCTTAATGTTTTCACCACATGTATAAGAGGAGACAGCATCATATTTGTCAGAAAAGATATGTTTCCATTCAGATTTTCCTGGGCACTGATTTTGTAAGTATGGACATCCCAGGGTTGGTAGAGGTCGGTATGCATGATCCATAGAGGTGTGGAAATATGAATTGATTTCTTAGCATAATAAAATGTTGTTTCCACATCCTTTTCTTGGCTAACGTTATCTGCCAATACCGACTCTAAAAGTGCGACTATATCCCCTATCACATCAACATTCTTATCAAGAGAATATGTCACATTTTCTTCTAAGTGATTGGAGTAAAGAGTTGAGAGGGGCACATCTTCCATAATAGAATTGATCATGTTTATTTCGTGGACTTCTTCATCTTCATTCTCTTGTTGGTTGTCAATATTGAAAGCATTTAACTCAATCGTCATATTGCCAAAAGACATTTGTATGACCCCACTCCTACAATTGATGATAGCGTTTAATGTAGCTAGGAATGGGCGGCCAAGTATGACAGGAATTTGAGGGCCAATATTAACCATGGGTTGTGTGTCCAAGACAATGAAGTCCACCGGGTAGTAGACTTTGTCAACTTGGAAAAGAACGTCCTCAATCACCCCTCTCGGAATACGAATCGATTGGTCAGCGAGTTGTAATGTGGTTTTGGTGGGTTTTAATTCACCTAAACCCAATTGTTCATAGACCGAAAAGGGTATTAAGTTCACACTTGCTCCTAGATCAAGTAAAGCATGCTTCACCCGGTAGTCTCCAATGATGCATGATATTGTCGGACTACCAGGATCTTTGTATTTCTTGGGCATCCCGTGATTTATAATGGCGCTTACATTTTCTGTCAAAAATACCTTCTTTTGCACATGTATTTTTCTTTTTATCGTACAAAGATTCTTAAAAAACTTAGTGTTCGCTCGCCTCAAGTGTAAGGCTGCGATGTAGTAATAAATCTCGGTAAGACCGAGGTCGATCCACAGGGAAAGAAGTAAACAATTCCAACTACTCTAATAACTAGAATCTAAGAAGTTTAAGAAAGTAGTTTTTCACATGAAATAGGAAAATCTGAAATTAAGAAGAACTAGAGCATCAAGGATCCACTTGTAGTAGTCCAATGCCAATCCATTCATCCAAGTACAACACAATTAGAATCAAAGTCCTATCTCTCATCTAATTGGAAGATATAACATTCAAGCACAAATAGTCCCACTTAAATCTGGAAATCAGATTTCTAGTTCTAATGGAGCACATAGAACTTGAACTTGTAGCCTTCGGAGAACTTGTAGCCTTCGGAGTAACAGCCATGCCTATGGACTATGGCATGCTCAAGGGTTATTACAATTCAAATTCAAACAACCCAATCATGGTAATTTCAGAGAATTGCAAGGAACTCATGTCCGGAGCACACAAACTCTCATAATTCATCTAAAAATCCAAACTTTAGTCAAACTAGAACTTCAAAATCCAAAATTAAGAAAAGGGTACTTGAAATAAAAGAATTAAAGCATTGGAACCAACTACAAATTTCACCTCTAGCTCGAGCTAGGAGGTTAGCTAAGGAAAAGCATATTAAAACTAGAACTAGAACTAAGAAAAGGAAGAAAAACTAGCTGGAGGAGGCTAGGTAGCCTCCTGGGACTTGAACTCCTTGCTTCCCACGTCCTTGGTTCATTTGGAATAGAAGAGAGCACCTCCTTTTATAGTGCAGCAATAGTACAGCAACATAGCAGAATTTGTTTCGCTTGGTACGGTTTAACCAATGGTCGGATTGCCTTCAAATTTGGTTTGTAGCTTCCTTGTAATGTGATCTTTCAAATAGATGATTTAGATTTCCAAGATTATCCTCTGAATGGGCCCACCAATCACATCACCGAACGCCTCTCAAAATCGCGCACTTTGGGTACCTTCAGAACCAGTCATCTTGCTTTCAATGCCCCGGAGTGTACAGAGGTCGGATTGATCTCAAATTTTGAACATTGGTAGAAAACTTCCTCCTCTACATGATGGATGGATTAGATTGTCCAAAAGAATTCCAAAATATGGTCTGAAAATTAGAACACTTAGAGCTTTTATAAACTCTGCGCGGTTGGATCTTTCTGGATGGTCCATCTTTCTTCAACCGGTACGATCAAACCACACATCCTTTTGATCTGAAACTTTTGTGGTTATTCATATATGGATGTGTTCTAAAAGTTGGTCAAAGTAGATTCTTCATATCATCAATGATGGGTCACCTGGACCGGCCCAGAGTGGAACAGCGAAATCTGGAACTTTCTGGACAGTTCGTATTGTTTTGGCCACCACGATCAATCCGTAGCTCCGATCGACACGAAACCACTTGGGTTAGTTCGGTGTCAAGCTCCTCTTCAACATGGATGTGTTGGATTTCCAAATATCATTAAGATGGCTTCATAAAACTGTTCCGAAAATCCCAAAACGAGAATAGCTTGCTGCCTGAAATCTGGAAGTGCAAAATTGCATGGCCGACCGGTCTTGACCGGTCGGACAGGGCTGGCCGACCGATCATGACCGGTCGGAAAAAGCTGGCCTTGCTCCAGGGAGTGCATCCGACCGGTCATGACCGGTCGGACCTAGTTTTGCTTGTTTTTCTTCTTTCTTTTCTTCTCTCCTTCCTCTCTCTTTGCTTTCTTCTTTCTTTGGTCCACCTTGGGCCTTCATCAAAGGCTCCAAATGGCCCCTTTTTGGTCTCTAATTGAGTGAAGTCCGCTCTCATCCCTACAATCACAAAACATGCATTAGATGGGCCTTTTAATTATGAAAACCATGCATACCATGTCATGTAGTGGGCAATGCAATGTATAAATTGGAGGTTCAACACACCCCCCAACCAGCTTTTTGCTAGTCCCGAGTAAAACATGCGTGAATAAGTTCAAACTTCCAAACCCAACTCTCTTTCAGAAACCATGTTTATATCCATTCCAAGATATACAAGTATAAAATTTGGAGAAATTAGGTGATAGAAGCTGAAATCTTGGACTCTCAAAACATAATAAGTGTCTACATGAAATTCCCGCTAATTGATTGATAAATAGAAGAACTCGAACAAATTCAACCTAGTGTGCATAGTGAAAGTTCATCTCATGAGTTTCTGGGATCATCTTCTTCATAGATTAAGTAAACTAAGGATTTTAAGGTGCACAGAGCAACAACAAGCCTATGACAGGAATTTGCCTTACCGTCCTTCCGACGGCTTTCACACTACGTCCCATTTCCGGCTTTGGTTACGGTTCGACCATCCCCCGGTTGGTAATAAGTAACCCTTTTCGAAATTTTCCACCATTTTTCCTTCATTCCTGATTTCATCCTTTCTTTCCTTTTTCTTTTAAAATTAGATAGGATTTTTAAAAATCCATATCTTTCATTATTTTCCCATGGACAAGGATGGACAAAATACCCCGGCTTGGTTTCTCACACCTTTATATCAAAGTCTAGCTAATCCACAAATCACATAAACCTTTCAACTCATGAAAATCGTGTAATGTGAACTTGGTGTGAAGGTGTTCAAATTTTCTATCAATCACAACAATAGGGGAACTAACATATAAAACCATTATGTTGGGAGAAATTCAAGACTTACAACATCACACACTTCGTATCTCCTCTTCTTATACTCTTATCATCTCGAATGCATGGAAATAAGGTTTTCTAAAAGAGTTTTGAAATTTTAGAAAATTCGAAAAAATTTGCGCATGTGAGGCTCGAAATGTTGCAACATGCTAGATGAGGAATCTCATCTCACCCCCCAACCAAATCTTGCATTGTCCTCAATGTAAAAAGATATGCAATTAGCATGAACATGAGAGCAATGGTAAAATATGAGAGAGTGAGAACAATAGTACCTGAGATAGCAAGTTGATCAATTCTAGCATCTTCCATTGTCTCGATGAGACTTATTCAATCCTAATTGCAGAAAAATAAATCCTAACCTACCTACCTACCTTTGATTAGCCCGATCAACTACATGATCAAAGTTGAGCAGGATCTTCATGAATTTCAATAAATTTCTCATGAGGACCATCCAAAGTCCTGCTCGACAGTAAACATGTGTGCTTCTTATCATTGAAGTCCAATCGTATTGTGCACCACATGCATAAAAGGAGGAGATAAGAGCAGCAAAAAGATATCTCCTCAAATTCTGATTTGGGTTATGATTGATTAAAAATGGGTCATCCCAATCAGAATTTTCAATGGGCTGAAGGACCCATGACGATGGAGAGATATTCATCAAGTTTTCATTAGTTAAAGTTGTCTCTTCCACAAATTCAGAATTGTACGGTGTTTTCATAAATAATGGTAAAGAGTGTAAATCAGTGGAAAGGTGTTCTTCAGGCACCGACACCGTGTCTAACAAAATATCCAACTCCTTAATCATCTCATCATCAAGATCATAAGAGTGGGCCAAGCATTCCTCTAGGAAATCGAGATAGTCGGATGAAGGGTCCTCATCCTCCCTTAATGATTGAAGAAATTATGTTTCAATGGTAAGGAATTCCTCCTCTATAGAGAGGTCTTCCAAAGAGAATTCTTCAGATTCAGTGGTAAGCACATCATTTAACATTGGTTGATCTTTGAAAATTTCAGATTGTGCCACCTCATCATCCAAAGGAATAGAATTTTCAATCAAAGGGAGGTCTACCACACTAGAATTTGGCATGTGTTGTTGGTGGAAGGACTCAAAAAGATCGACTTCGGCCATCTCTCTAGCATGCATATCCTCTAGAGACTCATAATCATTATGCCCTTGGGAAAAAGAAACCATAGGTTCATAACCATTCACCAAACTCTCATTGTAGGCAACCCCACTACCGCTTTCAAATTTAATGGATTCCTCGGGTTCGTCAACCGTCATTGAAATCTATTCATCATTAAGTTCAAAGCATCCAAAAGAGATAGTGGACTCACCATAATTGATGATGACATTGGGATCATTGAAATCAATCTCCTTTAAAAGTCTATTCATTAAATCCAAAGGAGGTGGGACTTGGGTAGCCCCATCCTCCTCATTAGAGGGGATTGATTCGATGCCCCCAATTTCGGGGTCAACGTCTTTATAAGATGGTGAGGAAGCTTGATTTAATTGTTCATCCACATGCTCATTACATATTTCCTCAAGTATTTGTGTATACTTATCATCAAAAGAGGAAGATGTTTTAGGGTGATTGTTAATAACCATGGTTGGTTCCTCCCTTGAACAAGGAGAATGGTGGTTTTCCCAATTAAGACCGTACGCATTGTAGGATGAAAAGTTATATGATGGTTGATAGGCATATCCATACAAGTAATCACGCATTGTCTTAACCGGTTGGCTACTATTCACCTGTTCCTTTTGTTGTTGCACACCTCTTACCATAACCGGTGGAACACTCATGTTATTTTCAATCCGGTAATCACGTAATGTTTTTCCCGGATGATTATCCAATTTTGCTTCGTTCTGGTATTCCCCCATCGTCTTACGTCGTGTCTCAATATGTGTATTGTTTTCATTAATGTAATCATGCATCGTCTTACGTGGGGCGGTAGTGGAGGTTGATTGAATCTCAGAAAAATACTTATGCTTATAATGGTTCCAATCATAAAGACTTTCAATTTCATGGTCTGACATCTCATCTTCCAAAAGATGCTTATATGCACCATTCGTCCAATCATACATGATGAAATTTTAAGAAATTGAAAACTACCCTAATATAAAAAAAAAAAAGAACAAAAAGAAGGGATATGGGGAGATGTTACCCAATAGAGTGAGATCTATGTCAGCAACAATGTCCTACAAAATCAAAAAAATTTGTTAGTAATCTAAAAAAAAAAATCAGAAAATCTACTTTTATAAAAACTGAAAATCCTACCTAACTAAGATTACTATATAGCTACTAGAACAATTAAAACCGTTTCACTTTTTCCCCGGCAACGGCGCCAAAAACTTGTTCGCTCGCCTCAAGTGTAAGGCTGTGATGTAGTAATAAATCTCGGTAAGACCGAGGTCGATCCACAGGGAAAGAAGTAAACAATTTCAACTACTCTAATAACTAGAATCTAAGAAGTTTAAGAAAGTAGTTTTTCACATGAAATAGGAAAATCTGAAATTAAGAAGAACTTGAGCATCAAGGATCCACTTGTAGTAGTCCAATGCCAATCCATTCATCCAAGTACAACACAATTAGAATCAAAGTCCTATCTCTCATCTAATTGGAAGATATAACATTCAAGCACAAATAGTCCCACTTAAATCTGAAAATCAGATTTCTAGTTCTAATGGAGCACATAGAACTTGAACTTGTAGCCTTCGGAGTAACAGCCATGCCTATGGACTGTTAATGTCAGATTTTGTAACGAGATCCTCCGGCTTTTCTCCTTCGCTCCAGGAGGGATTTCCACCACCAGACCTGAAGCAAGACAGCGAATAAGGGTGGCTGGGGACCAGCCGTTAGCCCTCCGAAGCTTAAGTTAGGCCACAGAAGAGAAGCCAAGCAAAACGGGACCAAGATTGAATGATGAGTACGTACCTCCTCTTCAAGGGAGCCATCCCCTTATATAGATCTGAAACAATCCAATCTGTTACGTGAGATGTCGAAATCCCGTTGATGTCGCATACGATACTGAGAATCCCCTGATTTCATGGGATAAGATCCTATCTTTTTAGTCAGATCCAACCCAATGATTTATTCCAACAATCACGCCCCTAGATGGTAATCCCTTGAAATCCGGCTGGATCCGGCCGGAAGCCATAGTTGGAGTCATAGCCTCCGAAAAGGAAGGAGACGCCCGTAGCTGGGAGTCATGGCCTCCGAAAAGGAAGGAGACGCCCGTAGCTGGGAGTCATGGCCTCCGAAAAGGAAGGAGACGCCCGTAGTAAAGCTGCTCGCAGGTTAAAATGTGGTCGCGAGTCCAAGTACACATTTTGGGTGTAATGTCTTTCAACGACTTGTGAGAAGGTCTGCTCGCGGATCGAGCTTTGCCGTATTTGACTATCGGTTATGAAGACTCGGGACTTGCGAATAGCTGCTCCGTATTTTTCAATCTATGACTCTTGATCAGGTGATCTCGAGAGTCGAATGGACGTCCCGCACCTATCAAACATTCGACTCTCGATCAGCTAATCTCGAGAGTCGAATGGACGTCTCGTACCTATCCAACATTCGACTCTCGATCAGATAATCTCGGGAGTCGAATGGACGTTTTGGGCATTTCCGCGTGAAATCTTATCTCCATCATTTTGCTTATAACAGATGCCCCCCAAGTCCTTGCCGCCAAGAATTCTTAAGGAAAGGACTTAGCTCACTATCACACGAAACCGCTCGCTACCTTCATCGAGAACGACACCCCTCATGATGGGCTGAAATTAATGAGCGCCAGCTTTCCGCAGCCTTTTCGCTGATGGAAAATGAAGGGGCGCTCGCCACGTGTTTGAGGAGTTAATGGGCGTGCCTGCTCGAGCGCTGTGTCCAACGAGGGACTGCCACGTGCCATCAGATACGGCGGAATGATTGCCTATAAATATACGGAGTCCGCCATTTCTTTGATTTTCTACAGAAGTTTTTTCGAAAGAATCCTGCAACCCTTTCTTTCCATTCTTCTTCCTCTTCCGGTGCTCAATCTTTCTTTTTCTCGGTATACTTCCTTTTTCTTCTTCTTTTATTTTCATCTCCCCATGGCTGGGAACTCTGACGAGACTACTGTCCCCCTTGGCGATGCCACTCCTGAGTCCTCTGCCTCCAGCAGTGCAAGGGTTTCGGCGGGGAGATACACAGCAGCCGGATATCCTTCCGTTTTATCGGAGGACCGGCTGGCTGAGCTACGGGAGAGATACCAAATCCCTGACTCTGTAACTCTCCGCTTGCCCGGAGGTGGAGAAACACCCGACTCCCCCCCCCCCCCCCCAGGATGCGTAGCATTTTACGAGTACCAGCTCATCCTGGGGGTACGCCTTCCCCTCCATCCCTTTGTTCGCGATGTATTACGGTGTTACAAGATTGCCCCTGGGCAACTCATTGTGAACGGGTGGAGGGTGGTTTTGGGCTCCTTTGCCCTTTGGGCTCAGGCTGGCAACGGGGAACTCACGGCGGAGGAGTTCCTCCGTATGTTCCGCCTGAAGAAAGCTCCATCCAGCGAAGGCTGGTATTATTTATGTTACTGGCACCGGGATAACTTCGTGTTGGGTAAGCCCTCCTCGAACTATCCCGGCTGGAGGAAGCGGTGGTTCTATGCTTCCGGGAGCTGGGAGTCTGCCTCCTCCAGGGGTCCAGGAGTGACCCGATTTTTCTGTGAAGGTAGACACAATCCCGTATTGTGCAGTTTCCTTAGAATAATTTTTAGGGTTTTGCTTCGTTTGACCATTATTTGTGCTCGCAGGTATCCCGGCATTGCGGAAACCGAATTTGAAGGGTGGGATCAACGAGAAGATAGTCAGAGTGTATAAGGTGCCTGTCGGAGATAGGCATATCGAGGCTTGCTTATCTCCTTCGCGACTTGCAGCAGCAGGCCTCATATCCAGGAGAGAAGTCGAAATGACGAAGGCTGGAGAGAAGAGAGGCCTACTGCCCCGTCTGAAGGGCACAGGTTCCAAAAGGCAGAAGAGAACCCCTGCCGAACCGTCTCAATCTTCCATCCGCGCGGGCAACGATCAGCCTGCCCTTCCCGCGAGCATGGCGGGGGCCCCAGCTGGGCCTACTATCCCTTCACTGGTGGTCGCACCTGGGCCACCAGTGATCAACATTGCAGATAATTCCCCAGATGGGGTAGGGTCCAGCTGCCCCCCAGCTGAAGAGGCTCGAGAGCAGGTAGAGCCTCAAGAGCCAGCTCCTGCTCGGGAACTGGTCCCAGCTGCCGAGCAGGGACCTGCTCGCGAGTCCATGCCTCCACCTCGCGAGCAGACCAGTTTGGTCGTTGCCCAACCGTCTGGGAGCGGGACGTACTCGATTCCACGCCACCTCCACCCTGTGTGTAAGTTCTTGTTCGAGAACGTCCCGCCTCACGCCTTCGGCTCTCTCCCCGAGCCAAGCCCTGAGAACCTTATCCTTGAAGCGGGGATGAGGATGGTTCAGGTAAAGACTTTGTCAAGATCTGTTTCGACCTGTTGATACGTTCCAGAAATCTTATATTTTTCATTTCTTTGCAGGGTTTAGATCTTATTCTGCGAACGAGGCGTGATATCGTTGCCGCCCGTCGCACGATAGAGGAGGCTGAGGGAAAGAGGACTGCCTTGGAAAAGGCAGTTCAAGGAAGAGATCAACTGCTCAAGGCTCGTGAGGCAGTGATCTCGAAGAGAGATGAGGAGAAAAAGATCCTCATCGAGAAGATCCAAGTCCTGACCGACAGGTATCAGGCCTTGGACTCAGACTACGTGAAGCTCACGGGTCTGAAGGAGAAGGCAGAGAGAGAGAGGGAGATCTTCCGACAGGACAAGATCTCATTAGAGGAGCAATTCGCGGGAGCCAGGTCGCAGCTCAAGGAGGCCTACGACAACCTGACTAGGGAGCGCACCGCTCTTGCGCAGCTTAAGGACGACTCGATCCACTGGGACGAGGAGAGAGTCGCCCTTGTAAAAATGCTCTCGGAGGAAGGTACTCGGGCAGTTTCCGAGTTCCGGACTTCGCAGCTGTATGACGATGAACGATATGAGTCATACGATGCTGGTCGAGACTTTGCACTGAGAGTAGTGCAACGAATGATCCCATCCTTCGATATGGGGGAATTCGGTCGAGTCGCGACCATCATAGCTGCAGAAGAGCAAGCTGCTGCCGAGAACGAGGTGACCGAAGCCACGCAGGCTGGAGGGGCTCCTGAAATGGGCCCTGAAGTCGAGAGCGTGGCTCCTCCTAGCGATTGATTTCCTTTTATTTTCTTTTATACAAATGTATATGTAATCATCTGATTATTAATGAAAAGATGTTTTGGAAGTGTCGCTGTTTCGTTGCTGTTCTCCCTTCATCTTTTATTTTTTGCTTGTTAATCTTGAATGGATTCGTCAGAGATGTGACCCTTTAATTCGAGCATGAGCTAAGCTGCTCGCGATCAGGATGTGACCCCGTTCGCTGCCCTAATTTGGGCACGAGCTGTGGTGCTCGCATTTTGGAGTGCGATTCCTCCTCTCACCAATCGCGAGTAACTAACTCATGAAAAAATGAATTAAACTCAATCCGGGGGTCGTGAGACCATGTCCGCGTTGAGATAGACTGATCTATCGATTGAGATTTTGATTCTACCAAGGGCAGAAGGTTGGTCAAGAGATGGTATTCATTCTCTTCGGGGCTGTTCAGGTCCATGAGAATGGAGAAGCGACCAACTAGTAATGATTTCAATCCTACCAAAGGTAGGCAATTGGCCAAGAGGACGTGTAAGCACTCTTCAGGGCTATTCCGGTCCATATAAATGGAGTAGCGGCCAAAAGATATCTTTCACTTTATTTTTAAGATGTTATGATAAACTACATCGAATCTAGGGGTAGTATCTTAGCAAATGCTCCACGTGCCAAGGGCGACGTACAGGCTTCCCTTGCATGTCTTCAAGATAATAAGTACCGGGTCGCACAACCCTAATAACCCGATACGGGCCTTCCCAATTCGGATCCAATGAACGAACAGGAATTCCAAGATTTCGCCTTAGAACCAAATCTCCGAACTGGAAAGATCTAGGTCGAACCTTTGCATTCCGATAACGAGCAATACGTTGTTGATATGCCGCCACTCGTACTTGGGAAGCATTTCTTCGCTCTTCCAAGAGATCGAGATGAAGTCGGATATTTTCCTGATTGCTCGCGGGATCATACTGTTCGATCCGATATGAGGGCACTTGAATTTCCACTGGTACCATTGCGTCAACACCAAATGCTAAGGAGAAAGGAGTTTCACCTGTCGATGTACAAGCCATGGTTCTATAGGCCCATAACACTTCTGGCAGAAGTTCTGGCCACACCCCTTTACATTCACTTAGCTTGGTCTTTAAATGATGCTTTATAATTTTATTCACTGCCTCGACCTGCCCATTCGCCTGTGGATGATATGGAGAAGTGCGGAGATTACGTATCTTCCATTTGTCGCAAAATTCATCAAAGGCTGCGTTGTCGAACTGCGTTCCGTTATCGGTAATTATGGTATGAGGAAGTCCGAAGCGACATATAATATTTCTCCACATAAACTTAGTAGTTTGTTTTTCAGTAATTTTGGCTAATGGTTCTGCCTCGGCCCATTTGGTGAAATAATCAACCGCCACAATCGCGAACCTATTCTGTCCCTTTCCCATAGGTAAGGGACCGATGATATCGATCCCCCACTGAGCAAAAGGCCAAGGGCTGTCGACTGGGGTCATCCGCTCAGACGGTACACGAGGTATAGGTTGATATCGTTGACACTTGTCACATTTTTTAGAAAATTCTATGGCGTCTGCTTTCATAGTAGGCCAATAATATCCTTGCCTCATCGCTTTATATGCTAGAGATCGCCCCCTGGGATGATTACCACATGCCCCCTGGTGTACTTCATCTAGAACACGATGTGCTTCTTCTGGGTGAAGACACCTCAAATAAGGCAAGGAGAAGCTTTTTCGCAACAAGATTCCATCTTGTAAGGTGTACCTGGCAGCTCGAAGCTGAATTTGTCTTGCAGCTTTCTTATTTTCTGGTAGGTATCCATCTCTGAGATAAAGGATGATAGGATCCATCCAACATGGAGACGATTGTACCGATATAACTTGCTCGGGAGTCACTTGATCGATACTCAAATGTTGACGGTGCTCGATGGGGATCGAATGAGATAGTTCTGATTCTGGTGCAGAAGCGAGTTTTGCCAAGGAATCGGCCAGTTGGTTCTGCTCGCGAGGGATATGGAATATTTTGTAAGTCTTCAGTTTGGCGAGCAGGATGAGGACACGAGACTTGTATAAGGCCATTCTTTCTTCTTTGGTTTCGAATTCGCCAAGAACTTGGTTGACAATGAGCTGGGAGTCGCTATGAATTATCAAATTCTGGACGGCGAGGACAACAGCTAGCTCGAGGCCAACAATAAGGGCCTCATACTCTGCTTCATTATTGGAGACACGTGATTCAAAACGCAGAGCGTATTGAAAATGCGACCCGTCTGGAGCCACTAAAATCAGGCCCGCCCCACTGCCACTGGCCCGTGACGACCCGTCCACAAAGAGCGACCAAGAAGTCTGGTCGCTTGTCATGACGCTATCTTCAGAAGAATATGTAAATTCGGCGATGAAGTCAGCCACGGCCTGGCCCTTGACTGCGGTCCTAGGACAGAATGAAATATCATGCTCGCTGATCTCGACCGCCCATTTAGTTAAATGCCCGGAAGCCTCAGGCTTTTGAAGGACTTGACGTAGTGGATGATTTGTTGGTACTAAAATAGCATGGGCTTGAAAGTATGGTCGCAGTTTTCGAGCTGCCGTGATTAAGGCTAGGGCCAGTTTCTCCAAATCAGAATACCTAGTTTCTGCATCAACCATTGCTCGACTGATATAATAAACGGGCCTTTGCACCCCGGAATCTTCTCTTATTAAAGCGGCACTAACGGCCGTGGAAGACACAGATAAATAAAGAATGAGTTGCTCATGTGCCACAGGTTTAGATAAAATGGGGGGAGCGCTCATATATTGCTTTAGTTGTTGAAAAGCTTCTTCACATTGAGGTGTCCACTTCCAATCAGACTTGGCCGTTGCACGAAGGAGTTTGAAGAAGGGCAGGCACTTGTCGGATGCTCGCGAGATGAACCTGTTCAATGATGCGATGCGACCAGCTAGACGCTGAAAGTCCTTCAGAGTCACTGGGGATTTCATCTCTAGCAATGCTTTAATCTTTTCGGGATTCGCCTCAATTCCATGTTGGCCAACCATGAACCCAAGAAATTTCCCTGCAGATACTCCAAACGCACATTTTTCTGGATTTAATTTCATCTGATACTTCCTCATCAGATCAAAGGCTTCTCGAAGATCAGGAATGTGGTCATCTTCATCGATGCTTTTCACAAGCATATCGTCAACATAAACTTCCATGTTCCTACCGATTTGAGCAGCGAATATTTTGTTGACAAGACGCTGATAAGTGGCCCCTGCATTTTTGAGACCAAACGGCATTACCTGGTAGCAATATAGTCCTCGATCTGTGATGAAGGCAGTATGTTGGCCATCAGGTGGATGCATCATAATCTGGTTGTAACCAGAGTAAGCATCCATAAAACTGAGGAGGGCGTGTCCAGCTGTCGAGTCGACCAACTGGTCGATTCGTGGTGTCGGGAAGCTATCTTTGGGACATGCTTTGTTTAAGTCTGAATAATCGACGCACATCCTCCATTTGCCATTAGCTTTCCGGACGAGAACTACGTTGGCGACCCACTGTGGGTAGTCAACTTCTTTTATGAAATTTGCCGCGAGCAGCTTCTCAACTTCAGTTTTGATCGCCATTTGTCTTTCTGCAGTGAAGGCACGTCGACGCTGATGTACGGGTTTATGCTTCGGGTCAATGTTGAGACGATGTACGATGACATCAGGATCGATGCCCGGCATATCTTTATGAGACCAAGCAAACACGTCCTGGTATTCAGTGAGGAAACGGATCAAATCTTCGCGGTGGATACTGTTTAAGGAGGAACCGATATACACGATCTTAGACTGGTCGTCTTCGGTCAAGCGAATCGCCACTGTTTCCTCCCCTGGAGTTCCTGATTTCAGAGCACTTTCCCTTGGATCCAACGCGGGTGGCGAGAACGTCGGATGATCCTTGAACTATTTCCATGACAGGTGTCGCTTGAGCCTTCTTTCGATCTTGGAGGGCTACCTGGTAATAGGACCGTGCCTCCTGCTGACTTCCTCGCACGACCCCTATGCCATTTGGGGTCGGAAATTTAACGCATAAATATGAAGGGTGCAAGGCCGCTCCAACCTTAGTTAGAGACGGTCTCCCCAAGATGGCGTTATATGCTGATTTTCGATCCACGACGAGGAAGCTTACGAAGACGGTGGTCTTCGCTGGACTCTCCCCAAAGGTGACTGGGAGATCGATACTTCCTTCAGGTGTCACCACTTCTCCTCCAAAGCCGACAAGAGGGGTCGATACTGGCTTGAGGAGGTTTCTGGCAAGTGCCATCTTGTCGAAAGCCTCCAAATACAGAATATCGGCCGAGCTACCTGTATCCACCATAATTCGATGAGTCAGATAATTTGATACCTTCAGTGTGACTACGATGGAATCTTCATGAGGGAAATGAATTCCCGCTGCATCTTCGAGGGTGAAAGAAATTGGGGGAGGGCTAGCCTTCGAAGAGTTGGACGTTTGTTCCAGCCAATAGATCTGCTGGGGTTCTTTGGACGCCTTTCGGGCGTATGCCTTTCTTGAAGCTTGAGAGTCACCCCCGCAAGCTGGACCCCCGACGATAGTGCGAATTTCTCCTGTGGGCTCAGCATCCTCTTGGTCGGTTTGATGATGAGACGGTTCCTTTTGGCGAGATGAGGTCTTCGCCCTTTCTGGTGACCTATTTTTACGAGTAACATAATCCTGGAGATGGCCTTTTCGAATAAGAGCTTTGATATGGTCTCGTAGGGAGATACAGTCCAGGGTCCTATGCCCGTGATCTTTGTGAAAGTAACAGAACTTACTCTTATCTCTCTTCTCGGGATCGGATTTAATCTTTGCAGGCCACTTCACATATGGCTTGTGTTTTATCTCCATTAGAACCTTTTCAGGAGACCGATTAAGAGGAGTGTAATTATGATATTTACCAGAGTAAGGCTTCCTGGGAGAACGATCGCGCTGATCGCGATGGTATTTTTTATCTGTAGAAGTTCCTTCTGGCTTGCGTTTCTTACTTTGTACTCCATGGTGTGTCAATGCGACTTCTTCTGCATTGATATATTTCTGAGCTTTGGCTTGGAATTCCGCCATAGTTTTCGGCGGGCTCTTATCTAAGGCAAACCTAAATTTCTCGCTCGTTATTCCAGCAATGAGGGCTGTGAGACCCTTTTCTTCAGTGTAACCCTCGGTTTGAACGGCTTCGGCAGTGAACCGTACTGTGAACTCTTTTATTGTCTCCCCATGTTGCTGTTTCAGATTCATCAGATGGGAGGCTGGCTTTTTAATGCGAATACTTCCCATGAATTGAGAAAGAAATATCTCCGATAATTGGGAAAAGGAACTGATGGAAAGTGGCTTTAACCCCCGAAACCACGTACGAGCCGCTTCCTTCAATGTAAGGGGAAAAGCCCTACACATGATTTCTGAACCATGTCCCTCCAACTCCATGAGGGACCTATATGTTTCCAGATGTTCCAGAGGATCGCCAATGCCTGTATACGGAGCGATAACAGGCGTTCGATACTTTCTGGGCAACGGGGCTTCCATGACCTCGCTTGTGAAGGGAGATTCAGATTGATGTATTGCCGCCATGACAGCAGATGGCCGATTTGCCTGGTATCTCTGCTCCATGACATCAAAACGGTCTTGGATTCTTTTGAGATCTCCTTCCCATGGCAAGGTATAGCTAGACGTTTCGGCGGTGGAGCCTTGCGGTTGAGGTTGTCGAGACGAACTGGAATGTATAGAATGTGGAGACGGCACAGGGGGATGGCCGCCAAGTGGTGGGACCTGTGGTTCATCCATAGAATGCCTGGAAGCAACTGGTATGGGTGGCGGTGGTAACCCTTCGGAGGGTTGTCTTTGCGGTTCAGGGAAGTGCTGATCAAGTCGATTTGACAGTGCCTGAACTCCGGCGTTTAGAGTTAGGAGAGTGTTCCCGAGGAATCGTAGGACATCATCCTGATTTCCAGAGGCCTCCAATAATGGATTTGTTGATGGCATATTTGGGGCTCCTTGAGGGATATCCGTCGGAACAGGTGGGAGGGCAGGTGTGGATTCCGTCTCACCGGGCGGAGGTGGTGCCTGCCTCGAAGTTGAAGGATGAACTGTCTTTTTAGGAGGCATCACCGAAGGATTTTGATCGGTGGTTAACACGATTGATTTTGATGATCAAGTCTTTCCCACAGACGGCGCCAAACTGTTAATGTCAGATTTTGTAACGAGATCCTCCGGCTTTTCTCCTTCGCTCCAGGAGGGATTTCCACCACCAGACCTGAAGCAAGACAGCGAATAAGGGTGGCTGGGGACCAGCCGTTAGCCCTCCGACGCTTAAGTTAGGCCACAGAAGAGAAGCCAAGCAAAACGGGACCAAGATTGAATGATGAGTACGTACCTCCTCTTCAAGGGAGCCATCCCCTTATATAGATCTAAAACAATCCAATCTGTTACGTGAGATGTCGAAATCCCGTTGATGTCGCATACGATACTGAGAATCCCCTGATTTCATGGGATAAGATCCTATCTTTTTAGTCAGATCCAACCCAATGATTTATTCCAACAATCACGCCCCTAGATGGTAATCCCTTGAAATCCGGCTGGATCCGGCCGGAAGCCATAGTTGGAGTCATAGCCTCCGAAAAGGAAGGAGACGCCCGTAGCTGGGAGTCATGGCCTCCGAAAAGGAAGGAGACGCCCGTAGCTGGGAGTCATGGCCTCCGAAAAGGAAGGAGACGCCCGTAGTAAAGCTGCTCGCAGGTTAAAATGTGGTCGCGAGTCCAAGTACACATTTTGGGTGTAATGTCTTTCAACGACTTGTGAGAAGGTCTGCTCGCGGATCGAGCTTTGCCGTATTTGACTATCGGTTATGAAGACTCGGGACTTGCGAATAGCTGCTCCGTATTTTTCAATCTATGACTCTTGATCAGGTGATCTCGAGAGTCGAATGGACGTCCCGCACCTATCAAACATTCGACTCTCGATCAGCTAATCTCGAGAGTCGAATGGACGTCTCGTACCTATCCAACATTCGACTCTCGATCAGATAATCTCGAGAGTCGAATGGACGTTTTGGGCATTTCCGCGTGAAATCTTATCTCCATCATTTTGCTTATAACATGGACTATGGCATGCTCAAAGGTTACTACAATTCAAATTCAAACAACCCAATCATGGTAATTTCAGAGAATTGCAAGGAACTCATGTCCGGAGCACACAAACTCTCATAATTCATCTAAAAATCCAAACTTTATTCAAACTAGAACTTCAAAATCCAAAATTAAGAAAAGGGTACTTGAAATAAAAGAATTAAAGCATTGGAACCAACTACAAATTTCACCTCTAGCTCGAGCTAGGAGGTTAGCTAAGGAAAAACATATTAAAACTAGTACTAGAACTAAGAAAAGGAAGAAAAACTAGCTGGAGGAGGCTAGGTAGCCTCCTGGGACTTGAACTCCTTGCTTCCCACGTCCTTGGTTCATTTGGAATAGAAGAGAGCACCTCCTTTTATAGTGCAGCAATAGTACAGCAACATAGCAGAATTTGTTTCGCTTGGTACGGCTTAACCAATGGTCGGATTGCCTTCAAATTTGGTTTGTAGCTTCCTTGTAATGTGATATTCCAAATAGATGATTTAGATTTCCAAGATTATCCTCTGAATGGGCCCACCAATCACATCACCGACCGCCTCTCAAAATCGCGCACTTTGGGTACCTTCAGAACCAGTCATCTTGCTTTCAATGCCCCGGAGTGTACAGAGGTCGGATTGATCTCAAATTTTGAAAATTGGTAGAAAACGTCCTCCTCTACATGATGGATGGATTAGATTGTCCAAAAGAATTCCAGAATATGGTCTGAAAATTAGAACACTTAGAGCTTTTATAAACTCTGCGCAGTTGGATCTTTCTGGATGGTCCATCTTTCTTCAACTGGTACGATCAAACCACACATCCTTTTGATCTGAAACTTTTGTGGTTATTCATATATGAATGTGTTCTAAAATATGGTCAAAGTAGATTCTTCATATCATCAATGATGGGTCACCTGGACCGGCCCAGAGTGGAACAGCGAAATCTGGAACTTTCTGGACAGTTCGTATTGTTTTGGCCACCACGATCAATCCGTAGCTCCGATCGACACGAAACCACTTGGATTAGTTCGGCGTCGAGCTCCTCTTCAACATGAATGTGTTGGATTTCCAAATATCATTAAGATGGCTTCATAAAACTGTTCTGAAAATCCCAAAACAGGAATAGCTTGCTGCCTGAAATCTGGAAGTGCAAAATTGCATGGCCGACCGGTCATGACCGGTCGGACAAAGCTGGCCTTGCTCCAGGGAGTGCATCCGACCAGTCATGACCGGTCGGGCCTTCTTGGCCGACCGGTCTTGACCGGTCGGACCCAGTTTTGCTTGTTTTTCTTCTTTCTTTTCTTCTCTCCTTCCTCTCTCTTTGCTTTCTTCTTTCTTTGGTCCACCTTGGGCCTTCATCAAAGGCTCCAAATGGCCCCTTTTTGGTCTCTAATTGAGTGAAGTCCGCTCTCAGCCCTACAATCACAAAACATGCATTAGATGGGCCTTTTAATCATGAAAACCATGCATACCATGTCATGTAGTGGGCAATGCAATGTATAAATTGGAGGTTCAACACTTAGCATATGACGGTATTTGTTTAGTGGCATCCAACAATGGGATGTTGATCTTGACTTGCTTAAAAACCTCAAAAAATTCCTGGTTTTTTGTCTAAAGGTTTGGGTGAAATCAACCTTTGGGGAAACGGGGCAACCGGCTTGTATTGCCTTTTTGGTTCTTTCTCTTGTGGAGTGTTGTTTGGGCTATCATCCTCTTTGGAAATTTTCGGATCATTAGGCTTTGGGGCCTTAACCAGATTAGATTTATCAATTATTTTCCCACTTCGTAAAGTGGTTTTAGCTTGAACATGCTCCATATGTTGAGAGGATGAGCTTGCGTCTTGTATCTCAAATTGGGTCCTTGGGTTAGGAAGAGGTTGGGCAGGAAGTGTGCCTTTCTCCCTAACACTGAGGTGAGATTCAACCCTAACCATTGAGGTTTTCAAGTCATTGATGGCTTGAGTTGTATTTTGATTAAATTTCAATTGCTCTTGCATGAACCTATCTATTTTCAGAGAATTAGTCTTGTTATACTCAGCTTGAACCGATACAAATGCACCCAACATCTCCTCTAGCGTAGCTTTCGGTGTAATGACTAGGGATGGACCTAGTAAAGGTTGAGCTTGAGCAGTATTGCTTGCATTCGCAGTGGGTCCATTCCTCCAACTGAAGTTGGGATGGTTCTTCCAACTAGAATCATACGTGTTTGAGTTTGGAGTACTAAATGGTCGTTGATAACTGTTTATGGCATTTGATTGTTCTTGTATGATGTCTTGGAATACTGAAATTGCGAGACAATCTTGTGTTGCATGTTAATTTCCGGCACAAATCCCACAAACAGTTTCAACGTCTTTTGAGTTGATCGTCTCTCCTTTCTTTAATTCCATGGCCTCGACTTTTCTTGTGAGGCTAGCCACACGTGCACTTATGTTATCCTCTTCTGATAGGACATAAATTCCTCCTTTTTCCTTTTGTTGGTTAGTCTTGGAATTTGTTAGTTTAGATGTATCCGAAGACTGTGCATTCTCAACCAATTCCTCCAAATAGTCCCATGCTTCCTCGGCTTCCTTATTCATGAATTCCCCATTGCACATCATCTCTATGAATTGGCGCATGAGTGAAGTCAGTCCTTCATAGAAAAAGCTTATAACCCGCCAAATTTCATAGCCATGATGTGGGCATGCATTTAATAAGTCCTTAAACCTCTCCCAACATTGGAAGAAGGTCTCATCCTCCTTTTGGGCAAAATTCATGATAAGGCGCCTCAACATGTTCGTTTTGTGGATAGGGAAGAACTTTTTAATGAACTCCCTATGCATATCAATCCATGCACCAATTGATCTTGGCCTTAATGCATGAAGCCAACCTTTAGCTTTATCTTTAAGGGTGAAAGGGAATAATTTAAGCCTCACCACATCATCAGTTACGTTTGCAAAGTGCATGGTGGTTATTACCTCATCAAATTCCTTAAGGTGTTGATAGGCACTTTCACTGTCTAATCCATGGAATCTCGGGAGGAGTTGGATTATTCCCGGTTTCAAATCTACATTCCCTTTATTTTGTGGAAAAACTATGCATGAGGGAGTGCTGGCTCTTGCTGGTTGCAAGTAATCACGTAATGTTCTTGGTCAGGGAACATTCTCAACCATATTCTCTCCCGTTTCGGTTTGGTTTTGGCCAAAATTTTGATTGGCCATAGGATTGGGTTGATTTATAGCCATACTTTCAGACAAAATTGGAGAATTTAGATGTCTCCTAGCACGTAGTTCTTTGTCAATTCCTTCTACTATTCCCCCTTCACTAATGAGTTGGTTATTGGAATCCCGAGCCTAATGTGGCATGCGAATCCTAAAAGAATGAAACAAAAAGAATTCTTTCTTCCTTCCTTTACTTCTCTCTAAGACCGAAGCACAAGGTGTCTTGCAATGGCTGAGCCAGAAGCAAGGATAGAGACAGATTTCTCCTGGTCAATAGGGGTTCAGAGAACTCCCCACCCACTCTTTGAATCTTTTAAGAAAAGTGCAGAAAAAGAAGAAAGAGGAATAGAGTTGAAAAGAGAAATCTCTGAGCATAAGGTGATCCAAGATGGCAGAGCCGACCAATAGGAATCAAGGCAGCACAAGGCCAACCTATCAGAGATCCAAAAAGGAATCTCCACCCACTCTGCAAGAGATGAATATGATGGGAATAAATAGGGGGAGAAGAAGAGTAAGGTTTAGAAAGATAAAACCTGATTTGAGCACTTAAGATCCTTACGTCTTCTTCAACTTCATAAGATCCTTGCAAAAGAAAAAAATCAAAATAAAACAAACTAAGTAAGTACTATTCCTACAAAATTCAATAGAAACTATCTTCAGAAATTCTGTTAAAAACCGTCAAAGTCCCCAGCAGCGGCGCCAAAAACTTGTTCGCTTCCCCAAGTGTAGGGTTGCGAGGTAGTAATAATCTCGGTAAAACCGAGGTCGATCCACAAGGACTTATATAGGAATTCACAAAACACTTCTAATAGTTTCCACTGAAGAACTAATTAAACAGAATTTAGTAATCTGATGTAGAGAGATATTTTGAACTAACTGAAGGTAATCAATTAATAAAAAGGCACTAGGGGTTCAAGGATCCACTTGTAGCAATCCTTGATGCTCAATTCGCTGTGGTTTCTCACTTTCTCAACTAGAATTGAAATTAAGTTCTATCTAGTCGGATGATAGAGCGGTTAAAACAATCAACCTGACATATGTATGATTCATGTATATGATTCACTCAATGTAAGCTAGGACGAGCATACTCAATTGCATAGGTCAGTCCCAATTCCAATAGGTTAAGATCACAATCATAACCATCATTAAATCCTGTCACAAGACAAAACTAGATCATGATTTGAAATTGATCCAAATCACATACATAGTCTCACATACTTCAAAATTTTCAGAAAAGTAGACTTTTGGTATGAAGCTCCCACATGAAGATCATATAGATCTAGAGCGTATTCCAATTCCTCGGATCATAGAGGTCTAGACTAGTTCACAACAATTATGAACTCAAGCAATTCTTCCAAACATCCACGAGTCATCATAAGATTAAGAAAAACTACTTAGTACTTGAATTAAACTTCAAACCATTGTTCTTCAATAGAATTCCAACTTAAAACCAAATCAAATGAATTGAAACATCTTAGATTCACTACAAGCTTCACCTCTTAGCCCTAGCTAAGTGGTTTAGCCGTTCATAATCCAAGGAAACATGAAAACAACTAAACAAAGCATAAAACTAAAAAGCAAACTAGGAGGAGTTGTAGAATTCCAAAATCGACTTCCGCCGTCTCCCACCGTGCTCAATCTGTTCTAGGATGCCCTAGGAACGATCCCTAGGTGTCCTTTTATAGTGGGGAAGCTCCGCTGCGTCGGAATCATCCAGAAGATGCGTAAGGATACGCAGTGCGTAGAGAAATCCGGAGCTTGTAGAACAAGCACTGTTACGCAGACGACCAGTCGCACGACAGGTCTGAGCTTCTGGGCGACCGGTCGCAAAAGTACAAAAATCGTCTAGAGATTTTTGGTAAATTCAGAGTCCATCAAATTAATTCACGGACCGGTTGCACGACCGGTCTGAGCAGTGGACGACCGGTAGTATGACCGGTCTTGTATGGTCCAGTGAGTTTTGGCCGCAGGGCCCCTCTGTTGAGTGATCGGAACGGTCGGACGACCGGTCCTGGGCTATGGACGACCGGTCGGACAACCGATCTTGGGCACATTCTTTTGCTTTCTTGCTTCTTTCCTCTAACTTCTTTCTTCCATCCTTTCCCACTTAGTCCTTTGGTCTTCAATGCTTGCGAATAGCTTCTTTAAGCCTCCAATTGAAGAATCTTTCCTCTTATCCTATAACCACAAAACTGTGCATTATTTGGGTCTTTAATCATGAAACCATGCATAATGAGTGATGAATTGGGGTTAGAATATGCACAATTAAGAGCTCAACTGAGACCTGGGGATCATTCCTATGGCATCCTAGAACAGATTGAGCATGGTGGGAGACGACAAAAGTCGATTTCGGAGTTCTACAACTCCTCCTAGTTTGCTTTGTAGTTTTATGCTTTGTTTAGTTGTTTTCATGTTTCCTTGGAACATGAACGGCTGAACCTCTTAGCTAGGGCTAAGAGGTGAAGCTTGTAGTGAATCTAAGATGTTTCAATTCGTTTGATTTGGTTTTAAGTTGGATTTCTATTGAAGAACATTAGTTTGAAGTTTAATTCAGGTACTAAGTAGTTTTTCTTAATCTTATGATGACTCATAGATGTTTTGAAGAATTGCTTGAGTTTTTAATTGTTGTGAACTAGTCTAGACCTGTATGATCCGAGGAATTGGAATACGCTTGTTAAACCTCCAATTTATACATTTGCCGGCCCATTACATCACATTATATGCATGGTTTTCATGTTTAAAAAGCCCATCTAATGCTTGTTTTGTGATTGTAGGAATGAGAGTGACTTCACCCAATTGGAGACCAAAAGGGGCACATTTAGGAGCTTTAGATGAAGGCCAAGGTGGATCAAAGAAAGGAGAAAGCAAGGAGAGGAGAGGGAAGAAGAAAGAAGGAAAAAAAATGTCAAAACAAGAAGGCCCGACCGGTCAAGACCGGTCTAGACCAGTCGGCTGCACTCCCTGGACACCTGCTAGACAGGTCTAGATCGGTCTTGACCAGTCGGCCATGTAATTTCAGTCTTCCAGATTTCAGGCAGCAAGCTATTCCCCTTTTTAGTTTTTCGGTCCAGTTTTTTGGGTCTATCTTGATGATATTTAGAAATCCAACACATCCATGTCGAAGATTAGCTCGACGCCCGAAATAACCCAAGTGGTTTCGTGTCGATCGGAGCTACGGATTGACTGTGGTGGCCAAAACAATACGAAATGTCCAGAAAGTTCCAGATTTCGCTGTTCCACTCTGGGCCGGTCCAGGTGACCCATCATTGATGATATGAAGAATCTACTTTGACCATCTTTTAGACCACATCCATATATGAATAACCACAAAAGTTTCAGATCAAAAGGATGTGTGGTTTTATCGTACCGGTTGAAGAAAGATGGACCATCCAGAAAGATCCAACTGCGCAGAGTTTATAAAACCCCTAAGTGTTCTAATTTTCGGACCATATTCTGGGATTTTTTTGGATAATCTAATCCATCTATCATGCAGAGGAGTAATGTTTCTACTAATGTTCAAAATTTGGGATCAATCCGACATCTGTACACTCCGGAGCGTTGAAAGCAAGATGACTGGTTCTGAAGGTACCCGAAGTACTCGATTTTGAGAGGCGGTCGGTGATCTGATTGGTGGGCCCATTCAGAAGATAATTTTAGAAATATAAATCATCTATGAGGAAGATCATATTACAAGGAAGCTACAAATCAAATTTGAAGGCAATCCGACCATTGGTTAAGCCGTACGAAGCGAAACAAAATCTGTTGTGTTGCGGTACTCTTGCTGTATTATAAAAGGAGGTGCTCTCTTCTATTCTAAATCAGTCAAGGACGTGGGAAGCAAGGAGTTCAAGTCCTAGGAGGCTACCCAGCCTCCTACAGCTAGTTTTTCTTCCTTTTCTTAGTTCTAGTTCTAGTTTTAATATGCTTTTCCTTAGCTAACCTCTTAGCTAGAGCTAGAGGTGAAATTTGTAGCTGGTTCCAATGCTTTAATTCTTTTATTTCAAGGACCCTTTCCTTAATTTTGGATTTTGAAGTTCTAGTTTGAATAAATTTTAGTTTTTTAGAAGTTTTGTGAGAATTTGTGTGCTCCAGACATGAGTTCCTTGCAATTCTCTGAGATTACCATGATTGGGTTGTTTGAATTCGAATTGTAGTAACCCTTGAGCATGCCATAGTCCATAGGCATGGCTGTTACTCCGAAGGCTACAAGTTCAAGTTCTATGTGCTTCATTAGAACTAGAAATCTGATTTCAGATTTAAGTGGGACTGTTTGTGCTTGAATGTTATATCTTCCAATTAGATGAGAGATAGGACTTTGATTCTAATTGTGTTGTACTTGGATGAATGGATTGGCATTGGACTACTACAAGTAGATCCTTGATGCTCTAGTTCTTCTTAATTTCAGATTTTTCTATTTGATGTGAAAAACTACTTTGTTAAACTTCTTAGATTCTAGTTATTAGAGTACTTGGAATTGTTTACCTCTTTCCCTGTGGATCGACCTCGGTCTTACCGAGATTTATTACTACATCGCAGCCTTACACTTGAGGCGAGCGAACAACGCTCTAGATCTATGATCTTCATATGGGAGCTTCATACCAAAAGTATACTTTTATGGAAATTCTGAAGTATGTGAGACTATGTATGTGATTTGGATCAAGTTCAAATCATGATCTAGTTTTGTCTTGTGACAGGATTTAATGATGGTTATGATTGTGATCTTAACCTATTGGAATTGGGACTGACCTATGCAATTGAGTATGCTCGTCCTAGCTTGCATTGAGTGAATCATATACATGGATCATACATATGTCAGATTGTTTGGTTTAACTGCTCTATCATCTACTAGATAGAACTTAATTTCGATTCTAGTTGAGAAAGTGAGAAACCACACCGAATCGAGCATCAAGGATTGCTACAAGTGGATCCTTGAACCCTTAATGCATTTTATTAATTGATTACCTTTAGTTAGTTCAAAATATCTCTCTACATCAGATTACTAAATTCTGTTTAGTTAGTTCTTCAGTGGAAACTATTAGAAGTGTTTTGAGAATTCCTAAATAAGTCCCTGTGGATCGACCTCGGTCTTACCGAGATTATTACTACATCGCAATCCTACACTTGGGGAAGTGAACAAGTTTTTGGCGCCGTTGCCGGGGACTTTGACAGTTTTTCACAAAATTTCTGAAAATAGTATCTATTTAAGATTTTAAAAATAGTACTAACTGTTAGTGCACAGATTTGTGCATTATATTGTCAATTGCGTGATCGTATGTGTCAGTCAAGTCTTATGAGCCCTGACGAAGATTGAAGACTCAAGTCTTAAAGACCAAAGCAGCTTTCCGCACTCAAGTTCAAGCCAAATCAAGCTCGGATGGTAAGTTGCATATAGACAGCCTATAGGATCCCAAAACACCCAAGTCTATGGCATTCGAATCACACTTTATGTTTGACAGTTGATCCACGGACTTAAGGTCAAGATGATCAGTCTTGGACCTCCATTATGTAGGTGCCAATCAGTTGAAAAAGATAGGAAAATCATCTCTATGTGAACCATTAAAGACAAGGGAGTTCACCCCATTTCACGCCGTGAAATTAAGCCTGACGACCGGTCGGCTGAAGCAGGGTCTCAGACAGAAAGCTTTTTCAAAGAGAAAACCTCATCTCTGTCTAGCTGAGGACCGGTCTGAGACTCCTAGGACCGGTAGCACGACCGGTCGCATATGGACAAAAAACATCCAGCAACTTTTGGAGGAAATGGTTTAAAAGGGAGACTGGTCGTCACCTCCCAAGATCGGTCGCGACCTCCCAAGACCGGTCGCTGACCTCCCACGACCGGTTGCAAATGGACCAAAAACGTCCAGAGACTTCAGGGCTGTTTTTATAAAGGAAGACCGGTCGTACCACCGATCGTCAGACCAATCAGAGGCACAATCAAGACCGGTCCTTGGGGTTCTAAGACAGGTCGCACATGACCATTTTCTATCCGTTGGAGCTCGATTCTTGGAGCCTATAAAGGCATATTTCGAGGGTTTTGAGGGCATCACTTGCACACCCATTTAGAGCATTAAGAGAGGCTATTAAGACTTTCATCTAATCTCTTTTGCTCATCATTGTCTTGAGTTCATCCTTCAAACCTAGCCATTAATGGCACTACATTGAGTATTCAAAGCTCGGTTTGAACAATGAACTCAAGCATTGCATTCATGGTTGTCCCTATCATTGAATCTTCATCTTGAAGTCAGTTATAGCCATTGAATGATCTGATTGATAGTTCCTTCATTAACCATTGCATTCCAATAGGCATATGGAACATCAATACCTTCTCCCACCTACCCGGCACTAGTATAGGAACATCATATGCATTGGTAGCTGATTGTGGGAGCTTGGAGAGGAGCTAAGGCATTCGTGGAAGCTGAAGCTACTCATCAACGACGCTGAATCGAGGCTCATCTCTTGTAAGTGTTTAAGCGTATAGATTCATTGTTTGATTTCCCCTTCTTCTTGAGAGTGGGGTCTAGAGATTGTGACCCAATCTCGGAGTTGTCCTTGAGTAGGACGTGTAAGTCCTTGCGTAGGCCTCCGACACGGGAGAATACGTGCGTAGGAGTTGAGAAGTCCTTGTGTAGGCATTTACCTTGTGTAGGTTGTAAAGGTTGAGAGGTGAACCTCATTTAAAACCTCCGATAGTGAATGCTGGTGTACTCAAAGGAGTTGGGTACTTGAACCGGGAGTGGAGCAGACTTAGCGTCGAACCACTATAAATCATTATGCATTGTGAGATTGAATGATTGCAATGTGGTGAATGCATTTTGTCTATTATTGTTCCTTGTTGATCAATCTTATAAGTGCTTAACTGTATGCCCATCTTGTGTTCAACAAAATGCTCATATGCCATCTTTGAATGATTCATACAAACATGCATATGAACTGTTTGACTAAATGCTTCTCTTAGAATAGTTGTCAAATTGAGTTGGATCTTGGGGGATCAATTGATATCATTTACATGTGCTTAATTGTTATATTGTAGTATTAATGAAATTGAGTTTTTGAATTTGCGAAAAATATTTAAAAGTCCTATTCACCCCCCCCCCCCCCCCCCCCCCTCTAGGACATAAGCATACCTTCAAGCTTATCTCACTAGCGGTAAAACCGCAATTTCACTAACTTTGTTTGTTTTTATTTTTTATTTTTTTCTTTTGCAGGGATTTTTAGGAAATTGAAAATGAAGTAGGCATCTTAAGTTCTCAAATCAAGTGTTATCTTTCTAACCTTACTCTTCTTCTCCCCATATTCATTCTCATCATATTCATCTCTTGTAGAGTGGGTGGAGATTCCTTTTTGGATCTCTGATAGGTTGGCCTTGTGCTGCCTTGATTCCTATTGGTCGGCTCTGCGGTCTTGGATCACCTTGTGCTTAGAGATTTCTCTTCTCAACTCTATTCCTCTTTCTTCTTTTTCTGCACTTTTCTCAAAAGATTCAAAGAGTGGGTGAGGAGTTCTCTGAACCCCTATTGACCAGGAGAAATCGGTCTCTATCCTTGCTTCTGGCTCAGCCATTGTAAGACACTTTGTGCTTCGGTCTTAGAGAGAAGTAAAGGAAGGAAGAAAGAATTCCTTTTTGTTTCATTCTCTTAGGATTTGCATGCCACATTGGGCTTGGGATTCCAATAACTGACTCATTGGTGAAGGGGGAATAGTAGAAGGAATTGACAGAGAACCACGTGCTAGGAGACATCTAAATTCTCCAATTTTGTCTGAAAGTATGGCTGCACATCAACCCAATCCTATGGCCAATCAAAATCTGGGCCAAAACCAAACCGAAACGGGAGAGAATGTGGTTGAAATGTTCCCCGACCAAGAGCATTATGTGATTACTTGCAACCAGCAAGAGCGAGCACTCCCTTATGCATAGTTTTTCCATAAAATGCAGGGAACGTAGATTTGAAACCAGGAGTAATCCAACTCCTCCCGAGATTCCATGGATTAGACAGTGAAAGTGCCTATCAACACCTTAAGGAATTTGATGAGGTAATAACCACCATGCACTTTGCAAATGTAACCGATGATGTGGTGAGGCTTAAATTAGTTCCTTTTACGCTTAAAGATAAAGTTAAAGGTTGGCTTCATGCATTAAGGCCAAGATCAATTGGCACATGGACTGATATGCATAGGGAGTTCATTAAAAAGTTCTTCCCTATCCACAAAACGAACATGTTGAGGTACCTTATCATGAATTTTGCCTAAAAGGAGGATAAGACCTTCTTCCAATGTTGGGAGAGGTTTAAGGACTTATTAAATGCATGCCCACATCATGGCTATGAAATTTGGCGGGTTATAAGCTTTTTTTTATGAAGGACTGACTTCACCCATGCGCCAATTCGTAGAGATGATGTGCAATGGGGAATTCATGAATAAGGAAGCTGAGGAAGCATGGGACTATTTGGAGGAATTGGCTGAGAATGCACAATCTTGGGATACATCTAAACCAACAAATTCCAAGACTAGCCAACAAAAGGAAAAATGAGGAATTTATGTCCTATCAAAAGATGATGACATAAGTGCACGTGTGGCTAGCCTCACAAGAAAAGTCGAGGCCATGGAATTAAAGAAAGGAGAGACGATCAACTCTAAGGACGTTGAAACTGTTTGTGGAATTTGTGCCGGAAATCAACATACAACACAAGATTGTCCCACAATTTCAGCAGTTCAAGACATCTTACAAGAACAATCAAATGCCATAAACAGTTATCAACGGCAATTTGGTGCTCGAAACTCAAACACGTTTAATTTTAGTTGGAAGAACCATCCCAACTTCAGTTGGAGGAATGGACCCACTGCGAATGCAAACAATATCCCTCAAGCTCAACCTTTACTAGGTCCATCCCTGGTCATTATACCAAAAGTTACGCTAGAGGAGATCTTGGGTCCATTCGTATCGATTCAAGCTGAATATAACATGACTAATTCTCTGAAAATAGATGGGTTCATGCAAGAGCAATTGAAATTTAATCAAAGTTCAACTCAAGCCATCAATGACTTGAAAACTTCAATGGCTAGAGTTGAATCTCACCTCAGTGTTAGGGAGAAAGGCACACTTCCTGCCCAACCTCTTCCTAACCTAAGAACCCAATTTGAGATACAAGATGCAAGCTCATCCTCCTAACATACGGAGCATGTTCAAGCTATCACCACTTTGAGAAGTGGGAAAATAATTGATAAATCTAATCCGGTGAAGGCCACAAATCCTAAGGATCCGAAAAATTCCAAAGAGGATGATAGCTCAAACAACACTCCACAAGAGAAAGAACTGGAAAGGCAATACAAGTCGGTTGCCCCGTTTCCCCAAAGGTTGATTTCACCCAAACCTTTAGATAAAAACCTGAAGATTTTAGAGGTTTTCAAGCAGGTGAAGATCAACATTCCGTTGTTGGATGCCATAAAGCAAATACCATCCTATGCTAAATTTCTAAAGGAATTGTGCACAGTCAAATGGAAACACAATATTCACAACAAAGTTCTTTTGACTGAGAATTTGAGTGCTATTATCAAACAAGAGGTGCCCAAAAAATACAAGGATCCGGGTAGTCCAACCATCTCGTGCATCATAGGAGATTACCGGATTAAACAAGCCTTACTCGGTTTAGGGGTAAGTGTTAACCTCATTCCGTACTTGGTTTATGAACAACTTGGGTTAGGTGAATTGAAACCCACCAAAACCACACTCCAACTTGCTGATAGATCTATTCGTATACTGAGAGGAGTGATTGAGGATGTTTTAGTCCAAGTTGATAAATTCTACTACCCAGTAGACTTTATTGTTTTGGATACACATCTCGTAATAGGTATCGGTGCTCAAATTCCCGTCATACTTGGCCGCCCTTTTCTAGCTACTTCCAATGCAATTATTAATTGTAGAAACGGGCTTGTACAAATGTCCTTTGGAAATATGACTCTGAGCTGAATATATTTGATTTATGCAAACAACCACAGGAAGTTGATGATGAGATCCACGAGATAAATGTGATTGAATCATTCGTGGAGGATACATTCCCTCTGACATTATATTCTGACCCTTTGGAGGCATGTGTGGCCCACTCTCATGAGATAAATGATGACACAATACGAGAGATGGATGCCATTTTAGATGTGATGCCGGTACTTGATAACAAAAAATGGAGGGCCCTATTTGAGCCTTTACCCTTAAACGAGAACAAGCCCCTCTCATCCAATATCAAGGCACCAACACTCGACCTAAAACCATTACCAAGTGAGTTGAAATATGTTTATTTAGGTCAAGATGAGACATATCCGGTGGTGATTTCTTCCCACTTGGATGAGGAACAAGAGAGTAGGCTAATAGCCACTCTAATAGAGCATAAGAGTGCCATTGGATGGTCGATTGCGGATCTCAAAGGCATAGACCCACTGATTTGTACTCATCGCATACACCTTAAGGAGAATGCGAAAACATCTAGGCAACCACAAAGACGAATCAATCCAAACATGAAGGATGTGGTCAAGACCGAAGTGGTGAAACTATTGGATGTGGGTATTATTTACCCAATATCCTATAGTCAATGGGTGAGCCCAAATCAAGTGGTGCCTAAGAAATTCGGAATAACCATCGTAGCCAATGCCAATAATGAACTCGTACCAACCAGAGTCACTACCGGTTGGAGAATGTGCATTGATTACAGGAACCTAAACACGGTTACAAGGAAAGACCACTTCCTCCTACCATTTGTTGATCAAATTTTAGAAAGTTTGGTGGGTCATTCCCATTTTTGCTTCCTTGATGTCTATTCAGAGTACAACCAAATAGAGATTGCCCTTGAAGACCAAGAAAAGACTACATTCATATGTCCATTAAGCACTTTCGCCTATCGACGGATGCCATTTGGACTATGCAATGCCCCTGCCACTTTTCAGCGTTGTATGATGAGTATCTTTTCCGATATGGTGGGGACAATTCTTGAAGTCTTCATGGATGATTTCTCAATATTTGGTTGTAGCTTTGATGAGTGCCTTGTGCACTTGAAATCTGTGTTGAAAAGATATGAAGAGAAGAACCTTGTGTTGAATTGGGAGAAATGTCACTTCATGGTTCAAAAGGGAATTGTACTTGGTCACATTGTCTCATAAAAAGGAATCGAGGTGGACAAAGCGAAAATCGATCTTATCTCTAACCTTCCACCACCCAAGAGCATACGAGATGTGCGGTCCTTTTTGGGACATGCCGGATTTTATAGAAGGTTCATAAAGGACTTCAGTTCACTCTCTCGTCCTTTATGTAACCTACTTCAAAAGGAAAACTCATTCGAGTGGAATGAAGATTGTCAAAATGCCTTTACCACACTTAAAGGTATGTTGACATGTGCTCCCATAATGCAACCACCTGATTGGAGCCTTCCTTTTGAAATTATGTTCAATGCAAGTGACTATGCTATTGGGGCTATGCTAGGCCAAAGAAAAGTGAAGAAGCCATGTGTTATCTACTATGCAAGTAGAACCTTAAAATCAGCCCAAGCAAACTACACTACTACAGAAAAAGAACTTTTAACCATAGTTTTTGCCTTGGACAAGTTTAGGTCCTACTTGATTGGATCCAAGATCATCATATTCACTGACCATGCCGCGCTTAAGTACCTTCTCTCTAAGAAGGATGCTAAACCACAGTTGTTAAGATGGATCCTTCTACTCCAGGAATTTGACATAGAGATACGTGATAAGAAAGGAGTAGAAAATGTAGTGGCTGACCATCTCTCTCGACTTGTTCTCACCGATTCCCCTGAGACGACCGCGATCAATGACATGTTCCCTGATGAACAACTTTTTAAAGTCTCCCAATTTCCATGGCATGCGGACATTGATAACTATCTTACTACAGGTATGATTCCTACACATTGGAAAAAGCAAGATAAGGATAAGTTCTTCAATGAGGTGTAAAAATTCCTATGGGACGACCCATACTTATTCAAGTATTGTCCCGATCAAATCATAAGGAGATGTGTGACAGATGATGAACAACAAAGTATCATCTCCTTTTGTCATTCTCAAGCATGTGGTGGCTACTTTTCGGCTAAGAAGACCACAGTCAAAATTCTGCAATGTGGGTTTTATTGGTCCACTATGTTCAAGGACACCCATGAGTTTTGCAAAACATGTGAGCCTTGTCAGAAATTGGGAGGAATCTCCCGTAGAAATATGATGCCACTCAATCCCATCTTAATAATCGAAATTTTTTATTGTTGGGGCATCGATTTCATGGGTCCATTCCCATCTTCTTTTGGAAACATTTATATCTTGCTTGCTGTTGACTATGTGTCCAAATGGGTCGAGGCAATCCCATGCCGGAATAATGACCATAAAACAGTCATTCGTTTCTTAAAAGAGAATATTCTTTCCCGGTTTGGAACACCCCGAGTCATCATAAGTGATGGAGGGTATTACTTTTGTTATCGCCCATTTGAAACCTTAATGAAGAAATATGGCGTTAATCACAAAGTAAGCACTCCCTATCACCCACAAAAAAGTGGACAAGCTGAGATATCCAACAGGGAGATTAAACATATTTTGGAGAGAACGGTGAACCCCGATCGCAAGGATTGGTCGCTTCGACTTACCAATGCGCTTTGGGCTTACCGTACCGCTTTTAAGACCCCTATTGGAATGTCTCCCTATAGACTTGTCTATGGGAAGGCTTGTCACTTGCCTGTGGAGTTGGAACATAGGGCGTATTGAGCAATAAAGAAGATGAATTTTTTATTCTGACAAAGCAAGCTCGTTGCGCAAACTTCAATTGAATGAACTTGCGGAACTCCGGAACGAAGCATATGAGAATGCGAGAATTTACAAGGACAAGACGAAGGTGTTCCATGATAAGAACATTCTTCGTAAGACATTCACGATTAATAAAAAAAAGTCCTTCTGTATAATTCTCACTTACATTTATTTCTGGGGAAATTGAGATCTCGATGGATCGGTCCCTACATAGTACAAACTGTTTATCCATATGGGACCGTCAAGTTGTTAAATCCTAGAACGGTAACATCTTTAAGGCGAGTGGTCAGCGATTAAAGCTGTTCTTTGAGAAGTTTCCTTCAGAAGGTATGTCCATACCTCTGACTGATCCTGTGTATCAGGATGGTTGATCTCCTAGTCTGATGGAGGTATAGAGTAGTTAGGATTAGGATTTTGTTGCTTTTGTTCTCTTGTTCATAAGTTTGTTAGAAGGAGGTAGAATTCCACTTTTCATTCTCTCAGGTACTATCATTCCTCACTCCCTTATATTTTAGAATTGCTCTCATGTTTTGCTCATTGAACATCTTTTACATTGAGGACAATGCAAGATTTAGTTGGGGAGGTGTAGGATCACTAGGATGAATCCAGTGTTTTGTAACATCTCGAGCAATTATGTAGGAATTTTTTCAAATTTTCTAAAATTTCAAAACTCTTTTAGAAAACCTTACTACTATGCATTCGAGATGATACGAGCATAAGAGGAGGGGATACGAAGTGTATGATGTTGTAAGTCTTGAACTTCTCTTAACATAATGCTTTTATATGTGAATTCCCCTATTTATGTGATTGATAGAAAATTTGAACACTCTTACACCTAGTTCACATTACACGATTTTCATGGGTTGAAAAGATTATGTGATTTGTGGATTAGCTAGGCTTTGCTTTAAGGTGTTGAGAAACTAAGCCAGGGTACTTTGTCAATTCTTGTTCATGGGAAAACAACGAAAGATATGGATTTCTAAAATCCCTATCTAATTTAAAAGAAAAAGGAAAAGGAAGGATGAAATTGGGAATGATGGAAAAATGGTGGAAAATTCCGATTAGGGCTACCTATTACCAACCGGGGGATGGTCTACCCGTAACCAAAGTCGGAAATGAGACGTAGTGTGAAAGCCGTCGAAAGGACAGTAAGGCAAATTCGTGTCTTTGACTTGTTGTTGCTCTATATACCTTGAGATCTATAGTCTAGTTGATCTATGAAGAAGATAATCCTGGAAACCCATGAGATGAACTTTCACGATGCACACGAGGTTGAATTTGTTCAAGTTCTTCTATTTATCAAACAATCAGCGGGAATTTCATATGGGCACTTATTATGTTTTGAGAGTTTACGGTTTCAACCTCTGTCACCTAATTTTTCTGAATCTTACACTTGAGTGTCTTGGGATGTATAGAAGAATGGTTTCTAAAGGAGAGTTGGGTTTGGAGAATGAAACTTGTTTCACGCATGTTTTGCTCGGGACTAGCAAAATGCTGGTTGGGGGGTGTGTTGAGCTCTTAATTGTGCATATTCTAACCCCAATTCATCACTCATTATGCAAGTCCCTGTGAATCGACCTCGGTCTTACCGATATTATTACTACATCGCAACCCTACACTTGGGGAAGCGAACAATAGCCCCATGAGGAAAAACTTCTTTAACAATATATGGGCCGGTCCATCGAGATCGTAATTTTCCTGAAAAAAGATGAAGTCGAGAATTGTATAAGAGCACTTTTCGACCTTCCTGGAAAGATTTCCTGAAGATGTGTTTGTCATGGAATACTTTCATTCTACTCTTGTAAATCCTTGAGTTCTCATAAGCATCGTTCCGGATCCCATCAAGCTCATTAAGTTGGAGTTTGCGAAGCGAGCTAGCCTTGTCAATGTTAAAATTTAATGCTCGAATTGCCCAATAGGCTTTGTGTTCAATTTCCACAGGCAAGTGGCAAGCTTTCCCATAGACAAGTCTATAAGGGGACATTCCAATGGGGGTCTTGTAAGCAGTACGGTGAGCCCAAAGTGCATCGTCTAATCTAAGCGACCAATCTTTACGATCCAGCCTCACCTTTTTTCCAAAATTTGTTTAATTTCCCGATTGGAAATTGCAGCTTGCCCACTCGTTTGTGGGTGGTATGGGGTACTCACCTTATGTCTAATGCCATATTTCTTCATTAAGGCTTTGAAAGGCCTATTGCAAAAGTGAGAACCACCATCACTAATGATGGCTCGAGGAGTTCCAAATTTCGAAAAGTATGTTTTCTTTAAGGAACTTTAGAACCATACGATGATCGTTGGTTCTACATGGAAAAGCATCTATCCATTTAGACACATAGTCTACAGCAAGCAATATGTAGACATGTCCAAAAGATGAGGGGAACGGTCCCATGAAATTGATGCCCCAACAGTCAAAGACTTCAAGATGTTGAATTGGGGTAAGAGGCATCATATTTTAACGGGACAATCCTACTAGCTTTTGGCAACGCTTGCATGCTTTGTAAAACTCGTGGGTGTCCTTAAATAAAGTAGGCTAATAAAAACCACACTACATAATTTTTGCGGTGGTTTTCTTGGCAGAAGAATAACCACCACACGCTTGATTATGACAAAAGGAGATGACAGAATTATGTTCATCATCAGGGACACATCTCCTAATAATTTGTTCTGAGAAATATTTAAAAAGTAAATGTTCATCCCAGAAAAATCTGCGCACTTCCCTTAGAAATTTTCGTTTGTCCTGCGTAGTCTAATGAATCGGCATCGCACCTGTGGAAAGATAATTAGCTATGTCAGCGTACCATGGTGGATGCATAGCAACAAAGAGTTGCTCATCAGGGAATGAGTCCTCAATAGGTGACTTGTTAATGGAATTAGGTAGGACTAGGCGGGATAAATGATCTGCCACCACATTCTCTACTCCCTTCTTGTCTTTGATCTCCAAATCGAATTCTTAAAGGAGTAGGATCCATCTAAGGAAACAAGGCTTGGCATCCTTCTTAGAAACAAGGTGTTTCAGCGCCGCATGATCTATGCAAACAATGACCTTGAATCCTATTAAGTAAGGCCTGAATTTGTCCAAGGCAAAAATGACGGCTAGGAGCTCCTTCTCCATAGTCGAGTAATTAACTTGGGCGGGATTTAAGGTCCAACTCGCATAGTAGACATCGTGGGGCTTCTTATCCTTCTTTTGGCCTAGCACAGTCCAATAGCATAATCGGTCGCATCGCACATCAACTCAAAATGTACGGACCAATCCGGTGGTTGCATGATAGGAGCGGTTGTCAACATGTCTTTTAGCTTTGAAAAAGCTAATTGACATTCGGCACTCTACTCAAATTGGTTCTCCTTTTGGAGAAGGTTACATAAGGGCCTTGAGATATGATTGAAATTCTTTATGAACCTTTTATAAAAGCCAACGTGTCCAAGGAAGGACCGCACATCGCGTATGCTTTTGGGTGATAGTAGATTGGAAATTACATCAATTTTGGCCCGGTCTACCTCTATTCCATTGGACGAGGTTATATGTCCAAGAACTACTCCTCTTTGTACCATAAAATGACACTTCTCCCAGTTTAAGATAAGGTTCTTCTCCTCACACCTTGTCAAGACCAATTTCAAGTGGTTGAGGCAGTCATTAAAGGTACAACAAAAAATAAAAAAATCATCTATGAATACCTCGAGAAATTCACCCATCATGTCTGAGAAAATACTCAACATGCATCATTGGAATGTGGTAGTTGTATTACATAGCCCAAATGGCATTCTTCGGTATGCGAACTTGCCAAACGGGCATGTAAAGGTGGTCTTCTCTTGGTCTTCTAGGGCTATCTCAATTTGGTTGTAACCGTAATAGCCATCTAGGAAGCAATAATAGGAGTCACCCGCTAACCTCTCCAAAATTTGATACATGAATGGGAGAGGGAAGTGGTCCTTCCTAATGACTGTGTTTAGCTTCCGATAATCAATGCACATACGCCAACCAATGGTCACTCTAGTCGGTATAAGCTCATTGTTGGCCTTTTCTACGATGGTAATACCAGACTTCTTAGGGACAACTTGGGTAGGACTCACCCGTTGGCTATCCGAGATGGGGTAGATGATACCCACATCTAGCTAGTAGCTTTAACACCTCGGTTTTGACAACCTCTATCATATTTGGATTTAACCTTCTTTGGTGTTGTCTAGTCATTTTCGCGTTCTCTTCGAGGTGGATACGATGAGTACATACCAAGGAGTCTATCCCCTTGAGGTCCACTATTGTCCAACCTATAGCCCCCCTATGTTCTTTGAGTAGCTCAATCAACTTGAGCTCTTGGTCTTTTTCTAGGTGAGTGACAATGACAACCAGGAATGTTTCTTCTTGACCCAAATATACATATTTCAGCTCAGATGGCAATGGTTTAAGGTTAAGCTTTGGTGGTTTGATGTTAGACAGTAGAGGCCTTGATGTGGTAGTGGCAATCTTTAAAAATGGAGCCTCCACCAGCTGGCATCAACTACCGATTTCTCAATATTCAACGCTTGCACAATTTCACTAATAATGGGGTCTTTGGAATCTTTGAAATATGCCAAGCATGTTTCCAAGCTTTCTAGTGATTCAAGTTGGAAGAGCTCTTCTTCTTCAAAAGATTCAGGCATGTTTACCTCGAAGAGTTTGTCATCATCATCCCTATGCCTTTTGCCCAGATGAAACACATTTACCTTCAATGTCATGTTTCCAAAGGACAAATACATTACCCCAATTCGGCAATTGATAATTGTGTTTGATGTAGCAAGGAACGGGCGGCCTAAAATCACCAGTATTTGAGTGCTAGCATCTATAACCGGTTGCATGTCCAAGACGATAAAATCTACCGGGTAGTAAAATTTGTCAACTTGGACTAGAACATCCTCAACTCTCCCTCTTGGTACACGGATCGATCTATCAGGGAGTTATAATGTGGTTTTGGTAGGTTTTAATTCACCAAGACCCAATTGCTCGTATACCGAGTACGGGATCAAGTTTACGCTTGCCCCCAAGTCTAGCAATGCACGTTCAATCCGGTAGTCACCAATGATACATGAAATTGTGGGACTACCGGGGTCCTTGAATTTTGGGGGGGTCTTTTGAGTGAGAATGGCACTCACTTGCTCATTTAGGAAGGCCTTTTGTTGCACATTATATTTGCGTTTGGTTGTGCGTAAGTCCTTTAGAAACATGGCATAAGAGGGGATTTGTTTAATGACATCAAGCAATGGAATGCTGATCTTGACTTGTTTGAAAATCTCTAGAATATCATGAGAGTTTGGAAGAGATTTTGGAGCAACCAATCTCAAAGGGAATGGTGCTACGGGCTTATAAACGTGCTCCATTTCTTGTGGGGCTGAGTTAGATCCATCCTCATCCTCAGAATTTACCGGATCATTAAGCTTGTCGGCCTTCACCGGAATAGATTTGTCAATTTGCTTACCACTTCTAAGAGTGGTGACGGATTTGAATTGCTTCACATGTTGGTTGGGGAGATTAGGGATGCTTATTCATGTACTTGCTTTGGATTGGGCTGAGGTTGGGCCGGAAAAGTCCCTTCCCTAGCATTAAAGCATCCCTTAATCTCATCAATCGAGGCTTTAAGCTCTTGGAAAATTTGTTGGTTCGTTTAATTTATTTGCGTTTGCCCTTGCATAAACGCCTTCAGAGTATCTTCCATTGAGAATTGAGGTGGGGCCATGTTTTGCATGGGTGGCCCTCCTTGAAAGTTGGTAAGATTTCCCGTGGGATTCTTCCAACTGAAATTTGGGTGGTTCTTCCAAGTAGAGTTATACGTGTTACCCATCGGTCCATTAAGAGGCCGTTGATAACCATATGTAGCATTTGCATGTTCTTGTAACAGCTCTTGAAACGCAAGAATTGTAGGACAATCTTGCGTAGCGTGTATATTGGTGGAGCAAATTCTACACATGTTCTCAATAACTTCATTGGACTTTGAAAATCCACTCTTATTAAGTTTCATGGCCTCGATTTTCCTTGTGAGGCTGGCTGTCTTTGCATTCACATCATCTTCTTCTTTAAGAATATAGATGCCTCCTTTTTTCTTTTGTTGAGGATGCTTGAGATTATTAGCTTTGTTCGAGGTATTCCAAGATTGGGCATTCTCGGCCAACATATCCAAGTAACTCTAAGCTTCCTCTGGATTTTTACTCATAAACTCGTCGTTGCACATCATCTCTACGAATTGGCGCATGTTGGAACTTAATCCATCGTTGAAGAAGTTTATGATTTGCCAGCTTTCGTAGCCATGATGTGGGCAAGCAAGTAGGAGGTCCTTAAACCTTTCCCAACATTGGAAGAATGACTCATTCTCTTTAACTGAAAAGTTCATTATGGCTCTTCAAAGGGTGTTCGTTTTATGAGTCTGGAAGAAATTTTTCAAGAATTCCTGGGTCATCTCATTCCATGACCCTATCGAATGTGGTCTAAGAGAGTGAAGCCAAGTCTTGGCTCTTTCTTTCAATGAAAAGGGAAAAAGTTTGACTTTTATAGCATCTTCTGAGACATTAGTGTATTGCAAACTAGCCACCACTTCTTCAAATTCCTTTAAGTGTAGGTATGGGCTTTCAGAGTCTAGCCCATGGAACTTTAGCAAAACTTGAATCACACCCAGCTTTATATCAATATTTCCCTCAGTTGGTGGTAAAACCACGCACGAGGGTGTAGTTGTACGGGTCGGTTGTAAGTAATCCCGTAAAGATCTCATTGGAGGAACATTATGCACCTCATTCTCTCCTACTCCCTCTTGATTTGCGTTTGTAGTTGGAGTAGGGGGGGGGGGGGGGGGATTCCTTAAAGGTGTTTGATCCATACTCCCCAAACTATCACAAAACTCTTGGTATTTTCGGACTCGTCTATAGACTAATAATGGTTCAAGTAAACCACCTTTGGATTGGAGATGATTGGTGTGGTCACGTTCTCAACGGGACATAAACCACGCAATCCAAAATTTAAACTAATCCTAAGTCCTAAAATCTGAAAATCAAGAAATCTGTAAAAAAACACTAAATTAGAAGGATATTACCCGATTCGCTTGAACTATGAAAGGATTCCTACAAAACAAAAGAACTTGTTAGTCCTAAGAAATCAGAAAAACCTATCTATTTCTACAGCCACTAAACACAATCTAGAACCATTTATCTAAATTCCCCGGCAACGGCGCCAAAAACTTGTTTGCTCGCCTCAAGTGCAAGGCTGCGATGTAGTAATAACTCTCGGTAAGACCGAGGTCAATCCACAGGGAATTAGAAAACCAATTCTAAACTATTCCAGCAACTAGAATTAAAGCAATTTAGATAATCAATTAAGAAAACTAACTCGAAACAGTAATTTAGGAAAATCAGAAATTAAAGGAACTAAGGCTTTTAAGGATCCACTTGTAGTAATCCCATGTCAATCCAATTAATCCAAGCATAAAACACAACTAGATTCAAAGTTCTATCTCTCATCTAGTTGGAAGATAAATCATTGAAACACATTCAATCCCACTTAAGTTGAACTTCCAAGTTTTAGTCCTATTCATTCACATAGCATTCGAAATCATAGCCTTCGGAGTAACAACCATGCCTATGGACTATGGCATGCTCAAGGGTTACCATAATTCAAATATAATTATGCAAAACATGATAATCTCAGAGAATTGCAAAGAATCCATGTCCGGAGCACATGAACTCTCATAAAACTTTTAAAAATATCAACTTTATATGAACTTGAACATTCAAAATTCAAACTTAAAGTGAAAGTACTTGAATCAAACTGAATTAAACATAAAATTGGCTACAAGCTTCACCTCTCAGCCCTAGCTGAGAGATTCTAGCCGAGCATTATCATACTACAACTAGAGCTCAATGTAAAAGACATAAAAACTAGAAAAACCGGAATCGACGGAGTTGTGGATGCTCCACAGTGCTCTCCTTCACTTCCCACAACCTCCAATCTCTTCTAGGATGCCTTTAGACAAAGCCCTAGGTTCCCTTTTATAGAATAGTGTGGAAGATTCCAGATTACGTAAGAAATCACGAAACTGGGTAGAGAAAATCGAAGATTCTAAGACAAGCTCTGTTACGCAAACGACTGGTCGGACGACCGATCTGAGTTCCTAGACGACCGGTCGTAAAAGGAAGAAAACGACCGATCGTAAAAACGGTCCAGTGACTTTTTGGAATTTCCTCCCCTCTCTGTTGAGTGTTCAACGGGTCTAGCTTGGTCCAGTGAGAAGTGCAGCAATGGGAGGTCTCTGTTGAAGTGCAGACCGGTCGGACGACCGGTCTTGTGTCTTGGCAGACCAGTCGGATGACCGGTCTTCAGTGCTATTCATTCTGCACTTCTTCTTCATTCTTTCTCGTTCTCCCTTGCTTCTTTCTCCCATCTTTGGCACTTACTTCTTTGATCTTCAATGCATCCAAAGTGACTCTTTTAACCGTGAATTGGTGAAATCCCCCTCTCATTCCTAGAATCACAAAAACATGTATTAGATTAGGCTTTAAACATGAAAACCATGCATATAATGTGATGTAATGGGTCGGCAAATGTATAAATTGGAGGCTCAACAATGATGCTCGGCTAGAACCTCTTAGCTAAAGCTAAGAGGTGAAGCTTATAGCTAGTTGTTGGAACTAGAAAATGGGACACGAGGACATTTTCTCGAAAATGGTGTTTTGTTGCTCTGGGGTTCTGAGTAATGGAAACATTCATAGACAATCACAAGCATTCACAAAAAGGTACACAAGAAGAGATATCGCAAGGCGAATTTTATTCCAGAGATTCTGAGATCTTTTACATTCCGGGCTGTGATACCGGCCACGAGCCTTTAATTACATCAATGGATGATCACCCTTGATTAAAAGGCAAAAGTAAATGGATGCATGCATCATAGATAAGTTAAATAAAGTATTAAGAGAGCATGAATGTAAATGAAACAAATCACAAACAACATAAAGATTTTTACGTGGAAACCCTTGTGGGAGAAAACCATGGCTCAAAGCGACAAGATTCCACTATGAATGTAGATATACAATAGATGGAATGTTAGAAAGAAAGCACGGATAGATCGAGCAAGTAATTTAAATTGTTAGGGATTATGGTCTTGAGTTCATGGTTGTATAGACCTATTTGTTTTATTATGTACTGAACCATCTTTGTATTAGTCAGATGTCTATGTCCCATGTTTTGGCCGGAGATCCGGGCAGAGACTGTCAGGGTTTTTATTGAGAGGGTATAACTCTAGGTTTGCAGCTGTCATGTGTGGACAGGCGACCTCGGGAAGATCGGTCCACAATCGTGTGTACCTGAGCAGCCCAACCGACGGATGCCGTTTGGATGGGTAGGGCATCGACTGTTGTGTTGTGGCAGTTCATAGCAATTGCTTTGTAGAGAATCGAAACTTTTTGATATGGTTTATCGTGATAACCATAGTCCTGTTTGTCTAGGTTTCTACCCAAATCGGATCACATCTTTATAGTAGACATAAATGATGACATATTGGCCTAGTTCTGGACGCTGGCGGCTTCTTTCCGGTAAGTCATTTCGTTTATCGCGTCGAATTGAGTCAAACCTCGAAGATGCTCAATTCTGTTCATTTAGAGTCCCTGGAACGTCCATTTGATCGTTCCATTGCGTCCGGAACGCTCGAAATACCCAAAATAAGCTCAAACGAAACTTGAAAACACTTAAAATTGAGTCTGGTGCACCTGTAAACATTCTCTACAATTGGCTGATTTTTTGGGTGCGTGGGACTTATTTTACGGGTGCGTGGGGTCTTACGCACCTAAAAATTAAGTGCCTATTTTTTTATGAATTTAGGGGTGCGTGGAGTATTTTTCGGGTGCGTGGGACTGAATTTACAAATTTGAATTTCGTTGAATTTATGGACGCGTGGGACCCGAACTTATGGATGCGTGGGGCATTTTTCGGGTGCGTGGGAGTCCGATGCATTTGTCTGATTTATGTCGAATTAATGGACGTGTGGGACCCGAATTTATAGATGCGTGGACCATTTTCTGGGTGCGTGGGACCATTTTATGGGTGCGTGCCCACACTTAGAATTCGGACCTGTGGGGGAAAATGTTAACGATCGAAAGGTATTCCGGCGACCGAGAAGGGTTTCCAGCGATCGGAAAAGTATTCCGGCGAGGGTTTCCGGTGGGGATTTCGGATTCCCAAAGGATGGCAGCTCTCTCTTTCTGAAAAACTGTCCAAATGATTCGTTGGACGGGGTATTTATAGCCGAAGACGCCGGAACTCCACCAATGAGGGGCTGCCACTTGCCACGCACCCCTAAAATACCCTCAACGCACCTTAAAATTGACGTGCGGAGGTCCGACGCACCCAAAAATGATTTCTGAAAATATCTAATTTTTTGGGTGAGTGGGACTTAATTTCTGGGTGCGTGGGGCTCAACGCACCTTTAAATTAAGTGCCTGATTTTTAGTCGAATTTATGGATGCATGGGGCATTTTTCGGGTGCTTGGGACTCCGAAATGCCTCTAAATGAGGATCATAGAATGTGTCGAATTTAAGGGTGCGTGGACCCATTTTTGGGGTGCGTGGGGCACCAAAACACCTTTAAACGAATTCTTGTTTTTATTGATTTTTCAGGTGCGTGGGTACCCGAATTTATGGGTGCGTGGGACGTAAATTGGAACTCCACCATTTGGGTTTTGAATTTTGATGGGTTTGTGGGGCCCGTTGTTGAGCTCTTAATTGTGCATATTCTAACCCCAATTCATCACTCATTGTGCAAGGTTTGTATGGTTTGTAGGCTAATCCAATGCATGTTTTGTGACTACAGGACTGAGAGTGAACTCCACTCAATTGAAGACAAAAAGGGTTCACTTGGGATCATTCTGATGAAGAACATTTGAGGACCAAAGAAGAAAAGAAAGAAAGAAGTAAAGAAGAAAAGAAAGCAGAAGAAAGAAAGGAAGAAAACAAGAAGAAAAGAGAGCTGACCGGTCGTGACCGGTCGGTCAAGGAAGCCAGACCGGTCAGTGACCGGTCAGCCATACATGTTGGGCTACTACTGAAGACGTCCGACCGATCTTGACCGGTCGGACATGATGGCTGGAACTTCAATGAACAAGGCCGACCGGTCATGACCGGTCGGCCATGGCTGCTGTAACATAAGTGAAAACATCCGACCGGTCTTGACCGGTCGGACAGGCTTGCTGGTCTAATGTTTTACAAGGCCGACCGGTCATGACCGGTCGACCATGCTCGCTGGAATGATCATATATTGAGGCCGACCGGTCATGACCGGTCGGCTATGCGTAAGAAGTTAGAAACTTCCAAATATAGTCTTATTTTCTCTGCGCTGCGTAAGTATTACGCAATTTCTCGATTCTTCCGAAGTTATGGAGCCTCCAGACTATAAAAAGACACCTAGGGATTGTTCCTAGGGTATCCTAGAAGGGCTCAAGCGAGGTTGGAAGCTGTGGAAGTGAAGATTAGAGTTTCACAACTCCTTTTGGTTTGCTTTTGCTGTTTTTATGCTTTTTGTAGTTGTTTCATGTTTCCTTGGATCATGAACAGCTAAACCTCTTAGCTAGGGCTAAGAGGTGAAGCTTGTAGTGGATCCAAGATGTTTTAATTCATACTTAAGTGGTTTTAAGTGTGGAATTCATGATTATGAACTATGGTTTGAAGTTTATACAAGTTTTTGAGTAGTTTTTCTTAGTCTTATGATGACTCATGGATGTTTGGGAGAATTACTTAATTGCTTAATTGGTTTGTGACGGTCTAGACCTGTATGATCCGAGGAATCGGAGTGCGCTCTAGTACTATGTTCTTCATAAAGGAACTTCCTACCAAAGTTCTACTTTTCTGATTTTTCTGTAATGTGTATGGACTGTGCATGTGATTTGAATCCAGTTCAAATCCTGATCTAGCCTTGTCTTGTGACAGGACTTGAGGATGGTTATGATTGTGAACTAGACCTTTTGGAAAGGGGAATGACCTATGCAATTGAGCATGCTCAGATCAGCCTGCATTGAGTGAATCTTATGCATAGAACTTACATATTACAGACTGTTTGGTTTAACAGCTCTATCATCCGACTAGATAGACAGGAATGTCGATTCTAGTTGAGAGAATAAGAAACCACAGCGGATTGAACATCAAGGATTGCTACAAGTGGATCCTTGAACCCCTAGTGCCTTCTTATAATTAGTTACTTTCGATTTAATTCAACTTTTGTTACTCATCAATTTCATACAACATTCTGGTTAATAGATTTCAATAGATACTTGTGGATGAGTTTGTGAAATTCTACATAAGTTCCTGTGGATCGACCTCGGTCTTACCGAGTTTATTACTACATTGCAACCCTACACTTGGGGAGCGAACAAGTTTTTGGCGCCGTTGCAGGGGATTTTGAAGGTTTTCACAAATTTCTGAAATTAGTATCTATTTAGGATTTTTAGGATTTTAGGACTAATTTAGTTTGTTTATTTGATTTTTCTTTTCAGGGATTTCTAGGAAGCTGAAGAAGATACAAGGATTTTAAGTGCGAATCAGGTTCTATATTTCTAAACCTTACTCTTCTCCTTCTCCTATTCATTCCTATCTTATTCATCGCTTGTAGAGTGGGTGGAGACCCTTTTGGATCTCTGAAAGGTCGGCCTTTTTGCCACCTGGATTCTTATTGGTCGGCTCTGCCGTCTTGGATCACCTTGTGCTCAGAAATTTCTTTTCTCATCTCTACTCCTCTTTCTCCTTTTTCTGCACTTTTTCTCAAAAGATTCAAAGAGTGGGTGGGGAGTTCTCTGAACCCCTATTGACCAGGAGAAATCGGTCTCTATCCTTGCTTCTGGCCTAGCCATTGCAAGACACCTTGTGCTTCGGTCTTAGAGAAGAGTAAAGAAAAGGGAGGAAGAATTCTTCTTTCTTTCTGTTTCTTATTTTTGGTTTTGCATGCCACATTGGGCTCGGGATTCCAATAACCGACTCATAAGTGAAGGGGGGATAGTAGAAGGAATTGATAGAGAGCCACGTGCTAGGAGACATCTAGACTCTCCAATTTTATCTGAAAATATGGCTGCAAATCAACCTAACCCGGTCCAAAATCAAACTGAAACAGGGGAGAATGTGGTTGAGAATGTTCCCCGACCTAGGACTTTACGTGATTTCTTGCAACCTGCAAGAACGAGCACTCCCTCATGCATAGTATTTCCACCAAATGCAGGGAACGTAGATTTAAAACTGGGAGTGATTCAACTTCTCCCTAAATTCCATGGATTAGATAGTGAAAGTGCTTATCAACACCTTAAAGAGTTTGACGAGGTAATCACCACCATGCACTTTGCAAACGTAACGGAAGATATGGTGAGACTTAAATTCTTCCCTTTCACTCTTAAAGATAAAGCTAAGGGTTGGCTTTATGCATTGAGGCCAAGATCAATCGGTGCATAGACTGATATGCACAGAGAATTCATAAAGAAATTCTTCCCTACTTACAAAACAAATATGTTGAAGCGCCTTATCATGAACTTTGCCCAAAAGGAAGATGAAACCTTTTTCCAATGTTGGGAGAGGTTTAAAGACCTATTAAACACATGCCCACATCATGGCTATGAAATTTGGCGGGTTATAAGTTTTTTCTATGAAGGACTGACTTCACCCATGCGCCAATTTGTAGAGATGATGTGTAATGGGGAGTTCATGAATAAGGAAGCTGATGAAGCATGGGATTATTTGGAAGAATTGGCTGAGAGTGCACAGTCTTGGGACACATCTAAACCAACAAATTCCAAGACTAGCCAACAAAAGGAAAAGGGAGGAATGTATGGCTTATCAGAAGAAGATAACATAAGTGCACGGTTGGCTAGCCTCACAAGAAAGGTTAAAGCCATGGAATTAAGGAAAGGAGAAACAATCAACTCCACTGACGTTGAAACTGTTTGTGGAATTTGTGCTGGAAATCAACATGCTACACCAGATTGTCCCACAATTTCAGCAGTCCAAGGCATCTTACAAGAACAAACAAATGCCATAAACAGTTATCAACAGCAATATGGTGCTCGAAACTCAAACACGTTTAATCCTAATTGGAAGAACCATCCCAACTTCAGTTGGAGAAATGGACCCAATGCAAATGCAAACAACACTCCAAAAGTATCACTAGAAGAGATGTTGGGTGCATTCGTATCGGTCCAGAATGAATATAACAAGACAAATTCTCTAAAAATAGATGGGTTCATGCAAGAGCAATTGAAATTCAATCAAAATTCAAACCAAGCCATCAATGAATTGAAAACATCTCTGGCTAGAGTTGAAGCTCACCTTAGTGTTAGAGAGAAGGGCACACTTCCTGCTCAACCTCTTCCTAACCCAAGGACCCAGTATGAGATACAAGATGCAAGCTCATCCTCCCACCATACGGAACATGTCCAAGCTATCACCACTTTGAGAAGTGGGAAAGAAATTGACAAATCTAATCCGGTGAAGGCTCCAAAGCCTAAGGATCCGGAAATTCCCAAAGAGGATGATAGCCCAAACAATATTCCACAAGAGAAAGAACCGAAAAGACAATACAAGCCGGTTGCCCCATTTCCACAAAGGTTGATTTCACCTAAACCTTTAGATAAAAATCTGGAGATTCTGGAAGTTTTCAAGCAGGTGAAGATCAACATCCCGCTGTTGGATGCAATAAAACAAATACCATCTTATGTCAAATTTCTAAAGGAATTGTGTACAGTCAAAAGGAAACATAACGTTCACAACAAAGTTCTTTTGGCTGAGAATTTGAGCGCCATCATCAAACAAGAGGTGCCCCAAAAATACAAGGATCCAGGTAGTCCAACCATCTCATGCATCATAGGAGACTACCAGATTAAACAAGCCCTACTCGACTTGGGGGCAAGTGTGAATCTCATTCCATACTCGGTCTACGAACAACTTGGGTTAGGTGAATTGAAACCCACTAAAACCACACTCCAACTTGCTGATAGATCCATCCGGATACCGAGAGGAATGATAGAGGATGTTCTAGTCCAAGTTGATAAATTCTACTACCCAGTAGATTTTATTGTCTTGGACACACATCCCGTGATAGGCACCAGTGCTCAAATTCCTGTCATACTTGGACGACCGTTTCTAGCTACCTCAAACACCATTATCAATTGTAGAAACGGACTTGTACAAATGTCCTTTGGAAATATGACCCTTGAGCTTAACATATTTGAGTTATGCAAACAACCGCGGGAAGTTGATGATGATGTCCACGAATTAAACATGATCGAATCATTCGTGGAGGATACAGTCCCCTTATCACTATTTTCCAACCCTTTGGAGGCATGTATGGCCCATTCTCATGAGACAAATGATTACACAATACAAGAGATGGATGCCATTCTAGAGATGATGCCAGTACTTGACAATAAAAGATGGAGGGCCCCAATTGAACCTTTGCCTGTAAATGAGAACAAGGCCCTCCCATCTAACATCAAGGCACCTACACTCGACCTAAAACCATTGCCAAGTGAGCTAAAATATATTTATTTAGGTCAAGATGAGACATATCCAGTGGTGATTTCTTCCCACTTGGATGAGGAACAAGAGAGTAGGCTAATAGCCACTCTATTAGAGCACAAGAGTGCCATTGGATGGTCAATTGCGGATCTCAAAGGCATAGACCCACTGATTTGTACTCACCGCATACACCTTGAGGAAAATGCAAAGACATCCCGGCAACCACAAAGACGACTAAATCCAAACATGAAGGATGTGGTTAAGGCCGAAGTGGTGAAACTATTAGATGTAGGTATCATTTACCCAATATCCGATAGCCAATGGGTGAGCCCAACTCAAGTGGTGCCTAAGAAATCCCGAATAACCATCGTAGCCAATGCCAATAACGAACTCGTGCCAACTAGAGTCACTACCAGTTGGAGAATGTGCATTGACGACAGGAAGCTAAACACTGTCACGAGGAAAGACCACTTCCCCCTACCATTTGTTGATCAGATTTTAGAACGGTTGGCGGGTCATTCCCACTTTTGCTTCCTTGATGGCTATTCAGGGTACAACCAAATAGAAATTGCCCGTGAAGACCAAGAAAAGACTACATTCACATGTCCATTCGGCACTTTCGCCTATCGACGGATGCCGTTTGGACTATGTAATGCCCCTGCCACCTTTCAGCGTTGTATGATGAGCATCTTTTCTGACATGGTGGGAACCATTCTTGAAGTCTTCATGGATGATTTTTTCGTATTTGGTTGTAGCTTTAATGAGTGCCTTGAGCACTTGAAATCTGTGCTGAAAAGATGTGAAGAGAAGAACCTTGTGCTCAATTGGGAGAAGTGCCACTTCATGGTTTAAAAGGGAATTGTACTTGGTCATATCGTTTCACAAAATGGAATTGAGGTGGACAAGGCGAAAATTGATCTTATCTCTAACCTCCCACCACTCAAAAGCATACGAGATATCCGATCCTTTTTAGGACACGCAGGATTTTACAGAAGGTTTATAAATGACTTCAGTTCACTCTCTCGCCCTTTATGTAACCTACTTCAAAAGGAAAATTCATTCGAGTGGAATGAAGAATGTCAAAAGGCCTTTACCACCCTTAAAGGTATGTTGACATGCGCTCCAATAATGCAACCACCTGATTGGAGCCTCCCTTTTGAGATTATGTGCGATGTTAGCGACTATGCTATTGGGGCCGTGCTAGGCCAAAGAAAAGATAAAAAGCCATGTGTCATCTACTATGCAAGTAGAACCCTAAACTCAGCCCAAGCAAACTACACCACTACTGAAAAAGAACTTTTAGCCGTAGTTTTTACCTTGGACAAGTTTAGATCCTACTTGATTGGATCCAAGATCATTATATTCACTGACCATGCCGCGCTTAAGTATCTTCTTTCTAAGAAGGATGCTAAACCACGGTTGTTAAGATGGATCCTTCTACTCCAAGAATTCGACATAGAAATACGTGATAAGAAAGGAGTAGAGAATGTAGTAGTTGACCACCTCTCTCGACTTGTCCTCACTGATTCCCCTGAAATGACTGCAATCAATGACATGTTCCCTGATGAACAACTTTTTGCTGTTTCCCAATTACCATGGTATGCGGACATTGCTACCTATCTTGCTATAGGTATAATTCCTACATATTGGAAAAAGTAAGAAAAGGATAGATTCTTCTCGGAGGTGTGGAAATTCCTATGGGACGACCCATACTTATTCAAGTATTATCCCGATCAAATCATAAGGAGATGTGTCCCAGATGATGAGCAACAAAGTATCATCTCCTTCTGTCATTCTCAAGCATGTGGTGGCCACTTTTCGGCTAAAAAGACCACAGAGAAAATTCTGTAATGTGGGTTTTATTGGCCCACGATGTTCAAAGACACACATGAGTTTTGCAAAGCTTGTGAACCTTGTCAGAAATTAGGGGGAATCTCTCGTAAAAATATGATGCCACTCAATCCCATCTTAATAATCGAAATTTTTTACTGTTGGGGCATCGATTTCATGGGCCCATTCCCATCTTCTTTTGGAAACCTATACATCTTGCTTGTCGTCGACTATGTTTCCAAATGGGTCGAGGCTATCCCTTGCCGGAATAATGACCATAAAACGGTCATTAGATTTTTAAAAGAAAATATTCTTTCCTAGTTTGGAACGCCTCGAGTCATCATAAGTGATGGAGGGTCTCACTTTTGCAATCGCCCTTTTGAAGCCTTAATGAAGAAATATGGCGTAACGCACAAAGTGAGCACTCCCTATCACCCACAAACTAGTGGACAAGCTGAGATATCCAATAGGGAGATTAAACACATTTTAGAGAAAACAGTGAACCCCGATCGCAAGGATTGGTTGCTTCGGCTTACCGATGCGCTTTGGGCTTACCGTACAGCTTTCAAAACCCCTATTGGAATGTCTCCCTATAGACTTGTCTATGTGAAGGCTTGTCACTTGCCTGTGGAGTTAGAACATAGGGCATATTGGGCTATTAAGAAGATGAATTTCAATTCTGACAAGGCAAGCTCGTTACGCAAACTACAATTGAATGAACTTGCAGAAATCCGGAATGAAGCTTATGAGAATGCGAGAATTTACAAGGACAAGACGAAGATATTCCATGATAAGAATATTCTTCGCAAAATATTCATGATAAATCAAAAAGTCCTCATGTATAATTCTCGCTTACATCTATTTCTGGAAAAATTGAGATCTCGATGGACCGGCCCCTACATTGTGCAAACTGTCTATCCATATGGGACTGTCGAGCTGTTGAATCCGAGGAACGGCAACATTTTTAAAGCGAATGGGCAGCGATTAAAGCCGTTCTTTGAGAAATTCCCTTAAGAAGGTATGTCCATACCTCTGAATGATCCTGTGTATCAGGATGATTGATCTCCTAGTCTGATGGAGGTATAGAGTAGTTAGGATTAGGATTTTGTTGCTTCTATTTTTCTTTTTCATAGGTTTGTTAGAAAGAGGAAGATTTCCACTTTTCACTTTCTCAGGTACTATCATTCCTCACTCCCTTTTATTTTCAAATTGCTCTCATGTTTTGCTCATTGCACATCTGTTATATTGAGGACAATGCAAGATTTGGTTGGGGGGTGTAGGATCACTTGGATGAATCCAGCGTTTTGCAACATTTCAAGCAATCATGCAAGCAATCATGTGGAATTTTTTTTCGATTTTTCAAAAATTCGAAACTCTTTTGGAAAACACCGGTTCTATGCATTCAAGTTGATATGAGCATAAGAGGAGGAGATATGAAGTGTATGGGGCTGGATGTCTGGAATCTCTCATAGTATAATGGTTTTTATATGTGAACTCCCCTATTTTTGTGATTGATAGAAAACCTGAACACTTTTACACCTAGTTCACATTACATGATTTTCATGAGTTGAAGGGATTATGTGATTTATGGATTAGCTAGACTTTGAATTAAGGTATTGAGAAATCAGGCCGGGGTACTTTGTCCATCCTTGTCCATGGGAAAATAATGAAAGATATGGATTTTTAAAAATCCTATCTAATTTAAAAAGAAAAAGGAAAAGGAAGGATGAAATTGGGAATGATGGAAAAAACGGTGGAAAATTCCGATTAGGGCTACCTACTACCAACCGGGGGATGGTCTACCCGTAACCAAAGCCGGAAATGGGACGTAGTGTGAAAGTCGTCTGAAGGACGGTAAGGCAAATTCCTGTCATTGGCTTGATGGCTTTATGTACCTTGAGTTCTATAGTCTAGTTGATCTATGAAGAAGGTAATCTTAGAAACTCGTGGGATGAATCTTCACCACCCACACTAGGTTGAATTTGTTCAAATCCTTCTATTTATCAACCAATCAGCGGGAATCTCATATGAATGCCAATTATGTCTTGAGGATTTACGGTTCCAACCTTTGACGCCTAATCTTTCTGAATCTTACGCTTATGAACCTTGGAATGGATAGAAGGATGGTTTCTGAAAGAGAGTTGAGTTTTGAAGAATGGGATTAGTTTCACGCATGTTTTGCTCGGGACTAGTAAAATACTGGTTGGGGGGTGTGTTGAGCTCTTAATTGTGCATATTCTAACCCCAATTCATCACTCATTGTGCAAGGTTTGTACGGTTTGTAGGCTAATCCAATGCATGTTTTGTGACTACAGGACTGAGAGTGAACTCCACTCAATTGAAGACAAAAAGGGTTCACTTGGGATCATTCTGATGAAGAACATTTGAGGACCAAAGAAGAAAAGAAAGAAAGAAGTAAAGAAGAAAAGAAAGCAGAAGAAAGAAAGGAAGAAAACAAGAAGAAAAGAGAGCTGACCGGTCATGACCGGTCGGCCAAGGAAGCCAGACCGGTCAGTGACCGGTCAGCCATACATGTTGGGCTACTACTGAAGACGTCCGACCGGTCTTGACCAGTCAGACATGATGGCTGGAACTTCAATGAACAAGGCCGACCGGTCATGACCGGTCGGCCATGGCTGCTATAACATAAGTGAAAACGTCCGACCGGTCTTGACCGGTCGGACAGGCTTGCTGGTCTAATGTTTTACAAGGCCGACCGGTCATGACCGGTCGACCATGCTCGCTGGAATGATCATATATTAAGGCCGACCGGTCATGACCGGTCGGCTATGCGTAAGAAGTTAGAAACTTCCAGATATAGTCTTATTTTCTCTGCGCTGCGTAAGTATTACGCAATTTCTCGATTCTTCCGAAGTTGTGGAGCCTCCAGACTATAAAAAGACACCTAGGGATTGTTCCTAGGGTATCTTAGAAGGGCTCAAGCGAGGTTGGAAGCTGTGGAAGTGAAGATTGGAGTTTCACAACTCCTTTTGGTTTGCTTTTGCTGTTTTTATGCTTTTTGTAGTTGTTTCATGTTTCCTTAGGATCATGAACAGCTAAACCTCTTAGCTAGGGCTAAGAGGTGAAGCTTGTAGTGGATCCAAGATGTTTTAATTCGTAGTTAAGTGGTTTTAAGTGTGGAATTCATGATTATGAACTATGGTTTGAAGTTTATACAAGTTTTTGAGTAGTTTTTCTTAGTCTTATGATGACTCATGGATGTTTGGGAGAATTACTTAATTGCTTAATTGGTTTGTGACGGTCTAGACCTGTATGATCCGAGGAATCGGAGTGCGCTCTAGTACTATGTTCTTCATAAAGGAACTTCCTACCAAAGTTCTACTTTTCTGATTTTTCTGTAATGTGTATGGACTGTGCATGTGATTTGAATCCAGTTCAAATCCTGATCTAGCCTTGTCTTGTGACAGGACTTGAGGATGGTTATGATTGTGAACTAGACCTTTTGGAAAGGGGAATGACCTATGCAATTGAGCATGCTCAGATCAGCCTGCATTGAGTGAATCTTATGCATAGAACTTACATATTACAGACTGTTTGGTTTAACAGCTCTATCATCCGACTAGATAGACAGGAATGTCGATTCTAGTTGAGAGAATAAGAAACCACAGCGGATTGAACCTCAAGGATTGCTACAAGTGGATCCTTGAACCCCTAGTGCCTTCTTATAATTAGTTACATTCAATTTAATTCAACTTTTGTTACTCATATCAATTTCATACAACATTCTGGTTAATAGATTTCAATAGATACTTGTGGATGAGTTTGTGAAATTCTACATAAGTCCCTGTGGATCGACCTCGGTCTTACCGAGTTTATTACTACATCGCAACCCTACACTTGGGGAGCGAACACCCGTCTGATCGTGAAATCACATGCAGTGCTCATCATAAATCACAAAGAAGTTATGGGTCTGATGTTCGCTTCCCCAAGTGTAGGGTTGTGATGTAGTAATAATCTCGGTAAGACTGAGGTCGATCCACAGGGAAGGACGTAAACAATGTAAATTATCCTAATAACTAGAATCTAAAGAGGTTTGTGAAATTGGTTTTGAACATAAAATAGAAAATCTGATAATGGAAAGATAACTAGAGCATCAAGGATCCACTTATAGCTCTCCTTAGATGCATAATTCGCTATGGTTTCTCACTTTCTCAACTAGAATCAAAATTAAGTTCTATCTAGTCGGATGATAGAGTGGTTAAAACAATCAACCTGACATATGTATGATCCATGTATATGATTCACTCAATGCAAGCTAGGACGAGCATACTCAATTACATAGGTCAATCCCAATTCCAATAGGCTAAGATCACAATCATAACCATCATTAAATCCTGTCACAAGACAAAACTAGATTATGATTTAAACTTGATTCAAATCACATACACAGTCTCACATAGTTCAGAATTTCAGAAAAGTAGAACTTTGGTAGGAAGTTCCCACATGAAGATCATAGTACTAGAGCGTACTCCAATTCCTCGGATCATACAGGTCTAGACTAGCACAAAACCATTAAGAACTCAAGCAATTCTCCCAAACATCCATGAGTCATCATAAGACTAAGAAAAACTACTTAGAACTTGTATTAACTTCAAACCATTGTATAAACATGAAATCCAACTTTAAAACCAATAAAACGAATTAAACAATCGAAGAAAACTATAAGGTTCACCTCTTAGCTCTAGCTAAGAGATTAGCTAATGAAAAGCATATTAAAAATAAAACTAGAACTAAAAAAAGGAAGAAAAACTAGCTGGAGGAGGCTAGGAAGCCTCCTATGACTTGAACTCCTTGCTCCCCACGTCCTTGGTTGCCCTGGAATAGAAGAGAGCACCTCCTTTTATAATACAGCAAGAGTATCGCAACGTAACAGATTTTGTTTCACTTCGTACGGCTTAACCAATGGTCAGATTGCCTTCAAATTTGATTTGTAGCTTCCTTGTAATGTGATATTCCTCATAGATGATTTAGATTTCTAAGATTATCTTCTGAATGGGCTCACCAATCAGATCACCGACCGCCTCTCAAAATCGCGCACTTCGGGTACCTTCAGAACCAGTCATCTTGCTTTCAACGCTCTGGAGTGTATAGATGTTGGATTGATCCCAAATTTTGAACATTGGTAGAAAACTTCCTCCTCTACATGATAGAAGGATTAGATTGTCCAAAACAATCCCAGAATGTGGTCCAAAAATTAGAACACTTAGGGCTTTTATAAACTCTGCGCAGTTGGATCTTTCTGGATGGTCTATCTTTCTTCAACCGGTACGATAAAACCACACATCCTTTTGATATGAAACTTTGTGGTTATTCATATATGGATGTGGTCTAGAAGATGGTCTAAGTAGATTCTTCATATCATTAATGATGAGCCACCTGGACCGGCCCAGAGTGAAGTAGGCGGAATCTGGAACTTTCTAGACAGTTCGTATTGTTTTGGCCACCACGATCAATCCGTAGCTCCAATCGACACGAAACCACTTGGGTTAGTTCGGCGTCGAGCTCCTCTTCGACATGGACGTGTTGGATTTCCAAATATCATTAAGATAGGCCCAGAAAACTGTTCTGAAAATCTAAAAATGAGAATAGCCTGTATTTGAAATCTGACTCCTGAAAGTGCCTTAACCAAATCAGTCCAGAGAATTTTCTATTTCTGGAGGGTTTTGCCGGCCGGTAGGTGGCTATGGCCGGCCGACCGGTCAGGCTGTAAATTGTGACTTTTTCACACTTTTCTTCCTCCATTGCATTGCATCTTTCCTCCATCTCATATCCTTTATTTCTTTGATCTTCAAGGCATACAAAGTGACTCTCTTAACCATGAATTGGTGAAGTCTCCCTCTCATTCCTACAATCACAAATCCATACATTAGATTAGTCTTTAAATCATGATAACCATGCATAATGTGTGATGAATTGGGGTTAGAATATGCACAATTAAGAGCTCAACATTTGATTCCGGATGGTTCTGATCACGGTGATTCGCGGGGCCCGTGGAGATTTCAGTTAAATTGGCTAAGTAAGGGAATCTTTGTAAATCTCCGTTTCGCGTGCACCGGAAGGCGTTTTGCGTGATTCTTTTGGAGGTATATGGCTATTTTACTTGTTTTAAGGGCCCCTGCCTTTTGGGACCCCAACACTAGTTCTCATGTAGAATTTGTTTGATTCAAGTACTTAAAGTTTGGATTTTTAAGTTCTAGTTTGAATAAAGTTGGTAGTTTTTTTTTATGTTTTATGAGAGTTCATGTGCTTCGGACATGAATTCCTTGCAATTCTCTGAGAGGGCCATGTTGGATTGATTAGATTTGAATTGTAGTAACCCTAAAGCATGCCATAGTCTCTTGGCATGGCTGTTACTTCGAAGGCTACACGTTTGAATTTTACGTGCTTCATTAGAACTAGAATCTTATTTTCCGACTTAAGTGGGATTGTTTGTGTTTGAATGGTTAATCTTCCAACTAGACGAGAGATAGAACATCAAATCTAGTTGTGTTTATGCTTGGATGAATGAATTCACATGTGACTACTACAAGTGGATCCTTGAGGCCTTAGTTCCATAAATTATCAGATGTTTACAAAAGTTACTATTTTTACTTAGTTTTTAAAATCAAACTTCAAAATTGTTGAATTTGAAGTTACAAGAATGGTTTGAATTGGTTTACCCTAATTGCCTATGGATTGAGTTTTTAGTTTTTAGTTTTACTAGAATTTTAATTTTATTTTCAGATTTTATTTTTAGGATTTATGATTTAGTTCAAATTTTTGTTTGTGCGATTTATGTCCCATTGGGAGCGTGACCACACAAATCGTCTCCAAACCGAAGGAGGTTTAGTTGGAACACTCTCCGACCATAGTGTTGAACCTCCAATTTATACATTGTATAGGCCATTCCATCACATTATATGCATGGTTTGCATGTTAAAAGGTCCATCTAATGCAGGTTTTGTGATTGTAGGAATGAGAGCAGACTTCACCTAATCGGAGATCAAAAGGAGACATTTAGGAGCCTTGGATGAAGACTGTCACGCCCCAAATTCGGTTCTCGACGTCCATTCGCTATAACCCGAATTCAGAGGTGGCAGCCTCCGTAGTACCCCGATCTCGGATCCTAACCCCACACGCCAGGTTCCGATCCTGGGATACCACAAGGAGGATTTTAGGGTCTGAATTTTTTTTAACATGAGCATCACCGTATGAGTACCATCAAAGACAAAACACAATATTTCCACTAAATCTTTTCGTTTATATACAGTACTGAAAAGTAAATACACAATGCGTAAATATAAAAACCGTGCACAATCCGGCACCTTCTGCTACTGCACTCCCAATTCCAACTCAACGTTGCTGATACACTCTGGTATAACCTGCAGCGTAACAAACGCGCATAAGCTTCGAACGAAGCTTTGTGAGTGCGTGTGTGCGTGCGCAATGCGTATGACAAACATGATAAATATCAGAGTAAGCAGTAAAGCATGATGAGAAGACTAAACCCAAAACTTAGCCTAATTAGGCTACACGATCATGTGATATGAATAACTAGCCTACCACGGCTATGCAAGCATGCAATACAGATAACTAGCCTACCATGGCTATGCAAGCATGCAATACAGGTAACCAGCCTACCAAGGCTATATACTCATACTGTGCAATGGCCTACAGGGCCTAATGTCACGTACAATGATCCAATGCATGTATGCAAATCACCACCTCTCAGTATAGTGGTCCAGATGCGAACAGTCAAAACGCAATCACGTAAGCAATGCAGGAATCGGAACTAGTAGCTCGCCCAGTGTGGTAGCTCGCCCAGGCTTACAGCCTCGCCCACATCACACCCGCCCACATCAGGATCGTCCCACACCATACAGAACATCAGTCACATCACTGATACCAATACCATCTCTGAAACGGAACATCACCGGGGTCTCACAGACCTCACTACTCACCAGTAGAATGCCAAAGCCTATCTGGTGCAATAGCGGACCTACTCACAGCTGGTCAAACTCAACCCCCTTTGCCAACACTCTTCTGGCAGGTTAGGTCAGACCTCCTTCCAAACTGACCACGTGCAGTGGAAAACACCGCCGTTTGGTATTCGGCATACTGGTGTATGATTAAACCACCCGGTCCTTGAATGGAGCACCCACCTTGGTACCAACGGGTTCAGGGACTTTCACCCAGGGACATCTATGGCATCCTGTTTAAAGATCACATATTTCCGGTGTCCTTGCAAACCACGATGGAGCTGTGGTTGCAACGTAGTAACCATGCTATATGCGGCACAAGCAGACGGTGCGAAATGCAACCATGCATACAAACGTGGGACGACATGCCCGTGCAAGTCTCCAAAGAGCACCATAAAACTATAAGGTCTCAAACACAATGTCACCGTCAGTTGGTAATGAATTGCACGACAATCACGACCGATATGGCTGGTTGATACAAGACAATCAGATGAGCCAAGCATTCATGATGCATGAGTCAAGTATACAGTATGAGTGCCAACAAGTAGCCCATCTACCACGATGGCAATAAATCAATCTAGTCCAACCTATTTAAGATATGATTAAGATGAGGGTACACATATGAATGATCGAGTCATAGTGCGGGATGTCGCTAGCCAGGGAATCTCGCACCAAGGGCTACAAGGTATGCTAAGCTATTCCTACCATACAGTGTAAGTCAGGATGATAGATTCCTGTCCTCGAATAGTCCCATACCTATTGGAGAGGTTTGCGATAGAGAGCACGTGAATTACATTTGCGCGACTACATCTCGAATGCTTTATGAATGCGTTTATGCCCTAGTGGTCCCCAACTAACAATGGTGATTCGGGATGCATACTCATTACACATGCATGGTGGTCGTCGAAGCATATAGTATAAAGATCACATATGAGTATTCCAAATAACACTACGTGTGGCAACAGACATACTAAAAATAGCATAAAAGATAATTCACTTATAATACAAAGAAACATAAAGAGATAAGACTCTAAATGGATGGTATACAACAACACAGATGGTCCAACAACTGAACGGTGTGGATTAACCTTCAATATTTAGATAACCCAAATGGAAAGAAAATGATTGAATACACTACCGACACATCAAAGGTAGAACCTACTTGAGCGGCAAGAGTGGAATACTCAAAATCATGCCGAGACCCATAATCCTATAGTACAGTAGAGATGAACACAATAATGGTCCGAAAAAGGAATGTCATAGAAGGGGTTGCAAGATAGACATGTCATGACAGAGGATTATAAATGTTAGGGTAATCTGCGATAGATGGTCAATACAATGAGGTCCAAAAAGGGACAACAGGTCTAACCTCATACTACAAGATAGGCTCCATATAATGGATGGCCTAGATGACATACGAACGTCGAGGATGAGCCCCACACTCGCCCTAAAGGTAAACGGACGGTGTGGATGAGATATACACGATATGGTGGTCTTTAATAATTGGGTACAAGGGTAGAAGGGGTGAGTCATATGAGTATACAAGCTGAGTTGCCAAGATCAATCAACATGCTGAGTCAACAAGGTGAGTCAACAAGGCGGGTCAACAAGGCGGGTCAACATGGTGAGTTAACAAGGTGAATTGACAAGACGGTTCCATAGGGTGAGTTTAAGAAGGTAGCCCTGTGACTTGGATCAAGCAAACTCTAAGGATGACCTTTCAATAAGGGTTTACACAACTAATCATCAAGGTGGGTCCACGGGATGGACAACGCGGTCATTCGAACACGCACACTAAGGTGGTCCCAAGGGCCATCCTGTACATAACATGCTAGGGTTCATTCATTTGGATGGTTTGGATCAAGCACAAAATTAAGGCGGTCCTAATGGATGGCCAACATACATATCGCACCATGGAGGCCAATGGCTGACGTGGATAGAACACATGCATAACAAGGTGGACCCGGGGTTGGGTATAACCGCACGAAGGAGTGGGGAAGCCACATACATTAATGGGCCCCAACAGTTTGGGATCAACTCAATATTTATGCTTTCCCACTAATCAAGTGAGATGGCAAACAAACACCATGGTGGGGCCCGCACACCACACGTGTGGAACCCCACCCATGGCTGGGTGACTTATGAACAGGAAGGATGGCAAATAAACATAACAGATGGGTCCTGTAAAGTTTCCAATGGTAGGCATTCAATCACCCTTATTTTCTACGTGTGGCCCACCTAAAACTGGGCCCACACCCCTGCCAAGAAGAACGACACGATATACTCAACATTCATCAAGGTGGGACCCAAAGTTGGGCCCCATCACCTTTGGTTGGATGGAAAAATAAACATTACAATGGCCCCAAGGAAGGTTTCAAAGGCGGGCATCAATGACCACTGTTTCCTACAATGTGGTCCACCTGAGGTTTGGATTTACCTCATTATGAGCTGGCCCACGGCCCTAAAATAATATGGAAAAATAGATGGTCGGCATAGATAAAACAGACGCATCGTGGTGGGACCCACAAGGTAGGCCACCTGCTGGGCAGCGTGCCAAAGCACGCTGCTTGGAGCATGGCACCCAGATGGGCCCCAAGAGTTTTGAATCAAACTGATATTTTTGTTTTCTCCTCCATTCATATCCATGTGATCTTATGAACAGGTTTAATGACAAATAAACATCACTGTAGGGCTGGAAAGATTTCAACGGTGGAGATCATTATTCCCACTGTTTCCGTGCAATGGTCCACTTGACAATTGGATATGCTTAAATTCTAGGCTCAGCCACTAAAATGAGCTGGACAGAATAGATAAAGCAAATACATTCTAGGTGGGTCCCACTAGTGGGCCACCTGCTGGGCAGCCCAGCTAGCCCACGGCCAGCGCCCCTTCCTTTTTCTTTTTTTTTTTTTTTTTTTTTTAATGATCTCATCAAGTGGGGCCACAGAAGTTTTTGATCAAGCTGATATTTTGTTTTCCCTCCCTTTCACACGTGTGAACTCATGAATAGGTTGGATCTCAAATAAACATCATGGTGGGCCATAGGTAGGTTTCAACGGTCTGTCACTGTCCTCACTGTTTCCTTTGGTAGGGCCCTCCTGAGATTTGGATCTGTCTCATTCTTGGGTTCATGTCCTAAAATGATCTCCCCAAATGGATGGACGGTGTGGATACAGCACATACATCATGGTGGGACCCACGAGTGGGCCACCAGATGGCCTCACGAGTCAGCGTCCACGGACGCTGGCACTCCAGCGTCAGAGACGCCTCACGCCTCTGCCCCTTCATATTTCCTTTCTTTCTTTCTTTCTCTTTTTTTTTTCCATGGTTTTCGTCGAGTGGGGCCCACATAAGGGTGATCCACTCCGTTCATCAGCTGGGCCATCTCATGGTGGGCCCAATGAGCCCAATATTGGGTATGTTACGGGGTCTACAAACATCAGCGTGGGCCGAGACAGTTTCGTCAGTGGACATCATTCCCCCACTGTTTCATGTGGTGCGGCCCACTAAAAATTTGGATCGGCTTCATCCTTCGGCCCCGACCATAAAATGATATGGGAAAACCGATAGACGGTGTGGATGGAACACAAACATCGAGGTGGGTCCCACGAGTGGGGACCCCATTCCAACCGTCCTGACGCTGGACGGTTCCAGCGTCCCAGACGCTGTGAACGTCCAGCGTCTAGACGTTCTTATTTTATTTTATTTTTTTTTCTTCTCTTAGTTTAATTCAGGTGGGGCCCACTTAGGGAAAATCCAATCCATTCATCAGGTTTCCCAGCTCGCTGGGGACCTAATAAGCCCAATATTGGGCGGGTGATTCTGTCTACAAAGGTCACGGTGGGCCCAAGAAGTTTTGACAGTGGGCATCCTTGCCTCCACTGTTTTTCTATGGTGTGGTCCACCTGAGATCTGGATTTACTCCATTTTTGGTATCCAGCCCTAAAATGGGCTGGAGAAACAAATGGACAGCGTGGATTACATACATACATCAAGGTGGGTCCCACGAGTGGGGACCCACGGTCAACGCCCAAAGCCCCAGCGCTGCTGGGCAGCAGCGTCCTCTGGACGCTGGCTGTCCAGCGGCCTTCTCCTTCATTCTTTTCTTCTTTTTTTTTGATATTATTATTATTATTATTATTATTATTATAGTTAAATGGGGCCAATCATGGATGATCCGACTCATCCATCTCCTTGCCCATCACAAGGTGGGTCCAAGGAAGGAAAAATGAAGGGTAAACGATAAAAAAGGGGGGAGGTTTGCACTCACAATGATGGTTGGACGGTTGGATTGCCGATCGGACGGTCCGGATGATGATCGGGGTCCTCCAAGCTTGATCTCCTCCTTCAACCTCTCTCTTTCTCTCTTGATCTCCCTCTAAATCTCTCTCTAAACTCACTCAATCTCTCAAATCTCTTTCTTCTCTCTCCTTTCTCTCTTTCTCTTTCTCTCTCCTTTCTCTTGCAAAATAGGAAAAATGAGAAGGCCACCCCCCTACGTATGGCTCTTGTATGGGAAGAGGGGGGGTGCATGATGTCATGAGGATGATGATGATGATGATGGGAGAGAGCATGAGAGGTATGGGTTGTGGTTGACTTTTGGTGAGAGATGATGGGGTGGGTATGGTGATGATGGCTAGATAATGATGGGGGTATGGGTGAGGGTGATGGTGATAGATTTGACATGTTGTTGAGAATTGTGCAAGTGGGGCCCACGCCACACACGCGTTGCGTGGCCCACCTCGAATTGCACGAACGTATGCCTCTTACACACCGGGTATCGCAATGGGGCGTGCCGCGCGGCGTTGGAATCGTGGCGCCCGTGCGGTCGCAAGGGTACAAGTCTTGGGTCGTTGCGGTACTAAATCAGGGTCGCGATCAAGGCTCTCTAATCTGGTCCGTCCGGGACGTACCGGTACCGGAAACTAAACGTACGGAGGGCAATTCAGGGTACGGGTCTTACAACTCTCCCCTCCTTATAAAAATTTCATCCTCGAAATTCACAACCAAACGAAGTCAAAGTAAACCACACATATATATAGATAGAAGCTAAAAGTATACAAAAAAATTAATGAAAGTTTGCAAACATCGCTAAGTCCACATAGCATGCGTACACCTCTTGATGGTGTCAATCTTCTCTGGTGTCTGCCGCAAAATGTCGGGGTCGAGGGAACAACGCTCTAGTACTGCTGCTGACGGGATGGGCAATCCCTAATTCGGTGTCCAATCTCGCCACACTCGAAACAAGTGCCCTTGAATGGCTTTTGGAGGTCGGGTGCTCCTGGTGTCGTAGGCGGCTTCCGCGGATGAACCTTCCTTTGACGCCTAGTTCTTCGAGGACCTACGATCGGAGGGATTGGTGCAATTGGTGCTGTGCGCCATGGTTGTTGTTTAGGTGCTCTTGGTCGCTGAGGGCATTCCTTCCTTCGATGGCCGGCTTCACCGCACTCGAAACAGTGACCTGAGATCCGCGACGGGGTCTTCTTTGAAAACTGTGTCGTCTGGGAACTGCTAGGGGAGAACTTCCTCTTCCTGCTGTCACTCGGGGGTGCTTGTTGTTGCTCGAACAAAGCGGTCATCAACCGGAGCATCCCTTGGAATTGCTCTGCGCTTACTAGGGTGACAGGTGCTAACTCTGGCTGGGACGTACCAGCCTCAACTTCAGCTATTGGTGTCGCGTCCATCTTTTAAAAAAAGAAGGGACAAGAAACCCTTAGCCTCAGAAAACTACAAACATATTACGATTAAAGAACTATACCATTGGGAATTCTAGTGATTCTAAGTTCGCAAACATCAACAAGTGAGGGGTGATCTAATCCTAAAATACTAAGTAGAAACATTGTGTTGTTCACAGGTAGCTCCCAAGTCATGCTCTGATACCAACTCCTGTCACGCCCCAAATTCGGTTCTCGACGTCCATTCGCTATAACCCGAATTCAGAGGTGGCAGCCTCCGTAGTACCCCGATCTCGGATCCTAACCCCACACGCCAGGTTCCGATCCTGGGATACCACAAGGAGGATTTTAGGGTCTGAATTTTTTTTAACATGAGCATCACCATATGAGTACCATCAAAGACAAAATACAATATTTCCACTAAATCTTTTCGTTTATATACAGTACTGAAAAGTAAATACACAATGCGTAAATATAAAAACTGTGCACAATCCGGCACCTTCTGCTACTGCACTCCCAATTCCAACTCAACGTTGCTGATACACTCTGGTATAACCTGCAGCGTAACAAACGCGCATAAGCTTCGAACAAAGCTTTGTGAGTGCGTGTGTGCGTGCGCAATGCGTATGACAAACATGATAAATATCAGAGTAAGCAGTAAAGCATGATGAGAAGACTAAACCCAAAACTTAGCCTAATTAGGCTACACGATCATGTGATATGAATAACTAGCCTACCACGGCTATGCAAGCATGCAATACAGATAACTAGCCTACCATGGCTATGCAAGCATGCAATATAGGTAACCAGCCTACCAAGGCTATATACTCATACTGTGCAATGGCCTACAGGGCCTAATGTCACGTACAATGATCCAATGCATGTATGCAAATCACCACCTCTCAGTACAGTGGTCCAGATGCGAACAGTCAAAACGCAATCACGTAAGCAATGCAGGAATCGGAATTGGTAGCTCGCCCAGTGTGGTAGCTCGCCCAGGCTTACAGCCTCGCCCACATCACACCCGCCCACATAAGGACCGTCCCACACCATACAGAACATCAGTCACATCACTGATACCAATACCATCTCTGAAACGGAACATCACCGGGGTCACACAGACCTCACTACTCACCAGTAGAATGCCAAAGCCTATCTGGTGCAATAGCTGACCTACTCACAGCTGGTCAAACTCAACCCCCTTTGCCAACACTCTTCCGGCAGGTTAGGTCAGACCTCCTTCCAAACTGACCACGTGCAGTGGAAAACACCGCCGTTTGGTATTCGGCATACTGGTGTATGATTAAACCACCCGGTCCTTGAATGGAGCACCCACCTTGGTACCAACGGGTTCAGGGACTTTCACCCAGGGACATCTATGGCATCCTGTTTAAAGATCACATATTTCCGGTGTCCCTGCAAACCACGATGGAGCTGTGGTTGCAACGTAGTAACCATGCTATATGCGGCACAAGCAGACGGTGCGAAATGCAACCATGCATACAAACGTGGGACGACATGCCCGTGCAAGTCTCCAAAGAGCACCATAAAACTATAAGGTCTCAAACACAATGTCACCGTCAGCTGGTAATGAATTGCACGACAATCACGACCGATATGGCTGGTTGATACAAGACAATCAGATGAGCCAAGCATTCATGATGCATGAGTCAAGTATACAGTATGAGTGCCAACAAGTAGCCCATCTACCACGATGGCAATAAATCAATCTAGTCCAACCTATTTAAGATATGATTAAGATGAGGGGACACATATGAATGATCGAGTCATAGTGCGGGATGTCGCTAGCCAGGGAATCTCGCACCAAGGGCTACAAGGTATGCTAAGCTATTCCTACCATACAGTGTAAGTCAGGATGATAGATTCCTGTCCTCGAATAGTCCCATACCTATTGGAGAGGTTTGCGATAGAGAGCACGTGAATTACATTTGCGCGACTACATCTCGAATGCTTTATGAATGCGTTTATGCCCTAGTGGTCCCCAACTAATAATGGTGATTCGGGATGCATACTCATTACACATGCATGGTGGTCGTCGAAGCATATAGTATAAAGATCACATATGAGTATTCCAAATAACACTACGTATGGCAACAGACATACTAAAAATAGCATAAAAGATAATTCACTTATAATACAAAGAAACATAAAGAGATAAGACTCTAAATGGATGGTATACAACAACACAGATGGTCCAACAACTGAACGGTGTGGATTAACCTTCAATATTTAGATAACCCAAATGGAAAGAAAATGATTGAATACACTACCGACACATCAAAGGTAGAACCTACTTGAGCGGCAAGAGTGGAATACTCAAAATCATGCCGAGACCCATAATCCTGTAGTACAGTAGAGATGAACACAATAATGGTCCGAAAAAGGAATGTCATAGAAGGGGTTGCAAGATAGACATGTCATGACAGAGGATTATAAATGGTAGGGTAATCTGTGATAGATGGTCAATACAATGAGGTCCAAAAAGGGACAGCAGGTGTAACCTCATACTACAAGATAGGCTCCATATAATGGATGGCCTAGATGACATACGAACGTCGAGGATGAGCCCCACACTCGCCCTAAAGGTAAACGGACGGTGTGGATGAGATATACACGATATGGTGGTCTTTAATAATTGGGTACAAGGGTAGAAGGGGTGAGTCATATGAGTATACAAGCTGAGTTGCCAAGATCAATCAACATGCTGAGTCAACAAGGTGAGTCAACAAGGCGGGTCAACAAGGCGGGTCAACATGGTGAGTTACCAAGGTGAATTGACAAGACGGTTCCACAGGGTGAGTTTAAGAAGGTAGCCCTGTGACTTGGATCAAGCAAACTCTAAGGATGACCTTTCAATAAGGGTTTACACAACTAATCATCAAGGTGGGTCCACGGGATGGACAACGCGGTCATTCGAACACGCACACTAAGGTGGTCCCAAGGGCCATCCTGTACATAACATGCTAGGGTTCATTCATTTGGATGGTTTGGATCAAGCACAAAATTAAGGCGGTCCTAATGGATGGCCAACATACATATCGCACCATGGAGGCCAATGGCTGACGTGGATAGAACACATGCATAACAAGGTGGACCCGGGGTTGGGTATAACCGCACGAAGGAGTGGGGAAGCCACATACATTAATGGGCCCCAACAGTTTGGGATCAACTCAATATTTATGCTTTCCCACTAATCAAGTGAGATGGCAAACAAACACCATGGTGGGGCCCGCACACCACACGTGTGGAACCCCACCCATGGCTGGGTGACTTATGAACAGGAAGGATGGCAAATAAACATAACAGATGGGTCCTGTAAAGTTTCCAATGGTAGGCATTCAATCACCCTTATTTTCTACGTGTGGCCCACCTAAAACTGGGCCCACACCCCTGCCAAGAAGAACGACACGATATACTCAACATTCATCAAGGTGGGACCCAAAGTTGGGCCCCATCACCTTTGGTTGGATGGAAAAATAAACATTACAATGGCCCCAAGGAAGGTTTCAAAGGCGGGCATCAATGACCACTGTTTCCTACAATGTGGTCCACCTGAGGTTTGGATTTACCTCATTATGAGCTGGCCCACGGCCCTAAAATAATATGGAAAAATAGATGGTCGGCATAGATAAAACAGACGCATCGTGGTGGGACCCACAAGGTAGGCCACCTGCTGGGCAGCGTGCCAAAGCACGCTGCTTGGAGCATGGCACCCAGATGGGCCCCAAGAGTTTTGAATCAAACTGATATTTTTGTTTTCTCCTCCATTCATATCCATGTGATCTTATGAACAGGTTTAATGACAAATAAACATCACTGTAGGGCTGGAAAGATTTCAACGGTGGAGATCATTATTCCCACTGTTTCCGTGCAATGGTCCACTTGACAATTGGATATGCTTAAATTCTAGGCTCAGCCACTAAAATGAGCTGGACAGAATAGATAAAGCAAATACATTCTAGGTGGGTCCCACTAGTGGGCCACCTGCTGGGCAGCCCAGCCAGCCCACGGCCAGCGCCCCTTCCTTTTTCTTTTTCTTTTTTTTTTTTTTTAATGATCTCATCAAGTGGGGCCACAGAAGTTTTTGATCAAGCTGATATTTTGTTTTCCCTCCCTTTCACACGTGTGAACTCATGAATAGGTTGGATCTCAAATAAACATCATGGTGGGCCATAGGTAGGTTTCAACGGTCTGTCACTGTCCTCACTGTTTCCTTTGGTAGGGCCCTCCTGAGATTTGGATCTGTCTCATTCTTGGGTTCATGTCCTAAAATGATCTCCCCAAATGGATGGACGGTGTGGATACAGCACATACATCATGGTGGGACCCACGAGTGGGCCACCAGATGGCCTCACGAGTCAGCGTCCACGGACGCTGGCACTCCAGCGTCAGAGACGCCTCACGCCTCTGCCCCTTCATATTTCCTTTCTTTCTTTCTTTCTCTTTTTTTTTTCCATGGTTTTCGTCGAGTGGGGCCCACATAAGGGTGATCCACTCCGTTCATCAGCTGGGCCATCTCATGGTGGGCCCAATGAGCCCAATATTGAGTATGTTACGGGGTCTACAAACATCAGCGTGGGCCGAGACAGTTTCGTCAGTGGACATCATTCCCCCACTGTTTCATGTGGTGCGGCCCACTAAAAATTTGGATCGGCTTCATCCTTCGGCCCCGGCCATAAAATGATATGGGAAAACCGATAGACGGTGTGGATGGAACACAAACATCGAGGTGGGTCCCACGAGTGGGGACCCCATTCCAACCGTCCTGACGCTGGACGGTTCCAGCGTCCCAGACGCTGTGAACGTCTAGCGTCTGGACGTTCTTATTTTTTTTTATTTTTTTTTTCTTCTCTTAGTTTAATTCAGGTGGGGCCCACTTAGGGAAAATCGAATCCATTCATCAGGTTTCCCAGCTCGCTGGGGACCTAATAAGCCCAATATTGGGCGGGTGATTCTGTCTACAAAGGTCACGGTGGGCCCAAGAAGTTTTGACAGTGGGCATCCTTGCCTCCACTGTTTTTCTATGGTGTGGTCCACCTGAGATCTGGATTTACTCCATTTTTGGTATCCAGCCCTAAAATGGGCTGGAGAAACAAATGGACAGCGTGGATTACATACATACATCAAGGTGGGTCCCACGAGTGGGGACCCACGGTCAACGCCTAAAGCCCCAGCGCTGCTGGGCAGCAGCGTCCTCTGGACGCTGGCTGTCCAGCGGCCTTCTCCTTCATTCTTTTCTTCTTTTTTTTTTATATTATTATTATTATTATTATTATTATTATTATAGTTAAATGGGGCCAATCATGGATGATCCGACTCATCCATCTCCTTGCCCATCACAAGGTGGGTCCAAGGAAGGAAAAATGAAGGGTAAACGATAAAAAAGGGGGGAGGTTTGCACTCACAATGATGGTTGGACGGTTGGATTGCCGATCGGACGGTCCGGATGATGATCGGGGTCCTCCAAGCTTGATCTCCTCCTTCAACCTCTCTCTTTCTCTCTTGATCTCCCTCTAAATCTCTCTCTAAACTCACTCAATCTCTCAAATCTCTTTCTTCTCTCTCCTTTCTCTCTTTCTCTTTCTCTCTCCTTTCTCTTGCAAAATAGGAAAAATGAGAAGGCCACCCCCCTACGTATGGCTCTTGTATGGGAAGAGGGGGGGGGGGGGGGGGTGCATGATGTCATGATGATGATGATGATGATGATGGGAGAGAGCATGAGAGGTATGGGTTGTGGTTGACTTTTGGTGAGAGAGGATGGGGTGGGTATGGTGATGATGGCTAGATAATGATGGGGGTATGGGTGAGGGTGATGGTGATAGATTTGACATGTTGTTGAGAATTGTGCAAGTGGGGCCCACGCCACACGCGCGTTGCGTGGCCCACCTCGAATTGCACAAACGTATGCCTCTTACACACCGGGTATCGTAATGGGGCGTGCCGCGCGGCGTTGGAATCGTGGCGCCCGCGCGGTCGTAAGGGTACAAGTCTTGGGTCGTTGCGGTACTAAATCAGGGTCGCAATCAAGGCTCTCTAATTTGGTCCGTCCGGGACGTACCGGTACCGGAAACTAAACGTACGGAGGGCAATTCAGGGTACGGGTCTTACAAAGACCCAAGGTGGGCCAAAGAAAGAAGAAAGCAAAGAGAGAGGAAGGAGAGAAGAAAAAGAAAGAAGAAAGAATGCAGAAAATGGGACCGACTGGTCAAGACCGGTCGGCTGCACTCCCTGGACACCTAACAGACAGGCTAGACTGATCAAGACCAGTCGGTCATGCAATTTCAAACTTTCAGATTTCAAATAGCAGGCTATCCCATTTTTAGATTTTCGACCCAGTTTTTCGGGGCCATCTTGATGATATTTGAAAATCCAACACGTCTATGTCGAAGAGGAACTCGATGCTAAAATAACCCAAGTGGTTTCGCGTCGATCGGAGCTACGGATTAACCGTGGTGGCCAAAAAAATATGAACTGTCCGGAAAGTTCCAGATTCTGCCTACACCACTCTGGGCCGGTCCAGGTGGCCCATCATTGATGATATGAAGATTCTACTTTGACCATCTTCTAGACCACATCCATATATGAATAACCACAAAGTTTCAGATTAAAAGGACGTGTGGTTTGATCATACCAGTTGAAGAAAAATGGACCATCCAGAAAGATCCAACTGCGCAGATTTTATAAAAGGCCTGAGTGTTCTAATTTTCGCACCTAATTGTGGAATTGTTTTGAATAATCTAATCCATCTATCATGTAGAGGAGGAAATTTTCTACCATCGTTCAAAATTTGAGATCAATCTGACCTCTGTACACTTCGGAGCGTTGAAAGCAAGATGACTGGTTCTGAAGGTACCCGAATTGCACGATTTTGAGAGGCGGTCGCTGAAATGATTGGTGGGCCCATTCAGAAGATAATCTTGGAAATCTAAATCATCTATGAGGAAGATCACATTACAAGGAAGCTACAAATCAAATTTGAAGGCAATCTGGCCATTGGTTAAGCCGTACGAAGCGAAACAATATCTGTTATGTTGTGGTACTCTTGCTGTATTATAAAAGGAATTGCTCTCTTCTATTCCAGATCAGTCAAGGACGTGGGAAGCAAGGAGTTCAAGTCCTAGGAGGCTACCTAGCCTCCTACAGCTAGTTTTTCTTCCTTTTCTTAATTCTAGTTCTAGTTTTAATATGTTTTTTCTTAGTTAACCTCTTAGCTAGAGCTAGAGGTTAAATTTGTAGTTGATTTCAATGCTTTAATTCTTTTATTTCAAGTACCATTTTTTTAATTTTGGATTTTGAACTTCTAGTTTGAATAAAGTTTGGATTTTTAGATGAATTATGAGAGTTTGTGTACTCCGGACATGAGTTCCTTGCAATTCTCTGAGATTACCATGATTGTGTTGTTTGAATTCGAATTGTAGTAACCCTTGAGCATGCCATAGCCTCTTGGCATGGCTATTACTCCGAAGGCTACAAGTTCAAATTCTATGTGCTTCATTAAAACTAGAAATCTGATTTTCAGATTTAAGTGGGACTGTCTGTGCTTGAATGTTATATCCTCCAATTAGATGAGAGATAGAACTTTGATTCTAATTGTGTTTTGCTTGGATGAATGGATTACTATTGAACTACTATAAGTGGATCTTTGATGCTCTAGTTCTTTCCAAATATCAGATTTTTCTATTTTATGTTAAAAACTATTTTCCTAAACTTCTTGGATTCTAGTTATTGGAGTAGTTGGAATTGTTTACTTCTTTCCCTGTGAATCGACCTTGGTCTTACCGAGAATTATTACTACATCGCAGCCTTGCACTTGAGGCGAGCGAACACGTTTTTGGCGCCGTTGCCGGGGAAAAGGTTAAATGGTTCTAATTGTTCTAGTAGCTATAGAGTAGTCTTAGTTAGGTAGGATTTTCAGTTTTTATAGAAGTGGATTTTCTGATTTTTTTTAGATTACTAACAATTTTTTGTTTGATTTTGTAGGACATTGTTGCTGACATAGATCTCACTATATTGGGTAACATCTCCCCATCTCCCTTCTTTTTGTTCCTTTTTCGAGAGTAGGGTAGTTTTCAATTCCTTTAAATTTCATCATGTATGATTGGACAAATGGTGCGTACAAGTACCTTTTGGAGGATGAGACGTCGGATTAGGAGACCCAAACTCATTGTGATCGGGATTCCTCCAAGCATGAATATTTTACTGAGATTCAAAAGACCTCCACTACCCCCCCACGTAAGATGATGTGTGATTATATTAATGAAAGCAATATACATATTGAGACACAACATAAGACGATGGGGGAATACTGGAATGAAGCAAAATCGAATAATGATCATCCGGAAAAAACATTATATGATTACCGGATTGAAAATAATATGAGTGTTCCACCGGTTATGGTAGGAGGTGTGCAACAACAAAAGGAACGGGTGAATAGTGGCCAACAGGTTAAGACAATGCGTGATCACTTGTATGGATATGCCTATCAACCATCATATAACTCTTCATCCTACAATGCATACAGTCTCAATTGGAAAAACCACCATTCTCCTTGTTCAAGGGAAGAACCAACCATGGTTATTAACAATCACCCTAAAACATCTTCCTCTTGTGATGACATGTATACACAAATACTTAAAGAAATATGGAAAGAGTATGTAGATGAACAATCAAATCAAGTTTACTCGCCATCTTGTGAAGACATTGAGCCTAAAATTGGGGGCATCGAATCAATCCCCTTTAATGAGGAGGATGGGGTTACCCAAGTCCCACCTTCTTTGGATTTAATGAATAGACTTTTAGAGGAGATTGATTTCGATGATCCCAATGTCATCATCAATTATGGTGAGTCCTACAATCTCTTTTGGATGCTTTGAACTTAATGATGAAGAGATTTCAATGACGGTTGACGAACCCGAGGAATCCATTAAATCTGAAAGCGATAGTGGGGTTACTTACAATGAGGGTTCAATGGATGCTTATGAACCTATAGTTTCTTTTTCCCAAGGGCATAATGATTATGAGTCTCTAGAGGATATGCATGCTAGAGAGATGGCCGAGGTTGATATTTTTGAGTCACTCCACCAACTTAACATGCTTAATTTTAATGTGGAGAATGAGACTCCCATGAGTGAAAATTCAAATTCGTTGGAGAATGCTTTGCTCACTTTGAAAATTCAAACGACCCCATTATTCAAGAGATTGTTAAAGCCTTGCATACTTTCGACTTGGTGCCTCATACTAGTTATGGAGAACCTAGTTTGGAAGAATTTCACTCCATGGAGGGTGAGTCCCTCCCCATCGAAATTGAATTTTTACACTCACTCAAACAAGATCATGATCCTTCATTCGAATATCTCGATTTCTCAGAGGAATGCTTGGCCCACTCTTATGATCTTGATGATGAGATGATTAAGGAGTTGGACATTTTGTTAGACACGGTGTCGGTGCCTGAAGAACACCATTCCATTGATTTACACTCTTTACCATTGTTTGTGGAAGCACCGTATAATTCTAAAATTATGGAGGAGACAACTTTAACTGAAGAATACACTGATGAATGTCTCTCCACCTTCATAGGTTCTTTAGTCCATTGAGGATTCTGACTGGGAGGACCCGTTTTTAATCAATTACAACCCAGTCCAGAATTTGAGGAGATATCTTTTTGCTGCATTTATCTCCTCCTATCATGCATGTGGTGCATGTAAATATTGGACTTCAATGAAGAAAAGCACCCATGCTTACTGTCAAGCAGGACTTTGGATGGTCCTCATGAGAAATTTATTGAAATTCATGAAGATCCTGCTCAAATTTGATCATGTAGTCGATCGGACTAATCAAAGGTAGGTAGGTAGGTTAGGATTTATTTTTTTACAATTAGGATTGAATAAGTCTAATCGAGACAATGGAAGATGCTAGAATTGATCAACTTGCTACCTCAGGTACTCTCGTTCTCACTCTCCTATGCTTTATTTCATTGCTCTCATGTCATACTTATCTTATTACATTGAGAACAATGTAAGATTTTGGCTGGGGGGTGAGATTCCTTAGATGAATCTACTAGCTTTTGTGACATTTTGAGCAATTCTGTAGAAATTTTTTTATTTTTCTAAAATTTAAAACTATTTTGGAAAACTTTGTTTTTATGCATTCGAGATATTACGAGTATAAGAAGAGGAGATACAAAGTGAGTGATGTTGCAAGCTTTGAACTTCTCGTAATATAATGGTTTTATATGTGAATTCCCCTATTTATGTGATTGATAGAAAATTTGAACACTTTTACACCTAGTTCACATTACATGATTTTCGTGGGTTGAAAGGATTATGTGATTTGTGGATTAGCTAGACTTTGATTTAAGGTGTTGAGAAACCAAGCCGGGGTAATTTGTCCATACTTGTCCATGGGAAAATAACGAAAGATATGGATTTCTAAAAATCCAATCTAATTTAAAAGAAAAAGGAAAAGGAAGGATGGAATTGGGAATGATGGAAAAATGGTGGAAAATTCTGAAAAGGGCTACCTATTACCAACCAGGGGATGGTCTACCCGTAACCAAAGCCGGAAATGGGACGTAGTGTGAAAGCCGTCGGAAGGACGGTAAGACAAATTCCTGTCATAGGCTTATTGTTGCTTTGTACACCTTAAGATCTATAGTTTAGTTGATCTATGAAGAAGATAATCCCAGAAACTCATGAGATAAACTTTCACTATGCACACTAGGTTGAAGTTGTTCGAGTTCTTCTATTTATCAATCAATCGGTGGGAATTTCATGTAGACACTTTTTATGCTTTGAGAGTTTAAGGTTTCAACTTCTATCACCTAATTTCTCCAAATTTTATACTTGTATGTCTGGGAATGGATAGAAACATGATTTTTGAAGGTGAGTTGGTTTGGAGGTTTGAAATTGTTTCATGCATGTTTTGCTCGGGACTAGCAAAAAGTTGGTTGGGGGGTGTGTTGAACCTCCAATTTATACCTTGTATAGGCCATTCCATCACATTATATGCATGGTTTGCATGTTAAAAGGTCCATCTGATGCAGGTTTTGTGATTGTAGGAATGAGAGTAGACTTCACCTAATCGGAGACCAAAAGGAGACATTTTGGAGCCTTGGATGAAGACCCAAGGTGGGCCAAAGAAAGAAGAAAGCAAAGAGAGAGGAAGGAGAGAAGAAAAGAAAGAAGAAAGAATGCAGAAAATGGGTCCGGTCGGCTGCACTCCCTGAACACCTAACAGACAGGCTAGACCGGTCAAGACCGGTCGGCCATGCAATTTCAGACTTTCAGATTTCAAACAGCAGGCTATTCCCATTTTTGGATTTTCGGCCCAGTTTTTTAGGGCCATCTTGATGATATTTGGAAATCCAATACATCTATGTCGAAGAGGAACTCGGCGCCGAAATAACCCAAGTGGTTTCGTGTCGATCGGAGCTACGGATTGACCGTGGTGCCCAAAAAATACGAACTGTCCAGAAAGTTCCAGATTCTGCCTACTCCACTCTGGGCCGGTCCAGGTGGCCCATCATTGATGATATGAAGAATCCACTTTGACCATCTTCTAGACCACATCCATATATGAATAACCACAAAGTTTCAGATCAAAAGGATGTGTGGTTTGATCGTACCGGTTGAAGAAAGATAGAACATCCAGAAAGATCCAACTGCAGCAGATTTTATAAAAGGCCATAGTGTTCTAATTTTTTTTTGCACCTAATTTTGGAATTTCTTTGGACAATATAATCCATCTATCATGTAGAGGAGGGAGTTTTCTACCAACGTTCAAAATTTGAGATCAATCCGACCTCTGTACACTTCGGAGCGTTGAAAGCAAGATGACTGGTTCTGAAGGTACCCGAATTGCGCGATTTTGAGAGGCGGTCGCTGATATGATTGGTGGGCCCATTCAGAAGATAATATTGGAAATCTAAATCATCTATGAGGAAGATCACATTACAAGGAAGCTACAAATCAAATTTGAAGGCAATCCGACCATTGGTTAAGCTGTACGAAGCAAAACAAAATCTGTTATGTTGCGCTACTCTTGCTGTATTATGAAAGGAAGTGTTCTCTTCTATTCCAGATCAGTAGTTCAAGTCCTAGGAGGCTAACTAGCCTCCTATAACTAGTTTTTCTTCCTTTTCTTAGTTCTAGTTCTAGTTTTAATATGTTTTTTCTTAGTTAACCTCTTAGCTAGAGCTAGAGGTTAAATTTGTAGTTGATTTCAATGCTTTAATTCTTTTATTTCAAGTACCATTTTCTTAATTTTGGATTTTGAACTTCTAGTTTGAATAAAGTTTGTATTTTTAGATGAATTATGAGAGTTTGTGTACTCCGGACATGAGTTCCTTGCAATTCTCTGAGATTATCATGATTGTGTTGTTTGAATTCGAATTGTAGTAACCCTTGAGCATGCCATAGCCTCTTGGCATGGCTGTTACTCCGAAGGCTACAAGTTCAAGTTCTATGTGCTTCATTAGAACTAGAAATCTGATTTTCAGATTTAAGCGGGACTGTTTGTGCTTGAATATTATATCCTCCAATTAGATGAGAGATAGAACTTTGATTCTAATTATGTTTTGCTTGGATGAATGGATTAGTATCGAACTACTACAAGTGGATCCTTGATGCTCTAGTTCTTTCCAAATATCAGATTTTCCTATTTTATGTTAAAAACTATTTTCCTAAACTTCTTGGATTTTAATTATTGGAGTAGTTGGAATTGTTTACTTCTTTCCCTATGGATCGACCTCGGTCTTACCGAGAATTATTACTGCATCGCAACCTTGCACTTGAGGGGAGCGAACACATAGACAAGTAAGAAAATACATAGAACATTTTGAAAATTCGGAGAGTATGGATCAAACACCGTTAAGGAATCCTCCCCCTCTTACTCCAACTACAAACGCTAATCAAGAGGGAGTAGGAGAGAATGAGGTGCACAATGTTCCTCCAATGAGAGCTTTACGTGACTATGTATAACCGACCCGTACGACTACACCCTCATGTGGTTCTACCAACCACTGGGGAGGACATTGATATAAAGCCGGGAGTAATTCAACCTTTACCCAAGTTCCATGGGCTAGATTCTGAGAGCCCATATTTACACTTAAAGGAGTTTGATGAAGTTGTTGCTACTTTGCAATACAACAATGTGTCAGAGGATGTCATTAAACTTAGATTGTTTCTCTTCTCATTGAAAGAAAGAGCCAAAGGTTAGCTCCACTCTCTTAGACCACATTTGATAGGGACATGGACTGAGATGACCCGAGAATTCTTGAAAAAATTCTTCCCGGTTCATAAAACTAACACCCTTCGAAGATCTATCCTGAACTTTTTGGGAAAAGAGGGTGAGTCGTTCTTTCAAAGTTGGGAAAGGTTTAAGGACTTCTTACTCTTGCCAAAATCATGCCTACGAAAGTTGGTGAATTATAAACTTTTTTTATGATGGATTGAATTCCAACATGCGCCAATTTGTAGAAATGATGTGTAATGGTGAGTTCATGAGCAAAAATCAAGATGAAGCATAGAGTTACCTAGACATGTTGGCCGAGAATGCCCAACCATGGGATACCTTGGACAAGTCTAGTAACCTTAAGCCTCCTCAACAAAAAGAGAAAGGAGGGATTTACATCCTTAAGGAGGAAGATGATGTAAACGCAATGATAGCCAACCTTACAAGAAAAGTCGAGGTTATGGAACTAAGTAAAAGTGGAGTTTCTAAATCCACAGAAGCCATTGAAAACGTATTCAAAATTTGTGCCACTAATGTACACTCTACACAAGATTGTCCTACAATTCCCGCGTTTCAAGAGGTGTTACAAGAGCAAGCAAACACCGCATATGGTTATCAACCGCCTTTTAATGGACCGATAAGTAACACATACAACTCTACTTGGAAGAATTATCCAAATTTCAGTTGGAGGAATAGTCCCACGGCCAATCCTACCAACTCTCAAGGAGGGCCACCCATGCAAAATATGGCCCCACCTCAACTCTCAATGGAGGACACTTTAAAGGCATTTATGCAAGGGCAAATGTAAATTAATCAATTAAATAAGCAAATGTTCTAAGAGCTTAAAGTGTCGGTTGATGAGATTAAGGGATGCTTGAATGCTAGGGAAGGGACCTTTCCGGCCTAACCTTAGTCCAATCCTAAACAAGCACATGAAATAAGCACCCCTAATCTCCTCAACCAACATGTGGGGCAAGAAAAATCCATCACCACTCTTAGAAGTGGTTGTTGGGGCTCAAATTCTCACCCATTGTAAAACAGTATTCAGCGATCCATCTACGACGATTTGGACTGATTTCAAGATCCAAAATACTCGAAAAATGCCAGTGCAACCCTAACATGCGCGATCGTGACCGAAACCTACAAATGCTATTTCGGGGCGGAATCAAACATGCGGTTTATTGCCAAATGATCCAGAATGCCCTAAAACCCTTAACCTGCAAGTGTCGAAGTCGTGCGACGCATATCTTTACTCGCGCACTTCCAAATACGTTTTGCCCGTCTGGAGCTGACCCAAAGGGCCCGAAAGCCAACAGGTACCATTTCAGAGTGGAATCAGACATGCGGATGGCCGCCAAATGATCCGGAATGCTCGAAAATCAGACATGCGAATGGCCGCCAAATGATCTGGAGCAAGTTTGAAGTCCTTGCGGTGCATATTTCCACGTGCGCGCTTCTCGGAACAATATTCCTATGCAAAGAGCTGATCGGGAGGGTCCAAATTGGGAAGGAATTACCAAAATTCATAGTAGATGACCATCGGTACCCCACCCCGTTCATTCAAGAGGCCGATCATGGCCTAAAAGCGGCTTGGCGTCAGTTACTTCGGTCTAAAAAAAGATAGCCCCCCTTTGAAGGTCGCCCGTCGGAGCCCAAAACCTGAGATATTCTAAGTGATGGAACATGCATTCGCTCACTCTCTCTCCACATGCGGATATCATGAGGAGACATGCATTTGCCCTGTCACCACATGCGCATGAGAGCTCTCTCTCTCCCTTTCCAATATTCTAAATAAAATAAAAAAATACAAAAAATCATGAAATATTCTAAGTGTGGCCACATGCGGCCAACACAAATGCTACATGCGCCCACCACAAAGGGTACATGCGCCCATTGCATGAGCTACATGTGTAACGACCTGAGATTTTCGACTCTCGTGTATAATACGACGGCCAAATTCCCAAGTAATTTATGAAAAAGTAATTTGTCAAATAACAAAATATAGCATTCAAGCACAATGGCGGAAACAATTATCATCTTATTCTATCAAACTTACTACGTCATCATCAATGTTTAAATAAGGGAACCAACCAATACCCATACTGATTAATTAAAATACAAAACCATGTCTTTTCTTGAAGACTTATTACAATTCCATAAATGTATCAACTACTCAAAAGAAATATTTAATAAATGATAACATCAATTAAGTTTCTCTAACATCGTCATCCGCTATGTGAATATACGAACATCAAACTCTTTTCCTTAAAAATCAGGTTCAATACCTGGATCTTCACCTGCATCATCTAAATTGTGTTTGGGATAGCGTTAAACGCTATCATAGTGGAGAATATCAAGAATAATAATAACGGTACAGAGTAAACGCAAGCAGGATATTATTATTTAATCAAATCAAAACAACCAACTAAAAATCTTTGTTAATGCGATGCATGGAATGCATGCTCTGGCTAAGGTACCCTAGCTAGAATCATAATACATGAAGTGGGAGACTCCCTGTTACGACTTCACGCTAGCCACTAGTCGCTAGAGGTTCCTGTGACGCACAAGCCCATAGTTTTGCCCGACCACGTGAGAAACGGGACGCTCATAGCCCAAATCTACATGTGACAATGTACGGGAGAAGTAGGACGCTTTAGCCTATTCTTAATTCCGTACACCCACATGGAGCCAAGTGAATGCATGACTTTAGTTTCACCTTTATTTAAGTGTTTTCGCATATAACTAATTTAAATAAAACTCAATGGTCACTATGGGGAGTCACAAGTGACCCAGCATATGCCGACAGCTAGGGCTTAGTGTCCATGGCACCAACCCCGGCTCATGAGAATTTGTATACCATTAGTGTCCACTCATTATCCCGTTTTATGATTTCATCATGTCCCAAAAAGCCAATGTTGTACTTCATGACCAAATTCATTAAAGTACTCATGTAATGTAAATGGATCCAATCAAGCATCATGTACATGTAAGGATCCATTGACAAACAATCACTTCATTCTTTCAGTTAAGTCAAGAGATATTCTTCTATCATGGACACCTCTCACGGGTTCCATCTCTCTACATCGAATAATTTTACCAACTTAGGGACAAAGAGTATACAATAATGGGATGTCTATATGATGATCTTATACACATATTTTATATCACAATATGAAAATCAGTCTTACTTGTAATACATGGACTAAGAAAATAAGGGCATAGATTTCAAAAAAATAACACAAATACACATACTTCTTAGTCAAAAATCTAAACAAGGAATCACATCACCATACAATGATATTCATTACAAATCTCACATCAAACTTCATGTTATATGGATAAGCAATTCAAAACAAAATAGCTTCGCATGCCACAAAAGAAACTTATGATAATCGTGGTATTATTAATGAAAGGCTTGAAGGAAAATCCCCACCTTAGGATGGACTTAGAAGAAGAGGGTTGTAGAAGATCCTAGCCGCTGGAAAAATATGAGAAAGAACTCTCTCTCTCTCTCTCTTTCTCTCTCTCTCTCTCTTCTCTCTTTCTTTAAGGCATTGAGGCTAGGGTTAGGAGAAGGATTTGGAGGTGTGTAGTAGAAATATGGAGAGGGATGTGCACACGAGGTCTTGTGTAACAACATCTTGAGGTGGGTTTCTCAAATCTCAATATTCGGGTGATCTTTGATCAATTCCAATCCGTTCATCTTATCAAGCTTGAAGAGTAGAGTCAGAATACGTAAATTTCTTGATGATCCACTTTCTAGATTGGCCGATCCTTGAAAATGGCCTAACGGGTGCTAAAATGGGCTAGATCTCAATTAACGGTCTACGCTTGATGATCAGGGCCCAAATTTTGAGAAAATATGTAGTCATGATAGGCAAATAATTGTAGAAAGTTTAATGGTTGATTGATGGTAAGAAATGCCTAGATCTGAAATTTTAACTTTTGGCGGAAAAGGAAGGGGCTGGCTTTGTGGTTCAACGGTGTAGGATTATAAATCGGGGTCCAAATTTTGTGTAAACTCGTAGTCATATGAGTATAATAAGTGGTCCAAATTTGAGAAGCGCTTGATGGTGAGAAGTGGGTAAATTGAAAGGTTCAGATTTAAAAAGAGTTAGTAACTCGTTAATTTCTAAAACGGGATAACTTCGCGCATAAGAAAGATGCTTATCAAGGTGGGGCACTCAAATCATACTATTGGTCCATGATAAAGATGATCCAAGTCGCTCATATGAAGAGAAATATTTGACTACGACTAACCATCTACTTTCCTCACTCGATGGACATGAAAATCAAGGGTTAAGGGGCTAAGTTGACAATTGGATCACTTTTACTATGATTTAAGGGCTGAAATTTGACGTGTATGGTTAATATGTGTCCAAAAGCTTAAATCCAGGGTTTTGCGTGAAAGTGATCTTCATAAACTATAATACTTAAAAATGGCATCTTAACTTAAGTTTAACAATGGCATTTTTGTAATTATCTGAAAAGTGTGTGATTTTTAAAATCTGATCTTTCTACGATGTTTATGAGATCATTTTAAGCAACTTTTGTAAAGGGTCCCCTATTGGATCTCCTACGGATGTCCCGTTATTCGCAAATCAACGGTAAATGTACGATAATTAATAAAATAAATAAATTAAAAATGAATTTTCAAAAATTTTCAAATAAATCTCGAAAATCTGGGGCGTTACAACATGCGCCCACCACATAGGGCACATGCGCCCACTGCATGAGCACATGCGTCCACCTCCCTGATACATGCGCATGACACCTCTTCGCAATCACATGCGCTTGGTGAAATTCAATTTTTGGTGGACCCGGGACCCGATTAACATACTATAAATACCCATGTACTCGATGAGACAGGGAAGAGATCATTTCATCTTCAGCTGCTGCCAGAGAACTCTCAAAGAGGTAGAATTCTCACCGGAATCCTCACCGAAAAGCGACATGCGCCCATCCATTCGTCGGATGCCTTCGTTGGAGATGGGATTTCTCCCACCGGAGTAAAATCCCCAAGTCACATAGTGGCATGCGCTCACCCATTTGTGTTTTGGGGAGGAAAAATGCAAAAATCCCTAAGTACCATGAGACATGCGGCCATGGCTGGGATGTTGGGCGCATGTGCATGTCACATGCGCTTGATAACCTCTCTCTCCTCACATGCATTTGTGGCAGGCCACATGCGCCTGGGGCGGATAACATGCATTCACCTAGGACATGCGCCCATGCCTAATGCAACATGCGCCCAACCCAACCTCCCATGTGCCTGGACGCTGATGGGGAGGTGGGGCCTTCTGTGATGTGGCCCGCCTTCGATGTGGCCCGCCTTCCGATCGTGTCAACACTCCTAGACACACATCAATGCCCTCTATCCATCCCCCAGACTGGATTCACCAACGGTCGATGTTAAGTGGGCCAAATCAGCAATTTGATAAAAAAAAAAGGCCAACACTTAGCCAATATTGCAAACCTCGAAAATCCTTCCGAAAGAGCCGGAAATGGCCGAAATCAAGAGGAATCGAGCGGAATTTGAACGAACTCGAGAGAGAGACTTCTCTCCGCCATAACATGATATATCATAATCATGCACGGAAATGAGGTTATCCAAACTTAGGAGCCCCGAATACCCTAATTAAGTGGCCAGCAGACCCATTACTTGGTCACTTTCATTCCCTGGGAAGTGCCCTGTCGGCTCGAAAATTGACCCATGCTAAACAAATCGAAATGCGATCGCACTGCAACCCTCGTGGACATAATCTACCCCTGTTTAAAGATGATCATTGATGGTATCTATCAAATGCCCCGATCAGACCGCAAACAGGTCCACTACTTAGTCATATTCAGCCCTGGGAAGTGCCCTGACAGCCCGAAAATCTACTAATACCAAATGAAATCAATCGCGATCTCAAAGATGCGTGGGTAAAATATCGATGACACAAAGATATATACGAAGCGGATTGATCAAATCAAATGCATAATTTGTCTGATACATTGAACATCTAGCATAAATGCAATCCTCTCTCGAGCATGCATAAAGCATAGTTACTTTGTACTGTACTCATTTGCATCCATTGCATGAATTTATTTCATCTCAGATCGAGATACGAAACTAAATCAAAGGGGACTATGGTTATCATTGAAAACCATAATGAAAGAGTTCTAACGTCTGAAATACTTCATCGTTAAGACCAGTTGATGTGCGTCCTATCCAAGGCGGGATCCGTCAGTTGAGTGGCTAAGGTAATGAGTGCCCTCTAGTAAGTCACCCGTCCCATCGGAGACAGTCACTGGCCCTGGTTGCAGTAAGTGGACACCGTGGAGTGTATCTCTGAAAGTCTTATCGTCCATAGAGACACGTCATGACACTGAGATATACGACTCGGTCAAAATCCTATTTGCACAAAGACCCAATGGAGTGCCCTCCAGTAAGTCACCCATCCCAGCGGAGACGGTCACTGGCCCTGGTTGCAGTAAGTGGACGCCGTGGAGTGTATTTCTGAAAGTCATATCGTCCATAGAGACGCGTCATGACATTGAGATATACGACTCGGTTGAAACCCTGGTCGCATTAAGACCCCATGGAGTGCCTTCCAGCAAGTCACCCATCCCATCGGAGACGGTCACTGGCCCTGGTTGCAGTAAGTGGACGCCGTGGAGTGTATCTCTGAAAGTCATATCGTCCATAGAGACGCGTCATGACACTAAGATATACGACTCGGTTGAAACCCTGGTCTGACTAAGATCCCATGGAGTGCCTTCCAGCAAGTCACCCGTCCCATCGGAGACGGTCACTGGCCCTGGTTGCAGTAAGTGGACACCGTGGAGTGTATTTCTGAAGGTCATATCGTCCATAGAGACGCGTCATGACATTGAGATATACGACTCGGTCGAAACCCTGTTTGCACAAAGACCCCATGGAGTGCCCTCCAGTAAATCACCCGTCCCAGCGGAGACGGTCACTGGCCCTAGTTGCAGTAAGTGGACACCGTGGAGTGTATTTCTGAAAGTCATATCGTCCATAGAGATGCGTCATGACACTGAGATATACGACTCGGTCGAAACCCTGTTTGCACTAAGACCCCATGGAGTGCCTTCCAGCAAGTCACCCGTCCCATCAGAGACGGTCACTGGCCCTGGTTGCAGTAAGTGGACGCCGTGGAGTGTATCTCCGAAAGTCATATCGTCCATAGAGACGTGTCATGACACTGAGATATACGACTCGGTTGAAACCCTGGTCGCACTAAGACCCCATGGAGTGCCTTCCAGCAAGTCACCCGTCCCATCAGAGACGGTCACTGGCCCTGGTTGCACTAAACAGAAACCGTGGAGCGTATCCCTGAAAGTCATATCGTCCATGAAGACGCGTCATGACCCTGAGATATGCGACTCGGTTAAAATCCCGGTTGTTACTCAACTAGGAACGCCCGAAGAGTATGGGACCGACATCTAACTGGTCTTAACAATGGCTTGGTCCATAAGAAATCCCAAACTTGGTCTCTGAGACCATGAACTCGAGACTATAATCCTTGACGATTTAAACTACTTGCTCGTTCTATCTAAGCTTCATCCCTTTGATATTCCATCTATTGTATAACTGAAATTCATAGTGGAATCTTGTCGCTTTGTGCCGTGGTTTTCTCCCGTAAGGGTTTCCACGTAAAAATCTCTGTGTTGTCTATGCTGTGCTTTATTTATAGTTATGCTCCTTTAATGCTTTATTTAACTCATTTATGATACATGCATGCATTTACTTTTGCCTTTTAATTAAGGGTGATCATCCGTTGATGTAATTGAGAATTCGTGACTAGTTCACAGCCCAGAATGTAAAAGATCTCGGAATCTCTGGAATAAAATTCGCCTCGCAGTGCTTTCTCATGTATACTTTGTGATTGCTTATGATTGTCTATGAATGTCTCTATACTCAGAATTCCCCCTGAATAATGAAACACAGGAAAAAGACTGCTGACGAGTAGTTTATTTTTCGAGTTCTAACAAACTGGCGACTCTGCTGGGGATCGAACCCAGAATCTCTGGTTATTTCTGAGTAAACGAACATTCTAAGATAAATCATTTGCAGACACTGATATGTACGTAAGAAAGGTTACCGCAAGGAGAAATGTTCGGCGCCTTTACGGGCCCAAACTGGCAACTCTTAACGGGAACGTTCTTCCCTTTATCTTTAAAGCAAAAGTTTTCCAAAAGAATTTCAAAATCTAACATGGCATGCATATGATTCGTACTTATATGCTTTTGTCGGTCATTGAACCATATCGCGATTGGTAAGGACGCATCTTCTCTCCTTGGAGAGGTGCAGAGTGTTCTAATGTGCGTATGACTGTGCAGAAAGAGAGAAAGACAGAAAGATAGAAAAGAATCAAACATCAAAACTATGCAAATGGCAGCCACTATGGTCTTCCTGGCTTCTGGGGGATTTTACTTCCCTCACCTCGCGACAACAGAAACAGCAATTCCCGAAGCCGGATGGCAAGTTGTGCAGAAAAGCCAATCACTGAAGAGGGCTGAAAACAGACAATTAACTTCAGTCAGAGCAGAAACAGTGAAGACACAGAGTAGTGTGAGGAGACAGTGGAAGCCGGTTCACAGGAATGAAACCCGCAATTCTATCAGACCCACTGTGTCACCCAGGCCAGAATTCTCCTTCGCCACTGCCGATTTCCCAGTAATGACGGGAACAACACTACCAGTCAAGACACCGAATCAGTTCACTATCCGGGGATTGACCAAGACTGCAATGAAGACATGCTCTGTTAAAACCACCATGGCCAGGGCTATACCACAGCGAGTGCAGGTTGCAGTGGTACAAGTCATAGAAAGGGAGGCGAGCGAGCAAAACATAGAGCTGCCTCTGATCCAAGAGCAAATAGATGAGATCATTCAGGTCCAAGAAGACACAGCCAGAGAGATCAGAGAAATAAAAGAAGCATTAGTGGCTCTAGTCACCCAGGGGGCAGTCAGAAGCCCAACCGTTCCGTTTGGATAACCACTAGGAGAGTCACAGGATACAACAGGAGAACCAGTAGCCGTAGAATCACAAATTCACCCAAGGAATGTTGCATTCGAGCTTGCACCGCCGCAATCATCTCATGCCACGAAAGAAGAGTTGTCCCAGACAGTCGCGAACCTGATGCGTCAGGAAAGAGAAAAGGAGAAGAGAGGAAAATATATATATCGGATACCGTATCCGTCCGAAATTATTTCAATCCCGTTCCCTGATGACTTTAAGCATCCTGACTTCCCACAATTCGATGGCAAAGGGTCACCAGAGGAACATATGACCCAATTCATGACGGTGCTAGGGAATTTGTCCATAGTACCTCAATATTGCCTCGATTGTTTGGGTTGACGCTGACTGGAAAGGCATTTCAATGGTATATGTCATTACCCACAGGGTCTATCAAGACCTGGGATCAGATGCAAGATTTGTTCATTTCCAAATTTTTCTCCACTGAGCGAGAAGTCTCGCTGACGGATTTAGCCTTAGTCCATCAGAGGCAAGGAGAGTCAGTCGAGGCGTTTATTGACAGATGGGGAGCCATAGCGGCTCAATGCCGAGAGTTGCCTCGTGAGCTTGAGCAAGTCAAGATGTGTACGCAAGCCATGGACCCAATAATCTCATTTGGTTTATTCGGACACAATTTCTCAACATTCAGGGACCTAGTGACAAAGGCCCATATGGTAGAGGAAGCCGCGCTGAGAATGCAGTTCAAAGCGGAAAGACCGAAGCGTGAGATTGGGAAGATGGTCACATCAAGTTATGTGGACAAAAGCAAAGCCTCGAAAGATCGAAAATGGCCACATCCAGAATACAAGATTAAAGGCAAGCCAGCAGAAACTCAGTTCAGAGCCAAAGGGCCACGAAAACCAAAAAAGATGACGATCATCGGACGGGGCAGGGTAGAAGGACGTTACTCGTTTGACTCGGAAGACCTTGTTCCAATAATGGAACGCCTAGTCGAAGAAGGGGAGCTACAGTTGCTAGAACCAACTCGACCAGAGGAAGCAGGGCAAACGGATTCCCCAAATTATTGTAAGTATCATCGAATCCTGGGACATGAGACGGGAGAATGCCTCGTCTTGAAAGGGAAAGTGCAGAGACTGATCAACCAGGGTATCATTAAGCTAATAACAGAAGAAATCAGTCGGGTTACGTCAGCTGTAGTGACAATAACACCTACGATACCACCAGTTCATGATGAAAGACTGGTACAAACAACAATGGTACAGGCTGTCGAAGAAAGGGAATCGGTAGGACACGACGTCGAATTGTTGAGGATCCGAGAGCAAGTCAGCGAATTGGTCCAAGCCCATAGGGAGCTATCCAAACAGATGGGAGAAGTTCAGGAAGCTTTAGCCATCTTGGTCTCAAAGAAAGTGACCCCTAGTACTGCTCTGCCTGTCCGACAGTTGGAAGAAGAAGCATTGGGGGCAAGCCCGTAATGTTGTTGAAGTAAGACAACAGAGCCACACCGAACAAATAAATGCGCGTATGTCGGGTTCAGACTCCATGATCCCATACGAACTGCTAGGCAATATCTCTTTCACCCTTCGTAACCTGACTGCAGAAGTTCGCACGATAGAGCAATCTGTTTCGGAAACACGATCTCAAGTAGAAAAGTCAAGACACAAAATGAGAAAGACGACATGGGTAGACGTAAGAAAGAACCCTAGAAACCGAAAACGACCGAATCCAGGGCATGAGGCAGAGACCAGTGTAATGAGGACACAAGACAAGGGCAAAGAACCTCAGAAGTCGCGGCACATGACAATCAGTGAGCGAGACAAAAAGAACGGACCGTATACATTTGACATTAAAGACCTTGTCCCAATTATGGAGCGGCTAATCGAAGAAAGAAAATTGCGACTCCCAAAGTCTGTTTGACCAGCAGAAGTAGGACACGTGGATGATCCCAACTATTGCGAATATCACAGATGCATAGGCCATAAAATCGAGCAATGCTTCGTTCTGAAAGGAAAGATACAAAAGATGATAAACCAAGGCGTTGTCAGTTCGAAAATTAATGGAAGTGTCCGATGGAACCCTGGCCAGTACGGTTCCAATAGATATCACTTAGGAAGAACTTCGCTCGAAGAACTCCATTTCCTAAACTGCAATAATCGTGAACGTTTACAAATAGTTCTGGCGGTTTATAAAGTAGATAGGAATATACTTATGTTCACTCATGCATCTACTTCTTCTTAATGACAGGTACCATAGTCGGAGAATATTAAAGAATCGACTCCATGAATCATCAACCGACTTATTATATCCTCATCAGATCGGTCGAATCAGGAGAGAATATCTTATAGAAAGTCTACGCGAATCACAACATCCCCATATTATGGTATCTTTGTCACAGGTTCTCATATTAAGTATCCTGGTATTCTGGCATTCCTCTGCTTAATAGGAAAATACTTCAGAATTGGTGGATTCTCATATATATGTATATGTGGTTCTACATGAAGATAGCCGGGATACTCTATTATTATCATTCTCTTATTGCACAATGTTTTATATGAAGATGATCGGAACATCGCTATCTATATCCAGCTTTCATATTATGTCATGGATCTCCCATCGTTATCGCATTATTCTTCTACTGTATATGAAGATAAGTCACGGTTGGGAATCTCCTATATACATATGTATACATACGGCCTTATATGAAGACGATTAGGGCATTCTATTATGTATCACTTCACCTTGAAAATATTAACAACTTTCTCTTATGAAGAATTCTGCGACAAGAATATGCAATTAAAGACTATGATCGGATGGGTATTCGGCACGGATTCCTAAAGCACAAGATCTGTCTCATTAGAATGAAGTGGTCTTACAAAGTGACGAGCCAGAAGCACCGGGGGCAAGCCCCAACATATTATGAGAAACTCGAGTTTATAAGAAAGAGACGACTGGGGACAAGCCCTAATATATTATCAAAATCTCAAGTCTGCAGAAAGAAATGACTGGGGGCAAGCCAGGAAAGATGACAGATAAACCTAAAAACACGGAGCTAAAAGAAAGTTTTTGACTTATGACACGAACGTCTCTCGAAAGCAATGACCCAAGGGTACACAGGTTAAGTAAAAAGGGAAGTATTATTTCTATGGGTTCTTCCATTTTTATGCTTTGATATACTCAGTTTACATTAAACTCATACATAATACAGCATTTTATGCATACTAGTCTCAAACACAACACCAAGTAGTGGTTTAGCAAAAGAATCATTGTCATTATTTTAGATCATGAAGCATGCAACTAACAAGTTCTGATGTCAATTACATCAAATACAAGTGACAGTTAGGTATTCAGAACAGCTATCTAATACCACTTTTGTCTGACAATGATTGTCAAAAGTAAAAGGACGGAATTACAGCTTCTCCAGGCATCCTGTTATGAACTTCATCACATCTTTCCGCGTTGCCTCCATGGTGGCCTTTGCCTCCGTTAGCGTCAGCGCAGGATTCGGAATATCACGAAGTTTGATTTCTAAGTCTGCTATTTTCTTGCGTGCCGCTTCTCCTTCACCGTCGAGTTGTGCGACCTCAGTACGGTTCTGATTAACGATAAGATCAAGGCGGGCAACCTCAAGATTTATGGTTGCTTCTTTCGCTTGCAGCTGCACGATCTCAGATCTGACATCAGCAAGATGATTAATACACCCGCGACGTTGAGTCTCACTATCTTCTAAGGTTATTCTAGCATTAACTTTTGAATGTTCTCGCTGCTCTACGACAGGTCGCAAAGAAGACAGCACTTGCCATTTCTCTTCGGCAGTAGGGTCAGGTTTAATCTGTTCAGTCATAATAACCTGCACAACAGAATCCTCAAAAGAAGAAATGCGACAGACTATTTTGGATACATCAGGCTCGATTACTCCTGCACAAGCTTCCAATGCCTTCACCCCCGCTCTTAGTGTATGCCACTCGCTTGGCTCAGCCAACACCGTTGAAATGTTAGATAGTAGACCCCTCAGTACGCTCTATCCGAAACAGTCTAAATGATCGAAACAAGGAATGTCGAATGCTCCATGGGCAGCCGCCTCAGAACAGACAGTATCTGCAATAAAAGAAACAGAGTGAGTATGCAATGAAACGACAAGTATAGAAAAAGAACACACCAAGGAGTTATGAAAGAACCGTACCAGTAGACGAGTCAACGACAGGTTCTGAGAAATCCGCAGTATATGTCGTCGCATCAGTGAACGACTCAATAGTCTCGGTCAGTAGCATCGAGGTCACATCCAGAAGTTCAGTAGTATCGCTATCAATATCGATCATTTCAGTTACCACCGGAGACTCTGTCGTACCCTCAACACTGGAAGCACCAGGGGCCATAGATACAGTCGTGTCATTCCCTGGCATAGTGGACCCTTACAGATTATCCTCTCCAATCGGCCCAGCCTGCTCTCTCACGCCAGCATGGTTCGATATTTCATTCGCCGGCCCAGTCGTCGTTGGGTCATCTTCACTAATTAATCGACTGGCACCCTTATCACCTTCAACCACCAGAAGACGTGTGAACCCGGCTTCTTGAGACCATTTTGCTAAAGGTATTCCGAAAGTATGCCAGCCATGCAACGCGGTATCCTCCTTACGATGGTCAATTAACACACTCAGGGAGATCTTATGCTTAATGCTCGACGATATATACGCTTCAGCCTGCTCTCTATAATAACCCAATCCGTCAGCGAAGACCTCTGTCAGCCCTGGAGGAGGAATGTAGAGTGGATCATCAATAGAACTATTATTTCAGACCAGAGCATACTGATGCACCCACCATCTCAGCCAACTATAAGGACTGCCAGTCTTCCGATAGAGGCCGGGCAGCATGAACCTCGCGCCTATTCGCGTCATCAAAAGTTGATGCCATATCCACTCCCAGTGAGCAGGACCCGTGCTGTACGCCCGCTCTACTTTAGTTACATCTGGTAACGTCATCGGAATACCCTGATCGTACCCGAATTGCCTGGCAAATCGACTAGGGTAATAAGGTTCTTGCCAGAACTCTATTCCTTCACGTAGCGGAAGTGAGGCAGTACGAATAGACACCAGAAATTCCCTATCAGTGGCATCCACAGAATGTTCATCGTCAACGACTTCTCGATCTTCTCAGGCATCAGAAACAGGAAAATGGTAGAAGCAAATCTCCGCCCAACTGCCAATTTTGGAAGCTATCCAATCAGACGACTGCGTTATCATGTTAAGTTTTCTATAACGATAAAGAGGTGCGTGATCAGCATGGAGATATTAGAAGAGATCCACTCCGTATGTCCACGGGAAATATATGCCCAACCATCCGCAGAAGAAATGTCATGGGCAATAAGCCGCGTTCATCCCTCGCCAGGGTTAGTCTTACCGCGTCGCAATATTGCCAAAAGCCCTATATAAACTGCATAGCACCGGCGGTGCTAGAGAAAATTGACTACCATTTGCAAGAGCTCCTGCCATGACGAAGCAGGAAACCCTAACGCCCTCAGCACTCTTGGTAGCTAGGCAACATAACTACTGACAGCCAGTATGCTAAGAATCCTGCCAGTTCACAACACGGCGTAAGCTCATTCAGATTGCGAAACTTTTGTTCGAAACGTTCCTTCATTAAAGCCTAGTCTTCGGGTAAGATCTCATACTCTTCGTAAACAATGCTGCAAGAAGAAAGAAGTGCCCATGTTAGAATCAAAGAAATTAAAGTATGCAGAGCATGAAGTACAAAAGAAGGCATCGAAAGAAGTATTACTTCATCCTCTGGCTGAAATAGATCAACCAGTCGTCATAATGAATCTTTGTAATATTGTCAAACTGCGACAACTCAGCAAACAGCTCTAGACAAGCCTTTGAATGATAAGCATCTCGAGGACTTTTGAGATGAGAGGAAGACAACTCTTCATCAGTTGGGACGTATTCCTGGTAATATTCTCCTCTCACAGACAACCCGAGCCATCATCCGGAGATCCCATAAGGTTACGCTCATCTCTTCATATGGAAAGTGGAATGAATTGGTAACCGAAGACCAATAGTTCAAGAAGCTTCGAAGAATCGTTCGATCTCAGAAGAAATGTTCGGAGGTCGCATCGATAGCCTGATACAGGCCGACTTGTTTTAAAATCGTCTCATGTCAGATCAAAATCTCTTTTGCCCATGGCTCATAACCAACTCGCTCGTTCAAATGACCTCGCGTACGAAAGATCTTTGTCGCCCACATCGTTGCCTTGTCCATGTGTCGAAACCTTTGCTACACTATCTCAAAATAATGGACTGGAGAAGGAGTATGAGGATTACAAGTAGGCGCAAGGAAAACCATTTCTCTCGGGAAACCTGACCCGCTGTTCTCTCCCATCGTCGACCAGTATGGTAGTTAACAACTGCTCGGGAGCAGATGTCCACCTCTCGACTCCATAGAACTGAAAAGGGCCTTGAATGTTGGATGGTTCGATGCTCGGGAAGGGCTTGTACCTCATAAGAGATTTTTCATGCAAGATGACTCGGTCGGTATAAGGGTTGACGATGGAGAAACCGCATGTCGTAATGATCTTGTTCTATTCCAGCCGATCTTCATCCGCTCATTCTTCGGATTAATGAGCTGTGGCGATTGCTCCGCCTTGTCAACTTCCTCAGCCGGCTTCTTATCTCAATTTCGTCTCTTCTTCTTCGGACCTTCCTGATCATCCTCGGAATGTTGGCTACGCACGCTAGAAGGACTTGCCTCAACGACATTGGAGGCTCAGATGTGGTTTTGTCCACATAGATACGCAGTAATACTTCATGAGAGAGTTGCTTAATTCGATCAGAGAAATCCTTCACTTCGGATTCGATTGTCTCAAAGGATTGCGAATGACACTCTACCGAAGACGGGTTAGCAACAGTCACCCTCTTCTTACCGCGTTGTATAGATGAAGAGCTAGAAACTTGCGATTTGGAAGCTTCACCAGAAGAACCTGCTGCTGTCGCCATGATTCACTGCAATACGCAAACAAAAGTGCATCAAACAGAAGACCAGCACATGCAACAGGCAACGCAATAAGGTAAGCACTGCATCATTCAATCACGGATTTCACACACAAAATACGTCAGTAAACACATGCATAAAGTCCTGACCCACAACAATATGGAAATAGTGGAATTCGAGCGCACATCCGACAAACAAGCGGGCACATATCATAGCGCAGCAAATACAGTAGCAGCCCTACATGTACACTCGGAGTGCGTGCAAATTTGCACTAAACCCAAATGATGCATGAGCACCCGCTTGGAAGTGTGCATCGTAGAACCGCTTAAAGGAGCAGTTGCAAGCCATAAAAAACCAACATAAGCAACGTATTATGGCCCCCGAACACTAAGTCCCAATCATATTTGAGCATGGAGCGAGACGGCCACAAATGGCATCGAATTCGGTCGAGAATAGGGCTAGATGCATGAGTTATCACCAAAGGCGATGAAAAATGCCAGAATTCAGAAAATTTCACTAAGTAGTGGAGTTACATGCACCCAAGCCAATGCCCCGGGCGCATGTCACCCCACATGCGCCCATTCCATGTAAATGGAGGTATATGTTCGTAGCATGTGACCCCACGTGCGCCCATATGCACTTCACCAAAGAGAAGCTCACATGTGCTTGCATTATGAGCGATTTACACACATGCATTTGTGCTGTGGGTACATGCACTTAGCCCCATAACACTTCCACATGCGCCTGGCTCTTAACATGTTCCCACATGCACCTAAGCTATCTCCACATGCGCTTGGGAGTTAAATCCCATGCTCCTATTATCAGTTGGACGGCACATGCGCCCATGGGAGAACGACATGCGTCTACTCCCTCATGAGGAGCAATCTCACCTCTTAGAATTTTACTTTTTCTTGATTTGAAAATGACCAAATGACTCAGTGAGTCCGGTATTTATACTTGAGCCTGGGGACTGGTGCACCGCACTGGCCTGCAGTAAGCATCCATCGCAGCGCAACGGGGGGGGGGCACTTTTTGGGGCTCAAATTCTCACCCATTGTAAAACAGTATTCAGCGATCCATTTACAATGATTTGGACTGATTTTGAGATCCAAAATACTTGAAAAATGCTAGTACAACCCTAACATGCGCGATCGTGACCAAAACTTACAAATTCTATTTCGGGGCGGAATCAGACATGCGGATTACTGCCAAATGATCCGGAATGCCCTAAAACCATTAACCTGCAAGTGCCGAAGTCGTGCGACGCATATCTTTACCCGCGCGCTTCCAAATGCGTTTTGCCCGTCTAGAGCTGACCTAAAGGGCTCGAAAGCCTACAGGTACCATTTTAGAGTGGAATCAGACATGCGAATGGCTGCCAAATGATCCGAAATGCTCGAAAAACCTTTAGTAAGTTTGAAGTCCTTGCGGTGCATATTTCCACATGCGCGCTTCTCGAAACAATATTCCTATGCAAAGAGCTGATCGGGAGGGTCCAAATTGGTAAGGAATTACCAAAATTCACAGTAGATGACCATCGGTACCCCACCCCGTTCATTCAGGAGGCCGATCATGGCCTAAAAGCGGCTTGGCATCAGTTACTTCGGTCTCCAAAAAGATAGCCCCCCTTTGAAGGTCACCCGTCGGAGCCCAAAACCTGAGATATTCTAAGTGATGGAACATGTATTCGCTCACTCTCTCTCCACATGCGGATGTGATGAGGAGACATGCATTTGCCTTGTCACCACATGCGCATGAGAGCTCTCTCTCTCCCTTTTCAATATTTTAAATAAAATAAAAAAATACAAAAAATCATGAAATATTCTAAGTGTGGCCACATGCGGCCAACACAAATGCTACATGCGCCCACCACATAGGGCACATGCGCCCATTGCATGAGCACATGCGTCCACCTCCCTGATACATGCGCATGACACCTCTTCGCAATCACATGCGCTTGGTGAAATTCGATTTTTGGTGGACCCGGGACCCGATTAACATACTATAAATACCCCTGTACTCGATGAGACAGGGAAGAGATCATTTCATCTTCAGCTGCTGCCAGAGAACTCTCAAAGATGTAGAATTCTCACCGAAATCCTCACCGAAAAGTGACATGTGCCCATCCCTTCGTCCGATGCCTTCGTCGGAAATGGGATTTCTCCCACCGGAGTAAAATTCCCAAGTCACATAGTGACATGCGCTCACCCATTTGTGTTTTGGGGAGGAAAAATGCAAAAATCTCTAAGTACCATGGGACATGCGTCCATGGCTGGGATGTTGGGCGCATGTGCATGTCACATGCGCTTGATAACCTCTCTCTCCTCACATGCATTTGTGGCAGGCCACATGCGCCTGGGGCAGATAACATGCATCCACCTAGGACATGCGCCCATGCCTAATGCAACATGCGCCCAACCCAACCTCCCATGCGCCTGGACGCTGATGGGGAGGTGGGGCCTTCTGTGATGTGGCCCGCCTTCGATGTGGCCCGCCTTCCGATCATGTCAGCACTCCTAGACACACATCAATGCCCTCTATCCATCCCCCGGACTGGATTCACCAACGGTCGATTTTAAGTGGGCCAAATCAGCAATTTGATAAAAAAGGCCAACACTTAGCCAATATTGCAAACCTCGGAAATCCTTCCGAAAGAGCCGGAAATGGCCGAAATCAATAGGAATCAAGCGAAATTTGACCGAACCTGAGAGAGAGACTTCTCTCCGCCATAACATGATATATCATAATCATGCGTGACAACGAGGTTATCCAAACGCAGGAGCCCCGAATACCCTAATTAAGTGGTCAGCAGGCCCACTACTTAGTCATTTTCAGCCCTGGGAAGTGCCTTGTCGGCTCGAAAATTGACCCATGCTAAACAAATCGAAAATGCGATCGCACTGCAACCCTCGTGGACATAATCTACCACTGTTTAAAGATGATCATTGATGGTATCTATCGAATGCCCCGATCAGACCGCAAACAGGTCCACTACTTAGTCATTTTCAGCCTTGGGAAGTGCCCTAACGGCCCGAAAATCTACTAATACCAAATGAAATTAATCGCGATCTCAAAGATGCGAGGGCAAAATATCGATGACACAAAGATATATACGAAGCGGATTGATCAAATCAAATGCATAATTTATCTGATACACTGAACATCTAGCATAAATGCAATCCTCTCTCGAGCATGCATAAAGCATAGTTACTTTGTACTGTACTCATTTGTATCCATTGCATGAATTTATTTCATCTCGGATCGAGATACGAAACTAAATCAAAGGAAACTATGGTTATCATCGAAAACCATAATGAAAGAGTTGTAAACGTCTGAAATACTCTATCGTTAAGACCAGTTGATGTGCGTCCTATCCAAGGCGGGATCCGTCAGTTGAGTGGGCTAAGGTAATGAGTGCCTTCCAGTTAGTCACCCGTCCCATCAGAGATGGTCACTGGCCCTGGTTGCTGTAAATGGACGCCGTGGAGTGTATCTCTGAAAGTCATATCGTCCATAGAGACACGTCATGACACTGAGATATACGACTCGATTGAAACCCTGGTCGCACTAAGATCTCATGGAGTGCCTTCCAGCAAGTCACCCGTCTCATCGGAGACGGTCACTGGCCCTGGTTGCAATAAGTGGACACCGTGGAGTGTATTTCTGAAAGTCATATCATCCATAGAGACGCGTAATGACACTGAGATATACGACTCGGTCGAAACCCTGTTTGTACAATGACCCCATGGAGTGCCTTCTAGCAAGTCACCCGTTCCATCGGAGATGGTTACTGGCCCTGGTTGCAGTAAGTGGACGTCATGGAGTGTATCTCTGAAAGTTATATCCTTCATAGAGATGCGTCATAACACTGAGATATACAACTCGGTTGAAACCCTGGTCGCACTAAGATCCCATGGAGTGCCTTCCAGCAAGTCACCCGTCCCATCGGAGACAGTCACTGGCCCTGGTTGCAGTAAGTGGACACCGTGGAGTGTATCTCTGAAAGTCTTATCGTCCATAGAGACACGTCATGACACTGAGATATACGACTCGGTCAAAATCCTATTTGCACAAAGACCCAATGGAGTGCCCTCCAGTAAGTCACCCATCCCAGCGGAGACGGTCACTGGCCCTGGTTGCAGTAAGTGGATACCGTGGAGTGTATTTCTGAAAGTCATATCGTCCATAAAGGCGCATCATGACACTGAGATATACGACTCGGTCGAAACCCTGTTGCACTAAGACCCCATGGAGTGCCTTCCAGCAAGTCACTCGTCCCATCGGAGACGGTCACTGGCCCTGGTTGCAGTAAGTGTACGCCGTGGAGTGTATCTCCGAAAGTCATATTGTCTATAAAGACGCGTCATGACACTGAGATATACGACTCGGTTGAAACCCTGGTCGCACTAAGACCCCATGGAGTGCCTTCCAGCAAGTCACCCGTCCCATCGGAGACGGTCACTGGCCCTGGTTGCACTAAACGAAAACCGTGGAGCGTATCCCTGAAAGTCATATCGTCCATAGAGACGCTTCATGACCCTGAGATACGCGACTTGGTTAAAATTCCGGTTGCTACTCAACTTGGAACGCCCGAAGAGTATGGGACCGACATCTAACTGGTCTTAACAATGGCTTGGTCCATAAGAAATTTCATACTTGGTCTCTGAGACCATGAACTCGAGACTATAATCCCTGACGATTTAAACTACTTGCTCGATCTATCTAACCTTCATCCCTTTGATATTCCATCTATTGTATAACTGAAATTCATAGTGGAATCTTGTCGCTTTGTGCCGTGGTTTTCTCCCGTAAGGGTTTCCACGTAAAAATCTCTGTGTTGTCTATGCTGTGATTTATTTTTATTTATGCTCCTTTAATGCTTTATTTAACTCATTTATGATACATGCATGCATTTACTTTTGCCTTTTAATCAAGGTTGATCATCCGTTGATGTAATTGAGGGTTCGTGACCAGTTCACAAGCCCGGAATGTAAAAGATCTCGGAATCTCTGGAATAAAATTCACCTTGCGGTGCTTTCTCGTGTATACTTTGTGATTGCTTATGATTGTCTACGAATGTCTCTATACTCAGAATTCCCCCAGAATAATGAAACACAGGAAAAAGATTGCTGACGAGCAGTTGGATTTTTCTAGTTCTAACAGTGGTAAACAAGTAGACAAATCTATTTCGGTGAAGGTTGACAAACCTAATGATCTGGTAATTTCTGAGAATGGGGATGGACTTAGCTTAGCCCCACAAGAAACGAAACTCGTTCACAATGCCCATAGCACCATTCCCTTTGAGATTGATTGCTCCAAAATCTCTTCCAAAATCTTATAATATTTTAGAGATTTTCAGACAAGTCAAGATCAACATTCAATTGCTTGATGCTATTAAACAAATCCACTCTTATGCTAAGTTTCTAAAGGACTTATGCACAAAAAAAACACAAATACAATGTGCAACAAAAATCCTTTTTGAATGAGCAAGTGAGTGTCATTCTCACCCAAAAGACCCCTACAAAATATAAGGATCTTGGTAGTCCCACAATCCCATGTATCATTGGTGACTATCGGATTGAGTGTGTATTATTAGATTTAGGGGCAAGTGTAAATTTGATCCCATACTTGGTATAAGAGAAATTGGGTCTTAGTGAATTAAAACCCACCAAAACCATATTGCAACTCGTTGATAGATCCATCCTTGTACCGAGAGGGATGGTTGAGGATGTATTGGTCCAAGTCGATAAATTCTACTACCCGGTGGATTTCATCGTCTTGGACACGTAACTGGTTATAAATAATAGCACTCAAATACCGGTGATTTTAGGCCGCCCATTCTTGGCTACATCAAATGCAATTATAAATTGTAGGAATGGGGTGATGAAATTATCATTTGGGAACATGACATTGGAGGCAAACGTGTTCCACATGTGCAAAAAGAAAATGAATGAGGAGGAGGATGAGCTCTTCGAGGTAAAATGCTCGAGTCCTTCGAAGAAGATGAGCTCCTCTAACCTGAACCACTAAAAAATTTGGAGACATACTTGGCACACTTTGAAAATTCTAAAGATCCCATCATGTGTGATATTGTGCAAGCATTGAGTAGTGAGAAACCGATAGTTAATACTAGCCGGTGGAAGCCCCATTTTGAAAAATTGCCACCAACCATATCAAAGCCTCTACCGTCTAATATCAAACCGCCAAAGCTCGACCTTAAATCATTGTCATCCGAGCTTAAATATGTATATTTGGGTCAAGAGGAAACATTCCCGATTGTCATAGCCTCTCATCTAGGAAAAGACCAAGAGCTCAAGTTCATTGAGTTACTCAAAGAACATAGGGGAGCTATAGGTTGGACAATAGCAAACCTCAAGGGGATAAACTCTTCAATGTGTACTCACCATGTACTCACCGTATACATCTCGAAGAAAATGCAAAAATGACTGGACAACCTCAAAGGAGGCTAAATCCAAATATGATGGAGGTTGTCAAGGTCGAGGTGTTAAAGCTACTAGATCTGGGAATCATCTACCTCATCTCGAATAGCCAATGGGTGAGTCCTACCCAAGTTGTCCCTAAGAAGTTCGATATTACCATCGTAGAGAATGCCAACAATGAGCTTATAAAGACTAGAGTGACCACCAGTTGGCGTATGTTCATAGATTATTGGAAGCTAAACACGGTCACTAGGAAGGACCACTTTCCTCTCCCATTCATGGATCAAATTTTGTAGAGGTTGGCGGGTTACTTCTATTATTGCTTCCTAGATGTATATTCCGGCTACAACCAAATTGAGATAGCCTTGGAAGACCAATAGAAGACCACTTTTACATGCCCATTCGGCACCTTCGCATATCGAAGAATGTCATTCAGACTATGTAATGCACCTGCCACATTCCAACAATGCATGTTGAGTATTTTCTTTGACATGGTGGGTGAGTTTCTCGAGGTATTCATGGATGATTTTTTTGTTTTTGGTTAGACATTCGATGAGTGCCTCAATCACTTAAAACCAGTCTTGACTAGGTGTGAAGAGAAGAACCTTGTCTTAAACTGAGAAAAATGTCATTTTATGGTGCAAAGAGGAATAGTCCTTGGACATATCATCTCGTCCAATGGAATAGAGGTAGACCGAGCCAAAATCGACGTTATTGCTAACCTACCACCACCCAAAAGCATATGTGATGTGCGGTCCTTCCTTGGACACACCGGATTCTATCAAAGGTTCATAAGGAATTTCAGTCATATCTCTAGGCCTTTATGTAACCTTCTCTAAAAGGAAAACCAATTCTAGTGGAGTGCCGAATGTCAATTAGCTTTTTCAAAGCTAAAGGACATGTTGACAACCGCTCCAATCATGCGACCAATGGATTGGTCCATTCCTTTTGAGTTGATGTGCGATGCGAGCGATTATGCTATTGGGGCGGTGCTAGGTAAAAAGAGGAATAAGAAGCCCCATGTTATCTACGATGCGAGTAGGAACTTGAATCCCGCCCAAGTTAATTACTCGACTGTGGAGAAGGAGCTTCTAGCCGTCATTTTTGCCTTGGACAAATTCAGGCCTTACTTGATTGGATCCAAGATCATTATTTTTATGGACCATGCGACATTGAAACATCTTCTTTCTAAAAAGGATGCTAAGCCCCATTTGCTAAGATGGATCCTACTCCTTCAAGAGTTCGACTTAGAAATAAAAGATAAGAAGGGAGTAGAGAATGTGGTGGCGGATCATCCATCCCCCCTGGTTTTACCCGATTTCATTGACGAGTCACCTATTAAGGACTCATTCCCTGATGAGCAACTCTTTGTTGCTATGCATCCACCATGGTATGCTGACATAGAAAACTATCTTTCCACAAGTGAGATGCCTACTCATTGGACTACGCAGGATAAACAAAAATTTCTAAGGGAAGTGTGCAGATTTTTCTGAGATGAACCATTACTTTTCAAATATTGCCTAGATCAAAGAATTAGGAGATGTGTCTTTGATGATGAACAAAATTTTGTCATCTCCTTTTGTCATAGTCAAGCATGTGGGGGTCATTTTTACGTCAAGAAAACTACCACAAAAATTCTATAGTGTGGTTTTTATTGGCCTACCTTGTTTAGAGACACTCATAAGTTTTTCAAAGCATGTGAGCTGTTGAACCTCCAATTTATACATTGTATAGGCCATTCCATCACATTATATGCATGGTTTGCATGTTTAAAAGGCCCATCTAATGCAGGTTTTGTGATTGTAGGAATGAGAGCAGACTTCATCTAATTGGAGACCAAAAGGAGACATTTAGGAGCATTGGATGAAGACCCAAGGTGGGACAAAGAAAGAAGAAAGCAAAGAGAGACCAAGGAGAGAAGAAAAGAAAGAAGAAAGAATGCAGAAAAGTGGTCCGACCGGTCAAGACCGGTCGGCCACATGGGCAACCTTCTACAGAAGCTGCTAGAGCAAGGAAAGACAGTCTAGACCGGTCAAGACCGGTCGGCCAGTGCAAGTTCGCACTTCTAGATTCCAAACAGCAGGCTATTCCCGTGTCTGGTTTTTCAGCCCAGTTTTTTGGGCCCATATTAATGATATTTAGAAATCCAACACATTCACATCGAAGAGGAGCTCGACGCTGAAATCACCTAAGTGTTTTCGTGTCGATCGGAGCTACGGATTGACCGTGGTGGCCAAAACAATACGAACTGTCCAGAAAGTTTCAGATTTCACTGTTCAACACTGGAATGGTCCAGGTGACCCATCATTGATGATATGAAGAATCTACTTTGACCATCTTTTAGACCACATCCATATATGAATAACTACAAAAGTTTCAGATCAAAAGGATGTGTGGTTTGATCATACCGGTTGAAGAAAGATGGACATCCAGAAAGATCCAACTGCGTAGACTTTATAAAAGGCCTGAGTGTTCTAATTTTCGCACCTAATTCTAAAGTTTTTTTGGACAATCTAATCCATCTATCTACCAATGTTCAAAATTTGAGATCAATACGACCTCTATACACTTCGGAGCATTGAAAGCAAGATGACTGGTTCTGAAGGTACCCGAATTGTGCGATTTTGACAGGCGGTCGATGATCTGATTGGTGGGCCCATTCAGAAGATAATCTTGAAAATGTAAATCATCTATCAGGAAGATCACATTACAAGGAAGCTACAAATCAAATTTGAAGGTAATCCGACCATTGGTTAAGCTGTACGAAGCGAAACAAAATCTGTTGTGTTGCAGTACTCTTGCTGTATTATAAAGGAGGTGCTCTCTTCTATTCCAAATCAAGCAAGGACGTGGGAAGCAAGGAGTTCAAGTCCTAGGAGGCTACCTAGCCTCCTATAACTAGTTTTTCTTCCTTTTCTTAGTTCTAGTTCTAGTTTTAATATGCTTTTCCTTAGCTAACCTCTTAGCTAGAGCTAGAGGTGAAATTTGTAGTTGGTTTCAATGCTTTAATTCTTTTATTTCAAGTACCCTTTTCTTAACTTTGGATTTTAAAGTTCTAGTTTGAATAAAGTTTGATTTTTTAGAAGTTTCGTGAGAGTTTATGTGCTCCGGACATGAGTACCTTGCAATTCTCTGAGATTACCATGATTGGGTTGTTTGAATTTGAATTGTAGTAACCCTTGAGCATGCCATAGTCTATAGGCATGGCTGTTACTCCTGAAGGCTACAAGTTCAAGTTCTATGTGCTTAATTAGAACTAGAAATCTGATTTCCAGATTTAAGTGGGATTGTTTGTGCTTGAATGTTATATCTTTCAATTAGATGAGAGATGGGACTTTGATTCTAATTGTATTGTACTTGGATGAATGGATTGGCATTGGACTACTACAAGTGGATCATTGATGCTCTAGTTCTTCTTAATTTCAAATTTTCCTATTTCATGTGAAAAACCATTTTCCTAAATTTCTTAGATTATAGTTATTAGAGTACTTGGAATTGTTTACGTCTTTCCCTGTGGATCGACCTCGGTCTTACCGAGATTTATTACTACATCGTAGCCTTACGCTAGGCAAGTGAACATGAGCACTATCAAAAGCTAGGAGGATTGTCCCGTCGGAATATGATGCCTCTCAACCTAATTCAACATCTCAAAGTCTTCGATTGTTGGGGCATCGATTTCATGGGACCATTTCCCTCATCTTTTGCACATGTCTACATATTGTTTGCCGTAGACCATGTGTCCAAGTGGATAGAGGTTATTTCATGTAGAACAAACGATCATCACATGGTTTTAAAGTTTTTTTTTAAAGAAAACATACTTTCCAGATTTAGAATACCTCGAGCCATCATAAGTGATGGTGGCTCTCACTTTTGCAATAAGCCTTTAGAAGCCTTAATGAAGAAATATGGCATTAGGAATAAAGTGAAGACCCCTTACCACCCACAGACAAGTGGGCAAGCTGAAAATTTCAATAGCAAAATCAAACAAATTCTGGAAAAGACTGTGAGACCGAATCGTAAAGATTGGTCACTGAGATTAGTCGATGCTCTTTGGGCTCACTGTACCACTTATAAGACCCCCATTAGAATGTCTTCCTATAGACTTGTCTATGGGAAAGCTTGTCACTTGCCTGTGGAACTTGAATATAAAGCCTATTGAGCGATTCGAGGCATTGAACTTTAACATTGACAAGGCTAGCTCGCTTCGCAAACTCCAATTGAATGAGCTTGATGAGATCCGGAATGATGCTTACAAGAACTCGAGGATTTATAAGAGTAGGATGAAAGCCTTTCGTAATAAATACATTTTCAAGAAAAAATTTCATGAAGGCCAAAAAGTACTCTTGTACAATTCCCGACTTCATCTTTTTCGAGAAAATTGAGATCTCGATGGACCGGCTCATACATTGTTAATTTTTTTTTTCCTCATGGGGCTGTGGAGATAGAGAATGCGGCGAATGATAATTGTTTTAAAGTGAATGGACAACGCCTTAAACCATTCGTTGAAAATTTGATTAAGAGGATATGTCCACCACTTTGAAGGATCCTGTATATTAGGATGATTGATCTTCTAGTCTGACGGAGGTATAGAGTAAATTAGGTTTGGTTTATTTTTCTGTTTTATGTTTATTTAGAAGATTTAGTTGTCGGAGGTAGATTTCCATAATCGACTCTCTCAGGTACTCTTGTTTTCACCCTCTTTTATTTTTATCATTGCTCTCATATTATTGCTCATTGATTATATTTTACATTGAGAACAATGCAAGATTTCATTGGGGGGTGAGATTCCTAGAATCTAGTAATTTGTGACATTTCAAGCAAGGTTTTTGTAGAAATTTTTCAATTTTTTTGAAACATCAAAACACTTTTGGAAAACCTTGTTTTTATGCACTTGGGATGTTATAAATATGAAAGGATGAGAGACTAATTGATATGATTTTAAGATTTCTGAATTATCTTAAACATAATAGTTTCTATATGAATTCTCCTATTTATGTGATTGATAGAACATTTGAATACTTTTGAGTCTAGTTCACATTACACGATTCGCATGGTTTAAAAGGATTATGTAGATTTGTAGATTGGTTAGACTAAAGATTTGAAGTGTTTAGGAACCAAGTCGGGGAACTTTGTCCATCCTTGTTCATGTGAAATAAGAGAAAAGACTGAAAGATATGGATTTCTAAAAATCCTATCTAATGTATATGAAAAAGAGAATGAGAATATGGTATTCATTGAAAATTTATAAATTTTTTCAAAAAGGACTACCTATTACCAACCAGGGGATGGTTTACCTTTAACAAAGCTGGAAATGGGAAGTAGTGTGAAAGCCGTCAAAGGAATGGTAAGGCAAATTCTTGTCATAAGCATTTGGTTGATTCTGTACACTTTTAGATATCTTGTTTCGTTGATTTATGAAGAAGGTAATCCTGGAAACTAATGAGATGAATATGCACATGCACATTAGACCATACATGTTCGGATTCTTTTATTTATTAATAAATTGGTGGGGATTCTATGTGAATACTTATTATGTTTGGAGAGCTTAGGACTTCAATTTCTTATCACTCAGTTTTTCTGAATTTTGCACTTATGTGCCTTAAAGTTTACAGAAGTATAATTTCCAAGAGAGAATTCAGTTTTTTAGAGAAGTGGATTGTTTCATGCATGTTTTACTGGGGACTAGTAAAATGATGGTTGGGGAGTGTGTTGAGCTCTTAATTTATACATATCCTAACCCCATTGCATCACATTTTATGCATATTTCTATGTTTAAAAACTATCTAATGCATGTTTTTTTTATTATAGGAATGAAAGAGAAACTTCATCTAATCCATGTTTAAAAGACTACATTAAGAAGCCTTTCAATGAAGATTGAAGGTGGGCCAAAGAAGAAAGAAAGAAGCAAGAAGAAGAGAGAGGAAAGAGAGGAAGAAAATGACGAAAAAATAGGCTAAACCGGTCCTTACCGGTTGACCAAGGAGGCCACGATCGGTCAACCACCACTACTGCCCCTTGTATGGCTCACAGGACCTAGGTCCAAATAGGTTCGACCGGTCAAGATCGGTAGGCCAGAAGTAGGCCCCCTCTCCTACACTCTTTGGACGTCCACCAGACAGGTCTGACTGGTCAAGACTGATCGGCTATGTGTAATTTTGCAGATTTCCAACAGCTTGTTATACAAGCTCCGAATTTTCATGCGTTGCGTTAGTACTACGAGGATTTTGGAAGTTTCTGAGTTAATAGAGCCTCTCCATTATAAAAGGACACCTAGGGTTCATTCCTAAGGCATCATAGAAGGCTTGGGAACTCGTGGGAGGTGAAGAGGATCGTCGTGGAGCGTTTACAACTCTCTCAAATCCGGTTTTTCATTTTTTTCTAGTTGTTTTTCATTGCTTTTAGTTGTAGCATGATGATGCTCAGCTAGAACCTCCTAGTTAAGGCTAAGAGGTGAAGCTTGTAGCTAGTTCTCATGTAGAATTCGTTTGATTCAAGTACTTAAAGTTTAGATTTTTAAGTTCAATTCTAGTGATTGTTCAACTTTATTCATAATCAGAATAGAAAGAGTACCATGTGATTGTTCCAGAAGAAATGAAACAAAAGATACGGTAGAATTAAGACAGTTATTGTATGAGGTCTATCCAATGCTAGATGCAGAGGCGCATAATAGATCGATATAAACATCATGAGCTGTCCCGTAATAAAACTAGTTGTTGCTGATATCTCCTTCTCGGTTCCTTCTTCCATAACCTGAGCTCGGAGAAGGAAGAGATAAGAGGGCCCTATGGAGAATGTGGTCAGAAATCCATAATAGAGTCCGACCACAACGACCGAATTTATTATCTTCATGCATAAGGATAATAGATTATCTAGTAGAAAAGATTTCAAAATCATTATAAACCTCGCTTTTTTCTATTGCAATTTCTCGATTATTATATGATGATTTCTTAACTTTCCATATATAGAAATAGATAGACTAGAAATGACATCTCTTATGTCAATGATACCATCTTCTTCGATTGAATGACATCTCTTATGTCAATGACACCAAAGGGATATTAAATAAATGGAATTGGGATATGCATGGAATATAATGAAATAGAGCCACTTTGAGGTTCCATATGAAATGAAGCATGGAACGGAGCCACTATGAAGAAGTTCCAGGAGTTATGAAGGAAGCTTCGGGCTCATATTGGTCATGGGTTGAGAATGGGAGTTGAACTCTACAAGATCTAATCTCTTGTTGTTCCTCAGTAGCTCAGTGGTAGAGCGGTTGGCTGTTAACTGACTGGTCGTAGGTTTGAATCTTACTTAGGGAGATTTGATGAATTCTTAATTAAAGAATTCAAAATTAAATTAAAGAGCTCGCTTTGACCGTTAGGAGTAGGTAACCCGTTCCCTGTCTTTGTTTCTATTGCATTTTATCTCATCGTATCACATTATGTTCTGTGATATTTGTGAATCACCGTCAATACCTCGGTGTAGATCCGGGATAATTCTTTGTTCCACAGCTCTGGGGCTATTTACAACTAGCCAATTACTAATTCTCAGATGATGTACTAGCAGTGCATCAAAGATGCAGTGCAGTCATCGATTCGACCGAGAGGCCACAATTACCGCGAGCAAACATATTAAAGACGAGGAACGCATTTTTGCTTTGCTATGCTACTAATACTTGTATTTGCTCTACTATTCTGCCCAAGCTTGGCCGAGGAAGAGTTACGGGGAGTAACACACAAATATGCTAATTCGGGCCGGGCATACTATATTTAATGATATAATACTTCACGATACATAAAAGAAAAGAAAAGTAAGGCCATTCCATTTCAACAAAAGACCCACACCCAAGTTCCATATCTTTGCGTCCGCTATCCTGATCATGATTTTTCTACCCCCAGAGGTAAAGGAAGGGTCCTTCCCTTTTGGGCCGGTTGTGGGCAAGGAGGGATTCGAACCCCCGACACCGTGGTTCGTAGCCACGTGCTCTAATCCTCTGAGCTACAGGCCCCACCCCGTCTCCACTGGATCGGTTCCCGGGAGTACCCTAAAAAAGGAACCTTTCCTCTCCTTAGCCATTTCAGGTTAAGAAGATGTTAAAGCATGTTTCTCTTTATAAGAATAGTGCGTTCCGAGGTGTGAAGTGCGAGAGAAGGGATGTCATAATTGGGGTTTTGAATAAGACAACCTTTTCATTTTTGTCTTTTTTTTTAATAAGTAATAAGAATAAGAGTTGTTAAGCTTTCTATCATCCTGGCGTTGAGCTATTTTTCCGCAGGACCTTCCCTACAGTATCGTCACCGCAGTAGAGTTTAACCACCAAGTTCGGGATGGATTGGTGTGGTTTCTCTGTGCCTAGGACACCAGAATATCGAACCATGAATGAAGAAAGGCATGAGAGAAAGGCATATTGGCTAGTGAGGCCCCAATTCTTGACTGGAAGGGACACCAGAGGCCTCTGCCCTTCCATCCCTTTGATAGATAGAGAGGGAGGGTAGAGCTTTTGGTTTTTTCATGTTGTCAAACAATTAAACAATGAAAATAGATGGCGAGTGCCTGATCGAATTGATCGGGTCATGTAGGAACAAGGTTCAAATCTCTCAGTCTGTTAGGATGCCTCAGCTGCATACATCACTGCACTTCCACTTGTCACCTATCGTAATGATAAACGGCTCGTCTCTCCCGCGACCTTATCTTGGATTCTCAAGACTTCTGTCACTACATCCCCACAAGGCCAGAGAACCCGTCGCTGCTTCAATTGTGCTACCGGAGGCTCAGGGGAAGTCGGAATAGGAGAGCACTCATCTTGGGGTGGACTTACTACTTAGATGCTTTCAGCAATTATTCGCTCCGCACTTGGCTACCCTGCATTTACCGTGGGCACGATAACTGATACACCAGAGGTGCG